>JARHVA010000269.1:2935000-3320000 GCA_037957365.1 Torreya grandis
CTAGTGGTAGTATATCTAGTATGACTACATCTATGCCCCTCTCCTCTTACTCTACTTTCTATCATTTTCACCCAATCCATGGTTACTCATGATGTGGTCCTACTGTTGGCCTCATCATTAGTGGCCCTAGTCCCCTCCTCCCCCATAACTCTCTCACATGATGATTCCACTACTTGGGCATACATATCAATGATACTACATGAGTTAAGCCCATCTATCCTATCACTTGTATCATCAAATATGGATCTCTCCACTACGTGTAGTGTCTAACCACCTTTATCCTTATTATAGTTGGTACAACTATCCCAACTTAGCCATGTAGTCTCTATGTGCCCATATGGCTACCACACTATGTCTATGCATCTAACTATCTATAGTGTTAGCATGTGGAACATGAGCTATGCTACCTAGTTGTTTCTCCATCTCTATACTTAAGGTGACCTATCATCAACCACATAGAGTAACCTAATCGACCGATACATGGGAAACCTCTCATATATCTAAGCCATCAATAATATGATTGGTCCTATCAACTTGTACCCTCTGACCAACACCTCATACATATCATGTATGAGATGGACCTAGATGATAGAGCCAAGATCATATAGAACTTCCTCATCTAAGATCATCTTACTCAAGGCTACCACAAATAGTGGTACCTTGCCATCTAACATGTGACATAGTACTCACTATGTCACAAGCCCCATCATAGCTTTTTAGATATCCAAAATATATGATGTATATAAATATAACATTTTAACTCTCTTTCCAAATAATATCATCTTTAAGTTTATATCTCACACAGCTAAGGCTCTCCTCTCTTCCATGTTGTCTATTATACTTGTAGTCATTAGTGCTCCTACTACTAGTAGCCCTAGGATGGCATGTACATCCTTTAAAGTGATATCTACCTCTACCATATCCACTTTCACCTCTCATTTGAATGTGTTAGTCAATCATTCCCAACATCCTAGGAACATGACTAACAAATCCACATTCACCAAAATCTTTCACATATTAGTTATCCCTCCTAAGCCTATAGATACTAATCTAGCTCTATCTCCTATCGTCAGATGTTCCAGTAGATATGATAGCTATGACACATCTAATAATCACTAGAAATTAGGTCATCCCTTCAATTAGGAAATAATAAAATATATATTAGATTCCATATGTCATGTATAATCATAATACTTTTTTTTACAATTTCAATAAAAAAATAAGCCTAAATTGCTTTAATTCAATAATTTTTACCTATTTTAGCCTACTTGGTCTTTTTTGACCTTACATGGTCATTTCAAGCCATTCTATCCCTTTTTAAGCATTTTTCATGCATTTTCATACCATTTTGGTTCTTTAGTCAACCTAGTTTGACCAAAATTCCCCTATTTTTGACCTAGTTGACCTAAAAATCGAAGTCAACCCTCTTGTTTTTCACTTCACTAGAATTATGTTATCATTCTAGACTTTTAGATCAGTTGGAAAACTATACTTGATCAATAGTTTGCAAAACATATAGGGTGAACACATACCTACTATGTCAACAGTGTGGATTTTGCTCCTTTTTAGCCTACTAGGTCAACTGGGTTGACCCAGTTGTTTTTCCATGTTGACCCCTTACATTTTCCTAAAAAGTTGCCTTTTGTAGCTTTTTCCTAATTCCTTCAAACCCATTTCCCATCTTGGTTTTTAATACCTAAATAATCTAATTTAGATTCATTTTGACATCTAAAAATGCTAAAAATAAAAAATTACTAAAAATATGTTTAAATCAATCAAATACACAAAAACTAGTTTGAGATTCATAATTGCATACATGTAGTGCACCCGTTGTTTCTTCTAGAACTCCCCCTTGTCTAGCTTATCATCTCCTTACCATCCTTAGCTCATTTGGTCCCTAAAGTTCTTTTTTTCTCCTTCACAAGTTAAAAATACCAAATGAATTCACTTTCTCCCTATTTAAAAACACTTTTTCAATATTTCAAATCTTTCAATTATTTTCAGGTATATTCCTTATTTTGTTTATATCTTTGTTTCTATTCATCCATTTTTTGAACCACAAAATGTATTGGATTCATGATGACGTATAAAATCTTTTCCACTATCATATGCCTATTTTCCATTTTTTGGCTCTTTTTTGCACTAATTTCTACAGTTTCACCTAGTGATCTTCACATTGGATGCCTTCACTTTATCTTTTAGTCTAATTATTTATCTATAACATTAAGGTAGGTAAAGTTATGCTTTTTTCAATTCTATCCTTTCATTTATCTTTTTTTTTGCTTACTGCACTTTACTTAACATCAACATTGTGTGTTATCATGTTCTATTTCCCAAAGTACTATCCTGTGTTACACTTACATGATATGTGATGAAATTTTAGTGGGGCATATGTATACACGTAATATTTTTCAAAATTATATCACTTACTGACACTTTTTATCTTACAAGAACTCATTGAGTCTCAATCTCTCTGAGTGCATGCCTTAAGGGGTGCACCGAGAAAGGGGTGGGTAGACCATTGGTGCTTCATAAGATTATTGTCCCTTTTACCACTTGCCATCTACACACTTGTCTCATGAAAATATTTAACCTAAGCTTAATCTTCTTTGTTGTACCCATTTCAAATAATTGTCACATCATTATCTTCTTTTTTCTTGCCTTGACCCCCTTTCACTAGTTGATTATACTAGGTCAACTAGGTCAACCCTATACTATTTAGGGATATTTTTCACTTGGATTTTTATTAGCCCTTCAACTGACCTAGCTCAAGACCTAGTGATTTATCTCTTGAAAATATGTAAGGTTGACTGGGTCAACCCTATACAACCAACATATTCAAAAGGATTTAGGGCAAGATCTACCTATATATACAAGTTCATTTCTAACCATTTGAATAAAGAGAAGAGAAGAAGAATAATTTCAAATGAAAATATGATTATTAACCATTGTAATTGAGTAATAAATATTAGGGTTCCATACTTTCTTTAGAGATATAGATTTTATCTTGTGGAGAAATATTTTGGATGCATAGATAGGTTGTGTAGCCTAGAGATGATTTGTCTTTGTTATCCTTACATACCAAAATAATCTCTTATGAATAACTTTGGCCAAGGGAGAGATTGAGGCTCAGTGGGTTCATCTTCAAGGTAAGTATTCCTAACATTATTTCTCCTTTGTAAGAGTAGATAGATAATTCAATTGTGCTTCTCTCCATGTATTAGGATTCAATATACATTAATGTGAGTATATGTTTTCAATGCAAGTTTAGTTTTAGTTTGTTTTATTTCTAACCCCCACTTTATGCCAAAATCTTTGGTATGCACTATATTAGATTTACTTTCTTGTTATTAGAATAGAGTGAGCATTAAACCTAAGACTCTTTTAGGGTTTTTGAATGATTGTGTTAGATTGTAATCTTTGAAACCCTTCCTATCATGGTGTATTGTGACAATTAATCTCATAATTAGGTCTAATGAATCCCCATATTGGTCATGTTCCTACTTAACAAATGTATTCCCAATCTAAAGTGTAGGTATGCTCTATCTTCTTCGAGATAGGATTGATTTATACAAATGATGCATTTATGATTACATATACTTACCAAACCTTTAAGTGTAGTATCAAAACTTGTTTCCACAATCAAAATAAAAATATTATCCACATAGATGCATCAATCCATTCTATTCCTATAAATTCTCTATCAACAAGAAGTATAAGACACTATTCCATGATCTCTAGGGGATGTGCTCAAATAACATTTTAAAAACAAGTTTCTAATTAAGGGAGCACCTAATCAACAACATGAAAATAGAAATCCCCTTGGTGGGATTATAATGATGTCAAAAGAGAGTGAGAGAGTAATAAATCACCTCCATATTAGCTATGTGAGATGACACCTCCTCCCAATCCACATAAACATAAGGGTTACAATCCATGAATAAACTTCTAACTCATAAGAATCCTCAACAAAGATAACTACACTCCATTACAAAAAAAATCCCACCTCACTAGGTACTGCCAATACTTAAGTGGTATTTAGGATTTCTACCCCTAGGATTAATGTACATAAAATAAATAACTCTATCTAAAATGCATATATATTCTAAGTGAGAAGCATCCCATATTTTTTGTACACTCAAAATACAAGATACAAGTGGAAAAGGTGACTTGATTACTAAGTAAAGATGTAATTACTCTCAATATGTTTAATCTAAGTGATAAAAATATTGTAGGAATCTATTGTTCATGACTCAAGACTATGTTATGAATTCACCTACCAAACATCATTTAGAACCATCACCATTGAGACACTCAATAAACCAACCCTTTAATAACTCTAAGAGAGTATGAATGATCCTAAGGGTACATACTCAATGTACCAAATAACCTTTCATGGATGTTTATTATATATAATAGTCATCAATCTATACATGAAAATTTATCAAATCTCTCAACTCCAACCATGGTGTAACATGGTTCTGCACTAAGGTATTACAAGTCTGAAATACACTTTACTTAACCAGTACAATACTACCTATGCTCTCGCATCTTGAGGTTTTTATTGATTAGTGGGATGTGATTTAGGTTCAAACTAGTAAACATAAGGATAAAAAAATTCTAATAGACTCATTAGGTCTTAGAGTTTGAGCATAACTTTAATCCACATGTAATAACCCCACTAGGTTTGACTTAGAAAAATGTGATAATGTTTTTAATTTAATAAATGCATTCATTCATTATAATTCAACACGAGAATATAATTAGTGATCCAAATATAAAAATATATGTATATTAACTATAAATAAACATGTGACATCTAAAAGTCATTGATCATTATCAACATATGAAACACATCATTATAAAATATGGAAAGTAATTACAAATACCAAGCCACGATTGGTACAATGATATAACCACTAATGAAAAATAAAAAATAAGTAAATAATTACATCTCATCAGATTAATGTATCAATAATAATAAATATAATATAATTTCCAAGATATAATATACAAAGTTTCACAAGGCATGAGCTCCCCAAACTCTAGTATCTATGGCAATCTCAAGTGTCATATTCAGATAAGTACTATTGTGGGGAGGAGGATCATAATCTAAGTGATTTTACACACCAACCATGGACCATATATCCCTTGCACAATCCCCCATCATGGAATGACCCTCTCTTCATAGATGTGTAGATAGTGATGGTGTAGGAATCTAGAGAGACAAGCTAGTAATTATGTGTTATATGATTTTTAAGAACATGCAGTGTACCAAAAATAAATCCATTTTAACATGATATCATAAAAAAATGTAATACATACACATTAAATGATAATTTATAACTACTATTACTTTGGTTAAAGTTTTCAATAGTTATTAATCTCTAGGATTAGTCAATTTCAAACACACCACTTGATGAGATTACCTTCATCTAGCATTTTGATTCTAGTAATCTAGTGAAGTCCATCTCACTACTTACTTAGAATAATCAATGTGATATTTGGTTAACATAAATACAAACAAAAAATTCATACAATTTATTTCCTACCAGTAAGCATAAAACATGGTACACAAGAACAATCAAAATGCATACATTTAGTCTATCAAATATATTAATGAATCTCCAAAATATTATTTATAACATAAATAATAAACAAACAAGTGTATATTTTACCAATTGGGTATTATATATATATATATATATATATATATATATATATATATATATATATATATATATATATATATATATATATATATATATATATATATATATATATATATAAGGATACATAATATAACATTCATAAATAGACACAATATAATAATTTATACTAGCTATCATAAAAAATAATCAAAATGCATACATTTAGTCTATCAAATATATTAATGAATCTCGAAAATATTATCTATCACATAAATAATAAACAAACAAGTGTATATTATACCAATTGGGTATTTATATATATATTATTGAATATATATATATATAATATATATTATATATATATATATATATATATATAACTTTCATAAGTAGACACAATATAATACTTTATACTAGCTATCATAAAACATGCTAAACATATAAGTAACTAAAATGCTTTCATTTATTCCATAAAACATATGAATGAATCTAGACAAAAATTATAGTTTATATCACCTAATTATAATATAAATTTAGACTTTAGTTTTTAAATGCAATATACTTTATGACATACCATAATATCATAGTTCATTGTTCATGAGCAAAACTACACAATTTTGAACAACTAGTCTTACACTTTCAAGAATCAAATTTCTCATAACCTTAAATAAAAGGAAAACAAGTAAATATTATACCAACTGAGTATATCCTATGTTTAAACTGTATGATATTATAAATTATAAGCACACTTCATGATGCATTAATATTAGCTATATATGTCTAACACATGTACATATCAATATACTCACAATGTGAACCACACATAAGTTTTACCTACTATATACTAGTAGTCATTTATATATCTAATAAATAAATCTATATGATTTCAATAAAAATTATAATTTTCCTATTCACAAAGTATATTGATGATCTTTAATGGAATTAGCAATGAAAAACTCCATAGTTCTTATCCCTAGCTAAATAAATTTTCATCCTAAATATAATCAAATCGTATATAAATCTATACACATATTTTCAAGACTACATAGTATTTCATATTATGATTTGCATATAAATATTAGGAAAACCACAAATTGCTCTTATGTGATGCACAATAGTTTCATCAAATATATAAATTACTAAGGTCATGACAATATAAAAATCTATTCCACATAATATATAAAAATAATCATATTATGTTTAGATCAAAATACTTAATCATGTTTAGTTTAACCACATGTAAATACATTAAGGAATGGGATCTCTGCTATGTATCATTCAAATATCATAAGTATAGACTTCTAGTAGATCACTATCTAATTATTAACTTGAATTTATTTTTAGTCACTAGCATACTCATAAGTATATCCTCAATTAGAACACTAATATATATGTCCTTAATACATTTTATATATATATTTTTTGTAAAATATATATGTTTCACTCCAATATATATCCTCAGTATCCATAAACCATACATATATAATAAATAATAATATCTTTATGTATTTATAAAAGTATTTACTATTATAGGTAAAATCACTAAGAGGTGGGGGGGGGTGTAAATCAATTATGCAAGAAAATAAAATTTTATTCTAATTATTAAAACTCTTAACCATGCAACATAAGCATTCATGAAGCATATAAACCTTTAATTGCAATGACCAAATAAAATAATGCAAAATCAAACCACATAAACATGAATTATGGGGAAAACCCTCATGGGAGATAAAATCCACTCTCAAGCCTATAAACACATGGACTATAGTCCTATAAGACATCACAAAAAAGAGATTTTAGTGAAACACCCACTTCATAAAGAGCACCAACCCCTAAGCATGGACAAGTACCCACTTGCCCTAGATGTTGAGTACCCACACAACACTTATGATATCAACACCTCTAGAACTTTGATTTCCTTATAATATGATGGAGAAACAATGAATAACCACTCTCTTCAACCCTTCACACTTTCTCAAGCCTTTACACACAAGAAATGCATCCAAAATAACCTTTTGGATCAATCTACACTTCTTCACTCATATTCAACCATCAACCCTCAAAAACACTATTATAACATTAGAAACATGAACACTAGGTCACACATATCCCTCAAACTATTATGATATTTAATTCATCCACCAAGATTACTCGCACTGCACTTTTCTTCGCTCATTATCTCTAGAAACCTTCATCTTTTTTTTTACTCTTTAAGAATATTCATGATCACCATCTTCTTGGTCGACCATAAGACATTACTTAAACATTAAGGTTTTTATCCTACTTGGAAAAAGATCAACACCAATAAGTCAACCATATCATTGACCCTTAAGCAAAAACACCTTTCAATTAGGCCTAAGTAGCCCTTTTAGGTCCATGGAGACCTATTCATCCCTTTAATACTTTATTGAACAAAAATAGAAACATAAGACCACTTCAAAGCACATATATCCATCCCACATGACCCCTAAGACACCCTCAAGTGATTAAAATCATCACTACATACCTCTACATATGAAAAACCCTTTCAATCATTTGCCTTGTACATGAAAACACCATGAACAAACAAAAAGTTAACTTCCAAGCAATGGTTCATACTGAATATAGCTTGGTCAAACCTTCAAAATCCATAAAGATGATCCTCAAGGAGTCTAAAACACTATTTAATAGATAAATCATCTTGAAACATCTAAAAACCATCAATAAAAACACAAACATCCTACTCAGGTCACTTATAGAATAAATATAAACCCTTAGTCAACTTTGAAGCTCCATAAATGTAATTGTACGACCATTCAAATATCCTAATAAAATTTCCTAGATTTACATTAAAGTTATTTAACACTTTAATTTTTACTCCATCATCAAAATTTATAATCAAAACACTATAGACTAGTCTTCCTTTGTAAAATTCAAATATTTGAATTCCAACGATCACTAAAAAATGCAAATTTGGCTAGGAATATAGTGAAATATGCTTGGAAGATCAAATTTGCACCATCATAACTTTTGATAAGCATCATTTCAAGGCATAAAATTTTAAACACATGATATAAGAATAGAAATAAATAGACCCATGTGACAAATTTATTTTGACACCTTCACACATGTGAATGTTGATGTCATTAATATGCTTACTTAGGAAACTCTACCAAGATGACTAAGATAACCTAGACCTTCATAAGAATACTCAAATGGATTATTTTCACTTCCACAAGTATACCAAGTAATTATTACACCCCATAATACCCATCAAACATGGTAAACACATCATCAACATCCATCATCTTGCCTAACCAAGCAAACACTACAAGATCCATGCATAATCAATAAGGCACACTTTGTCATTGACCTACTAGCTTACTTGATACCTCATTAACAATCTTGGCCACCTTGGATAAATCATTAAAAATGACTAAACAATCTCCCCCTTTGTCATTGATGTCAAAATTTGTAAACAATAACATAAAGATATGCAAAAACTCTTTCTCCATGTACAAACACTTTTTCCCCCTTTGACATAATGAGAAAGTGGGCTTACCTATTGATCTGGAGGACCTGTAAATGTTTTAAAAGATAAAATAAATAAAGGACCTCTTTTAAGAGATGATAGAAACTCCCCTTTTCAATGTGCATACCATTTTTTACCATGACTACCTCAAACCTATTCATTTATAACACTTCTTCTTTGACCATGCATTGTTGTATAAATAAGAAAGACATAAAATTACCAAAAAATATTTGAAATCACATTAAAAACATTGATACCCCTAAGTCATTTGAGTGTATGCATCCTTTAAATACTGTTAGGCCAAATCAAACCAATAAGAATGTTCTTAGTTATCTTCAAATTTACTCTCATAGTCCAACTCCATGATCACCAACATATGTTCAATCCATTATTCAAACATGAAAGATACTCAAAATAAATTGACAAACTCATATGATAACATAATACCTTGGTATTATAGATAAAATGACTAAAAAGTCCATTTGAATCACCTAGACTTGTCTAGATGCCTAGTAGCCCTATCTAAACGTTATAGAGTCCATAACTTTCTGTGTAGAGACCTCCATGACTTGAAACTACATATCTGATGTAAAATCATATTCTCCCTTATGCATGTCAATTTTCATCACCCAATTCTTCATCTACACCATAGTTCCTTCATAAACTGACCTACCAATTAACCCTCCATTTAGATAAATACTCAACCTTGAAACAAACCATACACTTCCATATGAATTTAAATAACTTTTTGATCACCCATTTTGGTATTTTAATTGATTAATCAACCTTAGACCTCAAATCCATATGGAAGGACACTAACTCTCATATGATAAAACATTAGGTCATTAATAAGAGACATGGTCAAGTTACCATATTCCAATAAATTCTAGATCTTTAAAATTCTATCACACCTGGAGATTACCATATCACATTGTTGGACCAATTCTTGAGATCTAATTCCTTGTGGAACCCATAGAACCATGGAATGGCTTTTGGCTTACTAGCCCTTAAGCAAAGAATGCCATACTTGAGAGCCATAAAATATATTTAACTTGCCCTCAAGAGGCCTTAAAATCCTAAAGACACCTATACACACCTATATGAAGTCAACACATATTTCTATGCCACAAATTCACATTTACAAGTTGTAAATCTTTATTTAATACATGGAAAGCTCATGACTATGCCTGAAAACCTTGTGTATACACTTGCCACTATGCTAAAACATTATAAAAGGAGCATGGGATCCTTATAACATATAAATAACATGTTTTTAACTTATAAACATCAAATCCAATTGGTTTTAACCCTTGGTTATCCTCATAGACCTAAAATACACCTATTTTGCATGATGAGCTCTCATTAGGAAGTGAACTCTGAGCCAAATGATCAAACTAACCAAATGGTCATAAAAGATTATTTTGACCAACTTATCACATTTAAACCCATGGAATACACTTAGACAAGTCTTCTTGATAATATAAATAAATATTTCCTTCATTCTTCATGATTTTATCTTTCTAAACTAGGCTTCAAAGATTGACAAGAACTTACTTTTAGGACCAATGTCCTTGAACAGGTTTCTTGAGGCTTTTCTTCACAAACCTCTAGAAAAAGCACATGAGCTTTTTTATCCCCATAAAACAATGATATTATATTATTTTATATAAAATTATATGACTCCCAAGCTTTGTCTTAGATATTCAAATGTTGCTTTTGTCAATGGTTTTGTCATAATATATGTTAGTTGTTCTTTTGTAGGCACATAATCCAACTTAACACTTTATTACTTCCTTGTTCTCTCAAGAAATGATATCTAATAATAATGTGATTAGTTTTTTAGTGCATAATAATATTTTTTGAGATACTAATTGATCTAGTATTATCACAATAGATAGGACAAGGTCCATTTTATCTTACCTTATAGTCTTCTAAGGTTTGCTTCATCCATATTACTTGAGTGCACTAGGAAGCATCAACTATATAATTAGATTCTATAGTTGATAGGGATATAGAGGCTTGTTTATTGCTTATCCATGACACCAAGCATTAACCCATGAAGAAAACATCACCACTTTTACTCCTCATATCATCTACACACCCTACCTAATCTACATTAGTGTATGTCCTTAGAGTGAACTCTTTTCTCTTGGTGTACCATAAACCATATTCTATGGTGCCCTTGAGATACCTCAAGATCCTTTTGACTGATTTCAAGTGAGATTCTCTAGGATTAGCTTGAAACCTACCTACAAGGTCTATTTCTTAAATGATGCCAAGCTTAGTAGTAGTAGAGTACAAAATACTTGATCAACCTTTGGTGAGTCATATTATTTACTTGACTTGCATCCTATAATCATTAGATTACTCAATGGCTTAAAATCCATCATGTCAAACTTCCTTAGCATATCCTTGATGTATTTTTCTTGTGAAATGAATATCCCTACATCAAGTTGGCTAATCTGCAATCCTAAAAAGAAATAAATTTCTCCCAACATTGACATTTCAAACTTTGTCTTCATAGCATATGCAAACTCTATACTCATGTTGTCATTGTCAGATCTAAAAATTATGTCTCAACATACACTACCACTAGTAGTTTATGACTACCCTCTATCTTAATGTACAAATTTCTATCAACTACCCCTCTTTTGAATCCTTGGCTCAATATATACTTGTCTAACCTATCATACAAAGCTCTAGGAGCTTGTTTAAGACCATATGAATCCTTGTTTAGTTTACATCATAGTCCTGATTACTTTTCATGGAAAAACATTTAGGTAGCTCAACATAGACTTATTCATCTAAGTTACCATTTAAAAATGTATATTTCACATGTATTTGGTAAACTTTGAAACCTTTAAAGCTTGCACATGACAAGAAAAATATAATTTCTTCCATTCTTGACATAGGAGCAAAGGTCTTATAAAATTTTATCCCTTCAACTTGAGCATATCCTTTACACACTAGTCTATCCTTATTTCTTGTGATCTCTCCTTTCTCAATCATCTATTTTATAAATACCCACTTAATTCCTATCACATTTTTGTCTTTTGGCCTAGGTACCAAATCCCATGTTTCATTATTTACTATTTGATCAAGTTCCTCATCCATTTCACATGTCCAATTTCATCTTTATGTAGATACAATAAAATTACACATGACGATTCTAGATGTCAAAATGCCTTGGGATACCTTAGGGACCACCTAACCCTTCTTGACCTATTAATCACCTTAGATAACTAAACTCATCACCTTACTAACTAAACCTTCACCCAACCCATTTTAACCCACCTTGACCTTTTTTAATTTTGGCATTGGACCCTTGAAAATCAGCTTGACTGCTAATGGTTAGGCTAACCATCAATGGTCAGGTCTTCCTTGTTCCTACAAAAACACTATTTCTTCAAGATAACATAACACAATTAAATATATCCACCTTTCCCATTGTTAAAAAATTACCAAGCATCAAAATCAACAATCTAACCTACTAAAGAACCTTCTATCCTCCATATCTCTTTGCCTATAAAAGGAGGGGAGTAGGAGGTGAAATCCATCAAACATCACAAGAATTATTGTACATAGGTATTCAACCTTCCCAAGATTTCTTCTTCTATCAATACAAAAAGAAAAATAGATATTCAAACCTCTACCAAAATTTCTCTCAATGAAAAGTACCATTACTTTACCAAAATTTCTCCAACCATCAACCATTTAGAAAGCAATAGGTATATTTATACTTATGTTTTTTTATTCTAGTTTCTGACCTATCTTCCCTATCAAACCTTTTCTACATCTTGATATTTAACTACCAGACCCTTAAATAGACCCTTATTTGATATTTTACCTAGTTTTAAACTCTTTTCTTAACACCTTTAGAATTCCACAAGCAACCACTGATGATCAACACAACCACTAACGGTCACCTCCAACCGTCGATGGTTACCTAATCACTAATAGTTAGTTTAACCATTGATGGTCACCTTAACCTCCAATAGTCACTATGGTAATAAATAACAATTTATTTCTAACTTCTTACCCCCAACCAAATATAACTTTATGTGTCCCTACTTATTCATAGATCCCTACTTGATTTTATGAACCTAACTTGATCTATTTTAGCACTAGTATTGACTCACTTCTCTTATATATAGTTATTTTTATATCAAGCGTTCATTTTCTTCTTGTATTTGATTTTAGTTCCTTTATATTATTTTATGCAAGTATTTTCATTTTATCTCTTTCAACTTAATTTTTATCAAAAAGCTAATTGACAGCCTCTTAGTAATCTCATTCTTCTTGGATCTAGCTCATGTTAGGTAGTCCATCTAACTATCTTTCTAATAACCCATTTTATTAGTGATTTATTATACATAGGTAAACCTTCAAATACAAAAAGGATATCTTTATACTCATCTAGATCATGTGTGCATAACAACCAAGTTATTCTACCACATCTTTATTACTAGTGTCTTATCTTCTTCTAAAATTAAGAAGTGAGTAGAAATTAAAAGAAACATTTTGGCATGCCCAGTAGGACCCTAGCATCATATAGGTGACATTTTATTCCTTTATTATATTCTCATAAAATTAATCTAAAATTTCTTTTGGGTTTAAAATAAACCTTGCATACATTGATTGTTTGCTTGTTTTAGTTCATCTAGTTGACTTAAAAGCAAATTAATTAATCATAGTTTCACTCTTATTATCACACACTTTACGAAACCATATAATCAATAAGCACATCAAAACAAACTTGAGACAAGGCTTGACTAAGATTTCATCTCCTAGTGGTAACCTTACCCTTTCCCAATAATCCCACTTGGATGTCATTACCAAGGGGAGAAGCAACTCAACTCTCTGATTGAGTATAAACTATAAAATTTAGTATCTATTGGCTAAGCACTTGACACCCTTATCGATGCAGTGTGTGAAGTGAGGGGGTAGACACCAATATCGATCCAAGTAATGATGTTCAATACAAATTCTTTCTAAGATCCTTTAACACCCAAAACTAACCTTAGAATTCTTTTTTAGTACTTGATGTACAAACCAAATTTCCTTTCCACACTTTCTAAGGCATAAGCCAAAAGAGATCTAAAAATAATCCTAAGTTGTAAATGCACTTTAGTGTATTTTTTTATGCCCTTGAGATTACTTTCCTTTTCCTTGTTTTGTGTTTGAGTTGTAAGCTTTTCATCATTTCTTTTCTATTCCTCACATGGTCGTTACTAGACAATAGTTGAGAAACCAAACCAACCAAGAACCACCATCTTCCTCTTCCTCTTATTTCATCAAGTATACTTATGATGTTGAGATTTATCCTCATCTTTCTCCCCCTCCTATAATGCCTTGGATAATTTTTGAGGGTGATGCAAATTTTTCTACCTTCCTTGATAACAACCTTAGCTCACTAAACCCCTATTGTTTTGATTCCTCCTATGGATCCACCTTATGGTATGCCTCCCCATCTTATGGTGGGTGATACCTCTACACACCCTATGATTACCCAAGCATCTTCTTCCACCAATATCCCATCCACTACAACCACCCAAACTTAATCCAACATCCCAACCAATAGCCAAACACCTCCTACACCAACCAACACCCCTAACATAAGAGAAACCTCACCACTTTTCACCCATACCTCATCCACTATGGGTGAACATTCTACCCTTATTTCCACCATTACCCTTATCAATACCAACCCATCAATTTCCACCCCATTTCAAAATTTGGTGCTTTCCATACCTCCTACCCTCCCACTTTTTAGCACAAAAGTTACCACCCAACCCCAACCATATACCAACCCATCCATACCTCAAAATAAACCCATATCAATCCCTCAAAAAATACTCATGACATATTACCGATATGTTCATAATACATAAGGATACATATCACCTTCTAACTAACCTTTTATGCCCATTAACCCTTATGTGGCACCATCCCAACCTTCAATAACCACATACCAATATATGGTATCTTCTCAACCTTATACCACTTATCCATATAATTATAAAACCTAACCTCAAACAAACTTACCACATAATTATGGAGCTTCCCAAACTCACACATATTTGGTCAAAATGTCAATAGACAAAATGACCAACTTGGAGTCATCTATCTTTGGGGATCATAACCTCTTATCTTATGATCAAATATACAATGAACCCATTCACCCATCCATTCCTATCCGTTCTTATCCTCCTCAATGGGAAATACCCAAGTTTTAAAATTTCCAAAACACAGAGGACCCCCAACAACACTTAAGAAAATTTCACCATTCTTGATATTTGATTGCATATGATGATGCTCTTCTCCTTCATACTTTTCCCATGTCCCTATCGATACTAGCCTTGTATTGGTATAGTGTTCTCACCAAGCACTCCATATTTTCCTTTACCTAACTTGCCCAAATCATTTTAGATAATTTTTCAAACAATATATCTGAAAATGTTTCCATTACTGCCCTCTACTCTATTAGGCAATTTTATGATGAATCAATTGCTGATTTCATAGCTAGATGAAAAGGTCTTATCAACCAAATCTATTTATATTTACCCCAACTCAAATTGATTGATATTTTATAATAGGGTTTTGATAAAAATATTTCCCCTACTCTTCAAGTTTAGAATTTTAGGACTTTTGATAAGGATTTCACTATGGCACACAAATTAGAAATCAAAGCCATTGATGAGGGAGAATTGAAACCGAGGAATAGAAATTCTATCTTTAAACCTAATGATACTTCCTCATACAAAACCACCAATTAATATAACCATCCCAATACCAAAAAAAAGGCATCTAAAAACTTTTTTATCCTTAAAACCACTCCACCTCCAATTATTAACCAACCCAACCCAACTAATTACTCTAACTCTTCCAACCAACAAAAGCAAAATCAAAACTGAGCTGCCCCAAAACAATATACTCTGATAGGGGAGTCTTATGCTTCAATTTTGGATAAATTGATCAAATAAAACATCATACATCTTCCTCCCATAAAAACTCCCCAAAATTTTGATTCTTCTCACCCTACACTTGGTTGGGTACAATGAGAGTGATCTATGTTCTTTCCACCATGTCATTGGACATGATGTTATTAGGTGCAACACATTTAAAACCATTGTACAAAACATGATTGATAAGGGAGAAATTGTGTTTTATAATCACAATGCACCCCCTAATTAGTCCCTTGACATATTTCATAAAAATTTCCCCAATAATGCCCCTTTTACTAACTATGATGATAATAAACTAGAATCATCTCATTCTCATGAGGTCCATACAGTTAATGTCATTATCCATAAACTTATCATTGAGGACACCATTACATAAACTACCTCTCCCTCCATTCCACTTAATGAAGTGGTGGAATCACCCTATATTCCTTTGGATACCCAAATAGAGAAAGAAACCATCCATATTTCTTTAGTTAATGAGACCATGGACCTATCCACATCTCCTTTGAAGAAATATTGAAGGAGGCAACCATTGCTTCAACTACTTCTTCCCCCACTCCACTTATTGAAGTGGTGGAATTACCTACCATTAATTTGGACACCCAAAAAAAGGAAACAAACATCTATATTCCTTTACATGAGGCCATCATACCTTTCTTCCCTATCATAAGACCACTCATACTTTCTTTAAGAACCATACCAAAATAAGAGATTACCCTGTCTACACCTTCCATGGAGGAAACATCCTCCCAAAGCTTGTAACCTTCCATCAAGGGAAAATGTGAAAAAACCATTCACTCACCTCAACCCATGGGTTTAATATTTGAAACCAATGACCAAGGGATCAAACTAATTTATAAGCCTTTCTCTAGATTGGTCCAAAGTCTAGAGTTCATTTCTCAACCCAATCTAGATAAAGCCACCTTTTATCACTATGTTGGGATCCCTTACCCAAACAAAATTGAATATTCAACCTCACTTACATCCACCATTAAACCTATCATTACCTCATCCCCATCCTTAAATACTTATTCCTCCAAAACCATAGGGGAACCATCTAACCCACCTCCATCAATAAATGTCAAATTACCTTACACCTCTCTCACCAAACCCATCAAGAATATAGGAATACTTATTAAACCTATTATTACTCACCCATATTTTAAGTTGGACTTAAACCCATATATTCCACCAAATAAAACCCTAACCAAATCAAAAAAGAGGTAGAACCACCTAAAATCCCACTTTGAACTAGAACCATACCACACCCTTCACACTTACCTTCTATCTTAAGAACCCATCCTTATATCATCCCAAAATTACATCCTTATACCAATAAGGTGAACCCTAACACAAATACCTATTCCTCATCTAGTAAACCTTCTACTTTTTCTCTACCTACACCTATCTTCACTAAAACATCAAACCCCTCATCATTCTTAACTAACCTATCTACCTCTATCTTCTCACCTATCAAAAAACCTTCACCATCCACCTCTTAGTCTTCCACATTAAAACCAACCATAACCAAGAAATACCAACCAAAAACACCTATAAAAACCATTTAACCACCTACAACTTCTATATCAAAGCTTAATCCTAAGAAGCCCCCCACTCCTAAAACTAAGAACCCAACACCCTTAATACCTTTGCTCAAATCTTATTCAAAATTTCTATAAAGGTTGTTACAAACTTCTTCCTTAAGTCTACCAAAAATCAAACCCCTTGACCCTTTACATCCTAAACCATCATGGTTTAATGATAATTCAATTTGTTTATAACATAAGACTCTTGGACATGACATGGAGAATTGTAAATCTCTCCAAGCACTTATAAAAAACTTATGGGATAAGGATGATCTATTATTATATGAGCCTCCCTTGAGCTAATTACCAACCCAACTACCAACCCAACCACTTAACCAACACTTACCTACTACTCCAATATCATATTAGAGTGAGGAGGGATTAAAGAAACCATCTAACCCAACACCTCCCCTAATCCACACTATCCATATGATTACCTGATCTTCAAACTAATAAAAGAATAAGGGAAAATCTAAAGTGTCCATACCATGGACCTACCATTAAACCCATAAACTTTCCAATCAAAACCAATCACCCTCTCCTTTAACTTTACCTTCACCAAAATCCAAAATATCCATTTTGGGTGCCTCTTCCTCCAACATTTTTGAATCCATCTAGTGAGTGATTCTAAAATAACTTCACTAGACACTGATGAAGATGAGCCTTTATGAACTAATAAACACCTCACCCCATCATCTCTAATCATTTAAGGATTCCTTTTAATTAATACAGATTCAACTAGATGACCCTTAACCTCTTGCATCCTTTGTTGGAGCCCTTCAAATTTATACCTTTGTCAAATTCTAGGATTCTAAAATACCATTTGTTCATTATAAAGATCCCATTCTTCCCATATTCATTATTGCATACATCAATCAAACCTACATCAAAAGGGTGATTATTGATTGAGGAGATAGTATTAACATTATCTCCTCTCATGTTTATGACCAACTTCAACTACCTAAGAATATCATCTCAAAAAATACAATGGACCTCCACTCCTTCAATGATACTATGGCCACTACCTTGGGGACAATTATCCTTCACATACACTTGGGACCTTATACAATTCTATAAATCTTTTACATTATATAAGGTGAGTTCCAATATAATGTCTTACTTGGATTCCCTTAGATCTGTGCCATGAGTTGTGTCCCATCTACCTTGCACTGATGTGTTAATTTTAAGGATGAGCATCAATTTGTTACCATAAAATTTGACCCTAGTCCTTTTGCATCATGTAACATGACATATCAACCCAATGATGTTCTTCTTCTATCCATCATCCACCTCACCACTAACCACCAACAAATCCAACCCTAACAATGATGAAGCTTTAACTAGATCATCTATCTCTTCTTCTCAAATCCTTATAGAAGACCCCGTAGAACCCACATTCCATCATTTCTCACTAGGGGAGTATCGTATTTTAGCCTTAGATGCTATCCCTACTCCTCAAAAGTATGGGAACCTCAACCATGATCTTAGTTATGACCCCAAAATAAGAACCATAATCCATTTCAAGCTTCCAAACCATCAAACTAACTTACTCTAAGGGGGACTTGATCATCCATTTCTTGCTTTCATAATTACCTCTACCATCTGACCATTTACCTCTAACTTTTCCTATCTAGACAAACTAGAATTTTCCAAATTATACCTTCATAGGTGTGCCTAGAAGGGATTTGGTCTAGGCCTCTATGAATATGGACCTCACGAGTTAGCTTCCATCAAAACCCAAAAACCTCATGAGCTATTTGGCCTTGGGTTCATACCACTAGAAGAACCTATCGATTCACCCAAACCCATTGCCACCATTGAAGAAAACATCACATCCTTACCAACCCAATCTCCTTCAAAGTTTTAGGATTTTAAGATCATTCCTCCCAATTTTTTTATTTAATACTTGTTAGTTTAGGCCCCCCAACCTATCAAAAAGGAGGCTAAACTAAAACCCTTCTTCTCATTCATCCTAAAATGGTAGAAAATGATTCTCCTACCATCAACACCATCTAACATTAGGATGATGATTCCATTGTCACCTACTTTAGTGCAAGGTATTATTATATCCATAAATCCCTTATTCCTAAGGACCAAACCATGTTGAAAAAATCTACTATTGATGTCAAATTGGGTACTCAATATAACCCTTGCATTGATGAATTGTCAATCCTTATATTCTATGGAGCAACAAGATTACCCTTCTTTCCTTTGTGACCAAAGCATATCATTTTCTTGGTCCTATCAAGATATGCCTAGAATCGACCCTTCCATATCCATTCACAACATTATCACCCATCTAGATGTTAAGCCTATTTGATAAAAGCTTCATAGGATACACCCTCACATCACCCTACTAGTCAAATAAGAGATTTAATGTCTCTTAGCTATCAACTTCATCTAACCTATCGATTATCCTCAGTGGGTTTCTAACATCATTCTCATTACCAAGCCTATAAGGGGAATTCACCTCTCTATTGACTTTCATGACCTCAACCTTGTTTTCCTAAAGGATGGCTTCCCTTTTCCTAAAATCAACCAACTTGTTGATCTTACAGCTAGCCATGAGATGTTATCTCTAATGGATGGTTTGTTAGGATATAATCAAGTATTGATTTCCCCCAAGGATTAGCATAAAACATATTTCATCACCCCATGTGGAACCTTTTACTATAGGGTCATGCCATTTGGTTTGAAAAATTATGGACCAACCTACTAGTGTGTGATGATCTACATCCATAACATCATAGAGTACTATGTAAATGATATACTTGGCAAATCTAAATATTCACAAAGATAACCTAGTTATTCTCATAATCATCTTTTACCACCTAATCCATTTCCATGTTAGACTCAACCCCAAGAAATGTATTTTTTTGGTATTATCTATAAATCTTCTTGGCTCCATTGTCTCTCTTTGAGGAATTGAATAAGACCTTACCAAAGTCAAAGTAATTTTAGAGATGTCACATCCAACCCACTTAAAGTAATTATGTATCCTATAGGGGAAGCTTCAATCCATTTGTCACTTCACCTCTTAGTTATTATATATATGTCAACCCTTTCACCATCTTTAGAAGAAAGATACATCTTTTAAGTGGACTAAGGACTGATAACAAGCCTTTGATTCACTCAGAGAATACCTCTTTTCTCCACTCATTCTTACCCCTCCTAAAGAGTACCAACCCTTCTACCTTTATATATTCACCATTGACCATTCCTTAGGGGTAATGCTCACTCACCATGATGAACAAAACAAAGAACAAGTTTACTATATAAGTCAAATGCTTATAGAGTAGAGACTCAGTATACCCATTTAAAAGAACTTTATCTCACCTTAGTCTTTGTGGCTTCCAAACTTTATTATTACCTTCTCAATCACAAAGCTTTTTTCATCACTAACACTAACCCACTCAAGTAAATTCACTCCAAACCATACCAAAACCAATGTATGGCTAAGTGGATCATGCTTTTAGCTAATTAACCTTGAGTTATTATAGTATAAGTTGATTAAAGGGCAAGTCATTACTAATCAATTAGCTGAAGATCCTCTACCAGATAGCCAACCTCATCTTATTATAGTTCTGAATGAGTCCATTGTGACTCTTTCTTATGAGGACCCCACCTACCAAATGACCATATTTTTTGATGGCTCTAAATGCCAACACAGTGGGGGTGTTGGATTTCTTCTCATTCACCTTAATGGTGAACATCTTCTCCTTTCCTTTAAACTTTATTTCAAGTGCACCAATAATGTGGCTTAGTATGAAGCCCTAATAATAGGTCTCTAAATGACTTTAAACTTTGGAGTTAAGATCATTAGTGTCTTTGGAAATTCCTAGCTTATGGTTAACTAGGTCAATAGATCCTACCATATGTAAGAATGATTTCTTGAAAAATTACAAATAGATAGTAAATGTACTATTGGCATCATTTGATCATTACCTTATCCAGTCCATTTCATTATCTACCAAGAAGTTCATGGATACAATGGCTTCTCTTGCTTCCCAAATCCCATCTCAACCTACCAAATCCAAATTATTTATCACCATTTACTACTTTATCATACTCTCTTATATCCATTCTGACCTTCCTACCTTTTTTAGTGTAGATAAATATCCATCATACATATGGTATGAGAAAACCTTTAACTACCTCAACCTCAACATCATTCTTCCCAACCTCTATATGAATGCTTGAAGATATTTTATTTAGAATACCTCTCATTAAACCATAGTAGGGGGAATACTTTATAAGCATGGCTTTAATGGCCTCCTTCTCCATTGTCTACATAGTCATGAAGCTTCCCATGCTATAAATGAAATGCATGATGGAATCTATAGGGGACACTTTAGTCATTTAGTTGTTTCTAAACATATCCTTTGCCTTAGATACTATTGACTTACCCTCAATCAAGACTATTATGATTAAGTAAATAACTGTGTTAAATGTTAACAACACACCAATTTACATCATGTACCTACCTATGGCCTTCAATTATCCAAAGATTATTGGTACTTCTCATAATAGGGACTCGATCTCATTGGGGAAATTAATCCTCATTCTTCATAATGACACTAATCCATCATCACCACCACTAAATATTTCACCAAATGGGTGAAATCTATTCCTCTCATCTTGACCAAAGCTGACAAGATAGTTGACTTCATTAATCATCATATCATTTATCATTTTAGTGTTCTTGATAAGATAATCACTAATAATGGCAAACATTTCAAAAAAAATCAAGTCCAAGGTCTTTGAGATATATTTGGAATAAATTTAAGCTTTTCCTCACCTTATCATCCATAAAAAAATGGATAGGCAAAAGCCTCTAACAAAACCATTAACAAAATGTTAACTAAGGTAGTCAGTGTTTCAGGTCAGGATTAGCACTTGCACATCCCTTTCACTTTATGGGCCTATCACACTATCATTTGAACCTATATGGGTGCTACCCATTTATTTATAGTATTTATATTAGAGGTAGTCTTGCCTCTCAAATTCCAAATTCCTTCTCTTCTCATATCCTTACAAGACATTATTTATGAGAGCAACTATCATCAAAAATGTTTAGCATGACTTAAGCTACTTGGTGAGCATCACCAATAATGATTAACCATCTTCACATCTACCAAGAGTGAATGAATCACACTTATTAAAAGTACCTAAAATAATTATAATTCAACATTGAAGAGCTTATCTTAAAGGAAAACCAAAATTTAACCAATATGGAGAAAAGCAAAAGAGGCAAGTTTGATTTCAATTGGCTTGGATCCTACATCATAACCCATAAGTATGGATCATGAGCTTACCATTTATCCTATCTTGAAGGTAAACCAAAAATTAAGCCTTTTAATTCTTTACATCTGTATCCTTTCTTTTGTTGAATTGGGATCAAACTCACCTTCTTGTCTAACTTAAGCTTGTCCCTTGATTTATGAGATTTTCACCCTCACACTTTCCTCTTATCCCTTTGAGGACAACTGATTACAATATAGAACCATGTGATTGACTATCATAGTTATATCCTAATCCTAAATATGAGTATCATGGCTCTACCCATATCATAGTTCTCATGAATAATTTTCATCACTAATTAGATGGAATCCCATGGTCATTATCTCTCAAATAACCCCTTTTACCTACCATTAACTTTTTGTGCTAAAGATTTGCCCTCATAAAGGTAAACCTTTAAGCCTATATAGACTTGTCCATATCTAAACCTAGCATCAAAACAAATTGAGATACCAAAATATCACTTGGGTCACATGTCTCTAGTATTACAGACTACTCCCTTGAAGGATGGCTACCCAAAAAACTAAATTTCTTAAAAATATAGACTACTCCCTTGAAGGATAACTACCAAATAAACAAAAAAAAACTCAAACCACTCCCTTAAAGGATGGATAAGTCAATTTTTTCAAAAGCAATCATTTGAAGATCCCCACATTGATCAGCTTTAAAAACTTATCAAAACAAAAGCAACAAAATATCCTATGTTAAAATTAGAATAAGCTATTCCAAGAAAATTGTAACCACTTTTCATATCTAGTATTAATAGACTTCTCACATCAATCAATCTACACCTAACATAAAGACATGGACTTGTCTAATATGGTTCTTAGGTCACCTATAGAAAGGGAACAACTAACCCACATAAGGTTACCTTACCTATCAACCCATTTACCATTCATTTACTACCTATCTCCCCCTTATACCATCTACAAATCAAGAGACTATGAGCTTACTTGACACAATGTGATCAAGACACCATTTTATCAATCAAAGCATGCTAATGTAAATCATTCAAAAGGCTTATATTATTTAAGTTAATCTGACTTTAGTTTTTGTTTTGTCCATACCAATGAAAAAGCATCATGTTTTTTCCTTATCCTCATCATTAGTTCATGTAGATATAGGTCTCATTATTCTCATCTCTTTACTCACATTTAGTTGGTTATCTAACTTAATTTATGTGCTCACATCATAACCATAATCATAAAATCATGAGCATAATAATAATCATATCACAAACCACATCAATAACCATAATTAAACCATCCATAATCATAAACATCATATCCATGAACAAAAAAAAACATCTATAATCATCACATGCCTAAGCAATTGAGTCCACATCTCATAAGCACAAAGCACAAATCATAAACCATCAAAACATGTACACCATGAACCATGACACATATATCAAATATATGTATATATATATATATATATATATATATATATATATATAAACCACATCTATATATAATCATGAACATCATAAATATCATATATATCATGTCCTCAAAATAAATAATAAATGTAACAATGCATATATCTTTCTATAAAAGCATGTGCATCTCACTGCATCAACACATAGGCTAGTATCAAAATCATGCCCATCTATATCTATACATCCTATCATATCATATCATTCCCTCAAGGCACCACTACCACTAGTTCCACCTATACTACTACCATCTGGTGCTAGCCCTCTTAGGATGCCTACCTATCCACTCATCAAAGCATCCCACCCACCTAGCATCACCATAACCATCCCACCTACTAAAATGGCTCTGCACTCAGCTTATTAGGGTTGTTTAGGACACTGCGATAGTACTATGGCCTTGTAATACCTTAAATCCTCCACTATGGCCAAGTACCATGCTATAAGGATGGTACCTAGTGGTATTATTGGTGATCCACTACTCTACCCTCTATCTCAAGGTTTCCCTCTCTTAGGTCACCAAGCCTAGTAAGGTCCTCACCTAATATTTCTCACTTATAATAGTGGCAACCTGACTCTGTAATATCTTAATTTATCCCTACCATGTGTCCATCTATCCTTATAATCTTATAATATGTGCCTATGCAACAACAACTACTACTACTTGTCCACCCTGTACATGTACTTATAGACCTCCACCAATGAGATAAACATCCATGGCCTATCAACCCCCATCATCCCTCTTAAAATTAGTTTCTACATTAAGGGACTAGTACCATGCTATATAACCATCAATAAAATTGACATCATAAAACTCTACTCTAATAGGTAGCTCCTCATGATCTAAGACCACCTTCATCTAGTTATGGCTTGAGTAGCAAAAACTCAACATCCTATCTCTTATATCTCTATAATGTACCTAGAATAACTTTCACTAGGCCAAACTACCTCCAAAATCTATCAAATGGTATGAGATAAATCTCACCCTCTCTCCTCCCATAGATCCATCTCCATCTCTATAATGATAATGTATGATAACTATAAAGATCCCACCTAAGAAATCCAACATATGGCCTCTAAACAACATCACCTAAATCCAATCCCTCCAATGTATCTCTAAACCAATCAATATCCCTCACACCTCCTCTAAATTTAATCAATGCATAATCTCCCCTCCATCACATGAAGCCCACTCTAAAAGCCATCTGAGGCATATCCCTCCCAACATAGGCCTAATGGTTTCATAACCTTAATGTGTTTGTATGCCCAATAATGGAGCAAAAACCCCACATTGATCCCATACCTCCTATGAGCTTGAAATGCCCAGAGTTCCTTATAAATTTAGACCAACAAAACTAGTGCCTAACCAAATACTATCCTAATAAGCAAGATCTCCACCAATAATCCTAATAGTAGATAAGGAAATTACCCACTAATCAAATCAATCAATGTAAAATAGGACACTACCATCATCATCATAGTCATCAAATGCCTCTCATATAGAGCCCTCTAGTATAATGGCCTATAACCATAACCATCAGCATTCCATCTAAAAAGGGCCCAATCCTCACCATATAAGATATTCATTTTCTCATCCCTCTCCTCACTCTTAATATGGTAAATTGACTGCCCCCAAATGGGTAGCTGTGTGATCCTATGAACATCCTCTAATAGGATGGTCATCTCTCTTATCGATAATAGGAAAGTGTTCATGGCTGGATCCCATCTCTTGATGAGGGCTATGATCATCACCACATCTTATGGAAAGAATTGATAGTATCTCATAGCCTTGATTCTAGCCTCCCCCATGTGTGTCCAATCATCTTTAGTTATCCCTCCATGGATATCTATAAAGATATTAGGAACCTGATCCCTCATCTAGATCCGATCTTGTGCCTACAAAAAATTCAAGTTAGCATGCATACTTAGTTTTCCATTGTCATTTTTAATTTCCATTCATTTCAATAATTATACCTACATCAACTCATTTATCAACCTAAACCCACCTAAATCAACCTATTCCAATACTAATCACAATTTTTACCTCTATAACATTACCTCTATCACTTGAAAGTGACCCTCACCCATAAATATTTCAAGCACCTACACTAAACTATCAAACAAAACATCTAAGTCTTTTATCCAAAAGCATCTTCCCTAAACCTATCAAACCAACACCTAACTCTAACCAATAACCATTTCAACACATCAATCCTACTTGGAAATCATCCTATCCTACCCTACACTTGGAATTTTAACCCTATAAAACATTTTTCCTATATTTTTTCTAATGCACACCTTTCCAGATCCCTCAATAGTTGATGGTCATTATGATCACCAATGGTTAAGTCACCTTTGTGCTTTAGGGGTTGACTATCGATAGTCAAGTTTGACCATCAATGGTCACTATGTGTGATTATTGGTGGTAAAATACTAATCTTACCCACATAAAAACTCTCTAAACAAATAAAATTCAACAAATAAATTACCTAATCCTATCCTATAACCTACCCCTAACCCACATAATCAATTTCAAATTTCATCAGCTAACTCTTCCAATCACAATCAAAACCTAAAACTAGATCAGAACCCTAAAAACCCTATTCAAATTAGCCATAAAACCCACATTAAACTTCATATCAATAAAATTAACTAATTTATCAATTTAAAACACCACCTACCTCATTCCTCAACCACTATTGAGGATAGAGACCACATCTAGCTGCTCAACTGTATCCTCATCCACCCTACATCTTAGTCCCAACTAAATCACCTCAAACATGCACATCCACCCAATTGATAATCATCACATCAGTAATAGCTCAGTCAAATGTCTCATAGAAAAAATCCAAATCACCAAATTACTAAAATACATAGAAATCTTGGAGTCAACAAGTTAAAACTAATAATGACTATTATTTTTCACTTTTTATCCTCAACCTTTTAGGGTTTCCCCTAACCATCGATGCTCAGGGTGATTTTCAATGGTTGATCTTGGAACCCTTAATTGTTGATGGTCAGGATATCAGATATAAACTTTTTTTAGGCACCCACACCTAAGTGCCAAATTTTTGGAGATAACCTTTCTCCCCCAAAACAAAACCTAAATTTCTGAAGATAAAATTTCTCCAATCAACCATTAAATCACGTCTAGCTGGACATTAGCCATTTTTTTGGCCCAAGCTATCACATTTTTTATGATGACCTTATTTTGGTCTTTTTTAATGCACTAACCAAACTTGCCATGTTGAATATTTGAATTTACACCACCTCATACATAACTAGATCATTTGTGTTTTTTAAAGGAGTAGTTCCAACTCTAGATACCTATTAAAAAACTAACCCTATATAGAAGAATTGATAAGAATAACTTGATCATCTATGCCTAATGCTATGGCTTGGTTATCCCACCAATATTTCTATAACTGACCTTATTTTTACCAACTATGGCAACCTTAGTTTTTGAATTATCTTGAATATCCCATTTAGTCACATTTTTTCACTTATTTGTGCTTCAAATGCCCAACCACAATTTTATCACCAACCTCATGACTCACCATACACCACTTTTTAAACCCTGACTAGGTTTCAGTGTCACCTCATCGACTCTTGGTTTGAGGGGAACACCTCCTCCCATACTCAAGGTAACTAGACCTTCAACCAAGTAATCCATTTTTATTTGATATATTTTTAATTAAAAGTCACATAATAAATTTTTTTAAAATGTAGACACTAGAAAACTACACATGATTATTCTAGATGTCAAAATGCCTTTGGATACTTGAGGGACCACCTAACCCTTCTTGAACTACTAACCAACCAATCAAACCCTGAGTCTAATTAGTTAGTTAAATAAAATCATTAACTTACTAGCTAACCCTTCACCCAACCTTTTTTAACCAACCTTGACCCCTTTTCCTTTAGACACTTGACCACTAATAGTCATCTTGATCACCAATAGTTAGGCTAACCATTGATGGCCAGGTCTTCCTTGTTCTTGAAAAAACACTAGTTATGCAAGCTGAAATAGTATAATTAAATATACCACTTTATCCATTTCTAACAAACTCTGAAGCATCAAAATCAATAGGCCAACCTATAGGGGATCCTTATATCCTCCATCTCTTTTTTCCTAAAAAATGAGGGGAGTAGGAGGTGAAATCCATCAATCATGACAAGCATTCTTTCACACAGGTATTCAAGATTTTCAACTAGTCTTATTCTAGAAATATAATAATAATAATATATATATATATATGAACCTCTATTAAAATTTATCTTAAATTAAAGTACCGTTACTCTACAAAAATTTCTCTAGCCATCAACCATCAACTATTTAACAAGCAACATGTATATTTGTACTTCTATTTTTTTATTCTAGTTTATGAGCTTTCTCCTCTATTAGACCTTTTTGTATCTTTATCTCTAACTACCATACCCTTAAATATACCCTTATCTAATGTTTTAACCAATTTACAACTCCTTTTTTAACACCTATATAATTCTATAGGTAACCGTTGATGGTCACCTCCAACCGTTGATAGTTACCCAACCATCAACAGTCAGCTTAACCATTGACATTCACCTTAACCATCGATGGTCATTGTGGTAATAAATAAAATCAAGTTATTTCTAACACCTTACCCCTAACCAAATTTTAATTTCTATGTCCCTACCTATTCATAGACATCTACCTAATTTTATGAACCTAACTTGATCTATTTTAGCACTAGTATTGACCCACTATTGCTATATTTAGTTATTTTTTCTATCAATCATTCATTTTCTTCTTGTATTCCATTTTAGTTATTTTTTATTATTTGATGCAATTAATTTCATTTTGTCTCTCTAAACTTAATTATTATCAAAGAGTGGATTGATAGCCTCCTAGCAAGCTCACACTTCTTGGATCTAGCTCATGCTAGGTAGTCCACCTAACTATCTTTCTAACAACCCCTTTTATTAATTATTTTTAATCTAGAGGTAATCCTTACAAGAAAAAAATGAGCTCTCTATACTCATATGGATCATGTGTGCATAACAACCAAGTTCTTCTACCACACCCTTATTACTAGTTTCTTATCTTCTTCTAAAATTAAGAAATGAAGAAAAATTAAGGGAAACACTTTGCCATCTTCTAAGAATGTTTTGGGTTTAAATTTGGATAATAGAGTTATGTATTATTAATTTTGATTTATAAACATACTCCTTCTAGTTTACAAACTTGAATTCATATCTCCAATTACCTGGGAAGTTGGATGATCCCTCTATATTCTCCTAGATGGAGCTTTAGTATCCTAACTTACCTCTTCCTCTTCATAATCTGATTGAAAAAATATGCCTTCACCATTTGAGTTAGGGTTCTCTTTAGTGCCATTTTTTTGCAAGTTAGGCTTCTTGATTTCACCTACTTCCTCAACTCTTACATTTTAAATGTAAATAACCTTTTGAAGTCTCTTATTAAAGCATATGTAAGTAAAAATAATGGAGGAATAACCTAAGAATATACCCTCATCATATTTTGAATCAAATTTGCCAATATTTTCTTCATCCCTTTTGATAAAAAACTTTCTCCAAAACACTCTAAAATGTTTGACATTAGCTTCCCTATTATTCCATAGCTCTTATGGAGTCTTATAACCATTTACTCTAACTTGGCATATATTGAAGATGTATAATAATGTATTAGAATCCTCTTCAAAAAAAGCATTTGATATTTTGAAATCTTGAAGCATGGTTCTACTTATCTCTTGGATAGTTCTATTTTTCCTTTCAAATACCAAATTTTATTGGGGTGTTCTAGCATCATAATACTATATTATAATCCCTTGAACTTCATAAAAAATATCAAAATCATAAGACCAAAATTCACCTCCTCTGTTTGATCTGACACACTTGATTTTTGATCCTTTTTCATTTTTCACAATATATTTAAATGATTTAAACCTTGAAAAATCTTATTCTTTTTCTTTGAGAAAATATATCCAAATCATCCTAGTAAAAAAATCAATTAAAAACATGAAGTAGATAGTACCTTAAATACCTTGAGTTATTTTAGGTCCACATAGGTTAGTGTGGATCAACTCCAATGGTACTATGGTGGAATTCTCTTTATATTTTTAGCTTCTCTTCATTTACTTCCCATGAAGGCATGCCTTGCAACGAGTATGAGGAATATTAGTGATTTTAGGCATATACCTTACTAACCCTTTCTAAATAATCCTCACCAAGTTGTCAAAATTTATATGTCCAAGTCTTCTATGCCAAAGCTAACTCTCCTCTAACTGATTCATGAAACACTCCTCCCTTTTGGCTTCATTGAATACTACAAGTTATTATCTGCATTGTGAATATTTGTAACTAATTTTCTAGACTTGGCTCTTATCACTTCACATTATTTATCATGAAAATTCAAAAAAATTCCATACATTTGGCTAACATTTAGAAGATTGTGTTTCAAACCTTCTACATATTAAAAAGTTTCAATTTTATTATGATCATTATCCAAACATACATAACCTTTACCAACTGTGTTAGCATAATTATTGTCACCAAATCTTATTGAACCTAAATTTTTATTTTTGAGAGAGATAAAATTTCTCTTGTCTCCTGTCATATGAATTGATCATCCACTATCTATGTATCATTTCTTGATTTCATCATCTTGAGTATGCAAGGTAGTTTGAACAAACATTGGCTCTTCCTTTTGTGCACTATCTAAATTTCGCTTCTTTTCTTCAATATTGGATTTGTCTTGATTGAACCATTTTATGGTGTCAATGAATTGTATTCCCTTTTTCCAATAGGAATTTTCACATTTTTTAGCTATATGTCCTTACTGATTGAAATTTTATCATAGAACCTCCTTTCTATTCATTAAAGAGAAAGTATAATCCCTATACCTGTGACCATATTGATTATAAGTATAATAGTACCTATTGAAGACATAACTATAGTTATTCATGTTAGACATTCCTTTTACTTGACCCTCAATAACCCAAGAATTTTCATCTACAAATTCTTTGGTAGAGCTAGGACTCTGTTTCTATTTAGATAAACACACACATATATGTCATAGTTTTACCTTCCAAATTATCCATTCATTGATTCAAAATTTTATCTATCATGTCTTAAAAAATCTTGACTATTGTTTTTAGTTTATCTATTTATGTCTTCACACCATCAATGCTTGTATTAATCTCATAACATATTGAGGAAGTCATAGCTAAATTTTTACTTCCTTTCTTGTTCTTCAATATATCATTCTCTTCTTCTAGACATTTGATCTTTGATAAAGCACATACTAGTTCAACATGAAGATATGTCTCAGCCTCTTTATCATCTATTATACCTTTGATCACCTTCAAGTGGTTAAACTTGAAAAGAAGGTTTGGCTTTGATACCAATTGTTAGAGGTATAATCATTGAAAGGGGGGTTTACTAGTGATGCAATAAAATCAACTTATATTCCAATTCTCCAAACTCTTGACCATTTAACATTATCATTCATGAAGCATATAAACCATTCATTGCAATAAAAAAATAAAAAAATGCAAAACCAAAGTACATAACACATGAATTATGTGGGAAACCCTCATGGGGGATAAAACCCACTATCAATCCTATAAACACTTGGACTATAGTCCTATAAGAGATCACAAATAATATACTTTAGTGAAGTACCCACTTCACAAGGAATGCCAACCCTTGAGCATTGACAAGCACCCACTTGCCCTAGATGTTGAGTACCCACACAAAACCTCTGATATCAACATCTCCATAACTCTGATTGCCTTCCAATATGATGGAAAAATAATGAATAACCACTCTCTTCAACCCTTCACACTTTCTTAAGCCTTTACACACAAGCAATATGTCAAAACAACCTTTTAGATCAATCTAAATTTCTTCACTCATATTAAACCATCAACCTTGAAAAACACTGATATAACATCATAAACATGACCATTAGGTTACACACATATCCCACATATTGGTCTGATCTTTAATTCTCTACCAAGATTATTCACACTACACTTTTCTTTGTTCATTGTCTTTATAAACCTTCATCTTTATTTTTCTCTTTATAGAGTATTCATGATCACCATCCTCTTGGTTGGCCACAAGACATTACTTAACCCTTAAGTATTTTATCCTAATTTTAAAATATCAACAACACCCACATAAGTTGACCATATCATTGATAAATCACCCTTAAGCAACAATAACTTTCAATTAGGCTTAAGTCACCCTTTTAAGTCCATGGAGATCTATTCATCCCTTTAACACTTCATTGAAAAAAAATAGAAACAAAATACCACTTAAAATAAAATAGATCCATGCCACATGAATCCTAATACACCCTCAAGTTATTACAGTCATCACTACATACATCTACATATGCAAAATCGTTCAATCATTTACCTTGTACATGAAAACACCATTAATTAACAAATAGTCAATTTCCAAGTAATGGTTCATACTAAAGATGGATTGTTCAAACCTCAAAAATCCATACATATGATCCTCAAGGAGTATATAACACTCTAAAATATATAAATCATAATTAAACATCCAAACTCCATCAATAAAAACACAAACATCCTTATTAGGTCACTTGCAGAAGAAAGTCAAACCCTTAGTCAAATTTGAAGCTCCATAAATACAATTATATAACTATTCAAATATCCTAATCAAATTTTCTAGATTTATTTTGAAGTTATTTACCACTTTTATTTTTAATCCATCATTAAATTCATCAATCATCAAAAGTTATATTAAAAACACTATAGACTCATTTTCCTTTCTAAAATTCAAATATTTGAATTACAATGGTCACTAAAAATGCAAATTTGGCCAAGTATGGAAAATAGTGAAAATTTCCTGCGAGAGAAAATTTACACCATCATAACTTTTGATAGACATCATGTCAAGGAATAAAATTTGAAACACATGCTCTAGGCCATAACTGAATAGACCCATGTGACCACTTTATTTTGCCACCTTCACACATGTGAATGTTGACATCATCAATCTTCTTACTCAGGAAACTCTACCAAGATGACTAGGATACTATAGACCTTAAAAAGACAACTAAAATGGATAATTTTCACTTCTAGAAGTATACCAAGCACTTTTACACCCCATAGTACCCCTCAAACATGGTTAACACATCCTCAACATCTATCTTCTTGCCTAACTAAGCAAACATTGCAAGATCCATGTAAAATCACTAAGGCACACTTTATCATTGACTTACTAGCTTACTTGACATCTTATGAACACTCTTGGTCACCTTGGAGATATCATTCACAACACCTCAACATTTACTAGATAAAATTAGTGTATTTTTTATTCTTTCAAAGCCATCTATAGGGATTATTTTAGATAATACCATTAATATATACTCAATTATTTAATATTAATATATTTCCTCATAATATTTTACTATATATTATACTCAATTAATATCTCATCATAATATATTGGATGACTATTAATCAAAAAGAATAATCCAATAATATATTATACATGTCATCCAATTTAATCAATCTATGCTATACAATATACATTATATAACATATGTTATATAATATATAATCATCTATATGAAATATATATAGTTTACTCTTTATAAATGCCATAGAGTATATGCTATAAAATATTATATGGCTAACTTACCATATATATTCTATACAAAATTCTATCTTCTAGATTGTGTTATGTATATACATACAAAATATAAGAAATAAACAAGTCAAAACCATATCTATTTTATATATATATATATATATATATATATATATATATATATATATATATATATTGTAGATCAAAATACACAAATTTAAATATAGATAACTCATGTTTTAAATCTATTATTGATAGTATAGATTATAATCTAACTAGTATTTAACCTAAATATTTTTATTCTTAATATCTATCACTATGAGTTGGATTATAATTTGACTAGTCACATCTATCGAAATAAATAATATATTATATTAAATTTTGTAGATTGCTATGAATATATCTATCTTGTTTTAACTCATGAGTATAACTCAAAATGTTACTATTCAATGCTAAAGTATATTACAATGATGACTTATAGTGATAACTCTAAGAATGATAATATAGTGATCGTAATAATTATAAATATAGTGAGCTATTAAGATTAGTTAATAAATATGTGTATACAATTAATTATTTAAGGTCATTGTTCACCCAATATTACAATTTATATTGTGCCTATGTTTTTCTATCAAGCATCCAAGTAGAGATGGGCAATGTTAAGATTTGTTAGTACACTATTTTCCATCTTATATAGAATGCCTTTATTTACACTAGTTCGTTGTTTTTGGAGTATGTCATACAACTGATGTATACAAGTTCACTATTTATATATATGTTTGATACTATTTTTATTTTTATTTATTTGTGTATGTATATCTCTATATGGATTATCATACCTAAGTAACATCTATTTATTATTATCTTCCAATATTTATATATAATATACTTTATTATAATGTGAATATGTTTTTAACACAAGCATCAGTTAACAAAATGCAAACTACATGGTATATAAATCTCATTTTGTGGTACCTATATTTGTTTTCTTAAATTGCCTATCATGTAAAAATCCTAGGTTATTTAGTTTAAATTATCTTTTCAAGACATGATATAATAATTTTATTAATTTTGGTGTCTGATAGATCACCCATAACCAATATTCCATACTCTTATAATATGTTTCAACATATATATATAACTATTCATAATATCTATATTTCAATACACTAACCAATATTTCAATACACTATATTTCATTATCTGATGCCATAAATCATTATTTAGATTAACGAATATAGTATATATATACTTAATACTTAGTGCACCTAATTAATGGAAATAATAATAGAAAAATTATTAATGGAAATGATTATCATTATAGTGTAAACAACATATTTGATATACACACACGCACACACACACACGTGTGTGTGTGCATGCGTGTGTGAACACACACGCATGCATGTGTGTGCATGAACACACGCGTGTACGCGCATGCGTGAACACAAACACACATAAAATTATTCAACATTCTACCAAACCACTATAAGACTAAAAAAATTATATATAGATTATGAACTTGAAACAAAATTTAAGATTCCACCTACCTATTTAACCCTCTAAATAAGTAAGACACCATTTAGATACTTTTACTTGTTTTAGTCCTTCTTCTCCTCAATGTGTTGCTCTCCTCTTCCTCTTTTCTTAATTTTTTCATGATGTGTAACTCTCTTGTTCCAAGCTGCCCTTCTCCTTTATTATATTCTTATATGAATTTATTTTTCTTCTTTATTTTTTAAATCTCTCTCTCTTTTTATGAAAGCTTTGTGTTTTCTATAAAAATTTTTATTTCTTTCTCTCTCTCTCTCTCTATTTATTTTTTCTATGATTTTTCTATTTTTTAAATTTTTGTTTCCTTTTTTTTCTTGATTTTTATTATTTTTTCAATTATTTATATAGTTTACTAACTTTAATAATAATTAACTCATTATAATTTTTTTTTCTAATTATAAATAAATATAATACATTTCCTAATTATGATGAAATTGGTTTATCTATTACTAAGTTAAAATAAGTAAAAATGACTAATGTAAGTCATTTATATTCCTCTTTTATATAACTAAAAATGAATTTAATTTTACCTAATTAAGTATCACAATATTAATTCATCATAATCATTTAATTGAGATAACACAAAACTCCTATGCATACACAATTATATAAATGCAAATAATCATTAAAAATGTACTAGTGCTAACAATTCAAACCATGCATTTAATATGTATTATTTAATGTGGTGTGTGCAGGGTTGTATCCATTCCTCTGTCATCCTCCAATATCTACATCTAAATCACCCTCTTAAACTATTTTCTCCCTCCATCATGCTTAGAGCAATAAATTTCTCGTGCATCCAACTCATGACAAACAGGTAGTTAGTCCATAACATTATGACATAAATATCATAAAATACTACTAAATAACAAACCAATATGATTATAATGTAAATAATATACATTAAAACTAACTCATAGAAATGAAATCATGTACTAAAATCATTATTCATTTGTCCCATAATATCATATAACTTATAGCTTAATCAATTAGTAATCAATCCAAATCACCAACTATAAACATCCACAAATATTATAGTAAGTTTGGTTAGCAAGGAATTGGGATGTAACAAAATACATTCAATAAAACCACTTATGTATCATAATATTTGCTCCCCTACTTTGCACTACTCCATTATTTACTATGATCATAATTTATATTATCATAATGTACCTTGAGATTCCCATTCTTATCCTTCACTTGGTTCACTCTATCTTCATTCCTATTTAACTTTAGAACAAAATTTTCTTCTTCATTGTCTATCCCAAGATCTTCTTTATACTCTTCATCACTCATAAATGTCTTGTTCCTATGAACATGTTCAAACAAATTTTAACTTTTCATTATTTAATAAATTGTGATGATTAATTTTCCCTCATGTATATTACCTTGGACTTGGATCATTGTTTTCTTTTTTTCTTCCATGTTCATTAATTCTAGATGAACATTCTTTCTTTTATGGGTTGTTCTTCACAATTTATTTTCTAACTATTCTTATCCTTCATTAAACCTATTTTTAGAATTCATTTTCTTCATTATTTCATTCTCTAAACTTTAAATCTTCATTACTTTCTTTCAAAACAACTCCATCCTTTTGTTCAATCTGATAATCACTTAACAGTTTGCTATATGTATTTACATCCATGGAAATTTCCTTTAACACACTAACTCTCTCAATGAACTCTTCAATATAGTCCATACTTATTATAGAAGAAAAATTATTAGATAAATACATAAATAATTCATTCATATGTTCATTTTATAAAATTAAATTTTTTGAAGATAAACTAGGTTATTTATGAGCTACAACCTCTAAATTTTGCTAATCAAATAACATATTGCTTACTTCATCTTCCTTATTTTGTTGTATGAACTCTTTCTCACCTATCATCAACACCTTAAAACCTCATTTTATTATTGAATCATCTTCATTAAATGGTATAATTGTATTATTATGTCCTTATTTTTCAAAGGTATAGGTATTTCTTTCTCCATCATGAATGTATCTCGTATCATATTGCCAAGGTCTCCCTTAGAGCACATGGCACACATCCATTGATATGTTGTCATTTAAGACCTTGTCTTGGCATCTTCCAATCTAAAAATTTACCCAACATTATTCATTGATAAGAACTTGTTGGCCATTTTGGATCCATGAAAACTTATATAGAGATAGATGTGGAAACATATTCAAACCAATCTTTTCTACCATCTCAACTAACACTAGATTATTTGTATTGCTTGAATCAATCACCATTTTATATCACTTACCTAGATATTTGGATGTTGTATTGAATAAGGTATTTCTTTGGGAAATATCCTTCTCCTTAGGTGATTTGATCAAAATTTTCCTCATCAACAAACACTCACCAAATTTTGGCTCCTCTATATGAGATTAAGAACCCACACTCCCTTCATCTATATTTACTACTTGATTTTTATTTTTAGTTTTAAAACCACTAGCTTTAAATTCCTCTAGACACTTCCAAAACCTATGACTAGTAAATTTGTTAAATTTGAAACACTTACTAATGAATCTATTGAATCTTCTTCTTCTTGGTGTGTATCATCCTCTAAAGTATGGTCTCCTTCTTATGAATCCACTTCGTAGATTAGATGTATGATCTTATCTTTGTGAAACGCTTCCTCTCTCATATACCTTTATCTAAATTATATCTATATGCTCTCCTCTACCTTTAAAATGTTTATTTATTCCCATTGAATTCTATGTTTGCCTTCTATTCAGCTTGTATTTTTCCTTCAAAGCATATAAATAACATTGTTCAAGTGTTCTTAAACTTAATAGTTGATTTCATCTTGAATATTAGACCTCTACCGATTAATATGCCTTAAAATATTATCCATGTCTTCTTATACATGCCCTGATATGATTTCCAAATTGTATAATTACTTAATATATTGCTTGGCACTCATCTCATTTTTCTTAAAATTTTACAATTTCTTGAATATGTTAATATTATAATCACTAGGCATAAATTTTGATTTCAATTTATCTACCATCCTCTAGTAATATTCAATCTTGGCCTTGCCTTTATTTCTTATATAATCCTATATATAATCCCACTAAAAGGATGCATGTCCTTTCTATTTTTTTCAAGTGAATTTTACTTTTTTCTCCTTTGGTACAATCTCATAATCAAATAATTATCTAGTTCTATAATACAATCAATCAATTACTCACCATATAAACTGATTGCATAGGTATGAATCTCTATCTTTAGATTTGACCCTTATTTCATCACTACCTTTAGTAATCTATCAATTCCTTCCTCTTCATGCTTTTCATCATCTTCTTCCTCTTTTAGTTCTTGTGGTTCTTCTTCCCTATCACTAATATCCCTTGTTACAACTCTTCTCCTCCAATATACTTCTACTATTTTCAATATTACATTAAATCTTATCCTCAATTTTTTTAATTCATCCAAGGTTGAATCTCCTATTTGGATACTTGCTCCTCCACCTCTTCTTGCATTCCACCTAGGTGGCATTTTGGTTTATCAATCAAAATAAGTATCAAAAAATCAATTCACTCTTACCTCAAAGAGTGTCACCTTATTTTAATCCTCCTTTAGGTATAAAACTTGCTATGATACCAATATAATGTAGAGGGAGAGATTTAATCATATCGAATTATAAATTTATTCTTTGGCATTAAGTAGCCTTTCTCAAGGACAAAGTTTGTAGTTTTGAATAATATACAGAGGATATAGTTAAAAAAAGACCATTTCAAGACACCCATTATCCTATTACAACTTCACAATAAGTTTGAAGTCTCTATTCTCAAGGAAACCCCACTAACATTACTAGTCCTTTCTTTAATTAGGCCTCTTTTCTTATAACCCTCCTAAAGCATTTATTTAGTTGACTAGGACAATAAAAATGAGTTAAAGAAAAATAAAATATAGTTTCAAATACCCATTAAGGTCATACAACTCCTTAAAAATCTTTATGGAACAACTCTCAATGTGGGTGTATTGATTTGATAAGACCTTCTAGAAACTAACCTCAATTAGGTCTCTAAGGTAGTCAAACTGAGTTCTTGACTCAAAATCATCCACACATGACAAGAATTTTAGAAATAAATTTATTTAATTTTATTAAATTAAACTCAAGTTCTAGATGAAATTTTAAGGTTTACAAAGGTCTCAAGGGTATATGACCACGAAATGACCAAGATCCTTAAACAAGGCTTTACATAGACCCAATAGGTTACAGTTGATCTCTTTACACTCAAAATGGTGTTTTAATTTATAAAACCCTTAGATAAATGTATATGTCAACATATCACAACTATTGGCATTGATATATTATTCAAATTTATTTAAAATATACTCACAAATCTCAAGTACTCACCTGATTGTTCATCAGAAAATAGGTTACAGGACTATAGGTCTCAAAATTGAGATTTAAATGAACTTTTATCTCCTCAAAGTGTTTTTAATATTAAAAAAAGTTTCCTCCAATTATTAAAAACTATCCAACACCTTTCCAATCATAAAAATTATTGACTTAGACTATCAAAACCTTCTTTACCTCTTAATACTTGGCTATGTCAACATAGTCTGCTCTAGGCCTAAACTTCTCTATTTTGTTCTTGTGGATCAATGGTGTATCTAAAACTACAAGAATAAATCAAAAATATATAAATGATCACACTTACCAAGGATCTCTAATGAATTCAAAATACCTTTATTTTTATGAGATAAGAATCTGAGAGGGGAATTAGTTAAGTGTTAGTATGAAAACCTCAATAAAAATAGACTAAGAAATCTAACACCTCAAGCCTAGACACTCAAGGAGAAAGAGAAAAATGAAAGTAAATAACAATGGAATACAAAATAAGTATTATTTACCTTCATTGTGAGAAATATTTTCATGTTGGTGTTGGAGAAATGTACTCAGTCATGTGCTCAAAAAGTCATTGACAATGGTGCTCCATGCTTCGTTTCTCCTTGTCACCTTGGTAATGTTTGTCTTGGCTTTGGCAAGATGTAGCTATATATAAATATTTTTGCATTATAAAATTATAAGAAATATTTTTCTCTCAAAAATTGAACATTATAACATTACATAAAAAAAACTATTTATAAGGACCGTGGCACTTCATTTATAGGTTTTCTCTTTAACTCTAACCCAAGTATAGTTAGGTTAGCTTTAACTATGGTTAGGTTTAGTTTAAGCCTAGTTTAGTTAAGGAGGGGATAATAAATTAATATTTTGTATAAATATCCCATTTATTAATCACGGCTCTCCATTTTTGAATTTAAGGCTTTAATGGACATATTATCAATTCCTTAACTTTGAAGATGTTGACATCACCATGACCTCAATTTTATTAGAATTTCATTTTTACAAAATTCATATTCAGTAATTACACATGAAAATTTTACTTAAGCATTTAATTTAATTTGATTATTTAATTCATTACTCTTATCATTTTTCACTTTAATAATTATTTAATTGCCCCACTTAATGGGTCCAAAGGCCAAACTATCAATTTTCTAGGTCACAAGCTAATTGGAGATGAATCTATGAGAGGTTACTATTACGTACATGATAATACTCCAAATAGGGATGCCTCAACATGATTTTGGGTATTAATGTCTAATTTTAGATGATGTTGGGACATTTAGTGATTCATAGGCTTAGTTTGTACTATTTGGTAGAAATCAATCTAAAGTTCGATTGAAACATAATTGTGACCAAAATGGGGTGTCTATATTTTGCCCCTAGTTGGGAAGGCATTACAAGACATAGTCATAATAACATGTTCTAAAATAATGAAAAAATCATTAATGACTTAGATAATTCCCCAAAAGGTGATGTAGGAACCCTACAATACCCCTCGAAAGAGTGAGCAATAAAATAGTGTTGGTGAATGGTCCTTAAAAAAGAAGGAAATGATGTGACTGCTAGGTAATGGGGGTGCAAATACTAATTTTTCCAAAGGTGATTATAATCAATGGAATAGTAAGGTGTCTAAGTAGGGAAAATGAGTGAAAATAATGATTTGTGCAAAGGTGGTTATAATCATTAGCATAGTGAGGTGCCCTAATAGGGTAGATGGGTGACAAATAATGATTTTCCCAAAGGCAGTTATAATCATTGGCACAATGAGTTTCTCTAGTATGGTAGATGGAGGCATGATATAATTCATCCTTTTCCTAATAGGTAATATGTGATCAAATAAGGTCCACATAATTCATTTCAATATGGAAAATTGGTAAAGGGGGCTTATGTACTAAATCCATATTCACTAAGGAATAATAAGCTAACATAGAGGGTGGTATGAATTGGGGTTACGTACTAGTATAGAGATGCACATCCTAACTAGTAGATATTACTATTCAGTTATGATTTTAATTACTCTACATTTGGGTAGTTTTTGAGTAGGTTGGGCAGTTTTCCATGTGTGAACAAGGAGAAGCACCTCCCACTGCATTTTTTGATAGATATTTTGGCCTATTTTCTATTGTAACTTGCAATAGTATGCATCATAGTTATGGAAAACTATAATAACAATGTGTATCCAAAGCATAGGAAACTTAGTTTAACTATAATCACAAATCACTTAGACATAATATATGATCAATCAAAGCCCAATTGAATATAACACATTAAACTAAGTGTAGAAACATATGCAAATTCACAAATCAAGTATAATATATGGGTAATCAAGACTAAAGTGTAATAATCCTATAGAAATCAAGAAACAAAAATGCAAAAGTTAAATAAAAATAAAAAAAAAATAAAAAAACATAACAAATAATAAAACACCAATAAATAAAAATAAACAAGGCCAATAAAATAAAATAAAACAATCCAAAGTAAATAAAAGTGCAATATACAAATCATGGTTAATTACAATGTTAGTATAATCAGAAGACAAATTATTTGTCCATGTGTAATAGAGGTGTTAGTCTTGGTAACATGGTGACCCCTAAGTTAGATAGTAACAACATAGGTAAAACAATATAAGAATAATTGGCATAAGGTTTCCCCTAAGCTATAGGGAATAATGACACAAAAAAACAAAAATTAGGGGAATATAAGAAAAGGAAGGGGTAGCCGAGCTAACCTCAAATGTACTAGGCAAGTGGATGTTGCCTACTATATATGCCTGAAAGTATATCATAGGGTTTACATAGTGTTTGAAAAACTTCTCATTTATAGATTCAAAAAATCTATTGCATGAGTAATTGGTTGTGATTTTCCTAAGATCTTTGGTGGAATAACGGTAAAACAATTAACTATTTCACAAAATGCTAATATAACTAGTTGTTGGGAGCAACCATGGTCTTAAAGAATGCTTGTGAATGATGAAAGTAATATAAACTAAGTATAGTGAATTATGATCAAAACCCAAAATCGAAAGTCTAATCTAGCATGTATATTTACAATGAAAGATAAACTATAGTGATTTGATTAAAAAATGAGCAAAAAGAAGGGTAGGGAAGAGAAGAAAGGCATCTTTGATCTTTAGTCCAAACATTATGGAAAATCTTAAATTTCATCAAATGCATGTGCTTAAACCAATATATGACATGAAATATCCAAAGGCAAAAATTCTATCATATACTAGGTGTGAATTTAGGAATTTGACTCAAGAGAGGATGGTTAGTATTGTGTTAGTTTCAAAATAAAAGAAACACACTAACTAGCATAACATCTCTAGGCCTAGATAATAGGGAGAGATTAGTTAACAAACATGAATAAAACACACAAATAAAATTCAAAAGAAACCTCTTTTACCTTCCTTAGATGCTCCAAAATGCTTACTGTAATGGCTTGCTCAGTTTGTGCTCATGAAGTCCTTGGCAATGGAAGCTTTGCTACCTCCATCTCTCCTTGGCACCTTTGGCTTGTGGCTTTTCTTGGCTTGGAATCAATTTGGCATGGTAACACTAATTCTAATGGATTCTTGAATATATTTTTTCACTATAACTTTGCACCAAAATAGCTTAGAAATGATGTTCATGGCCTCTCTATTTATAGATTTTTGAGAATGTCTAGAATCAACTTGAACCATCCATCCTAAGATTGAGATGTATGGTTGAGTATTAATTAAATTTATGGAAATAATTTTTTAATTATCCTCATCATGACATTGGAATTAGGGGTAATTAAGAGGAATGGAGGGCATGAATCTTGATATTTATGGCATTTATGGCCTAGGGATGTCTTCCTAAGAAATGAGGTCACCTGATGATGTAAATATTCAATATTCATTTCCAAAAATAAATTTTCAACAAGTTTCCATAGAATTATTAATTATTCCTTAATTTGGATTAATTATCTCTTAAGCATGATTAAGCACTTTATGCACAAATTACTCAAATTGATCATAATGCCTTATTATTGGTCCAAAATTTGACTAGATTAGAATTGGAAGTCACTATTAGATGCATTGGAACCATATTCCCATTTGAGATGTTACCAACAACAAATAAAAAAGGCACATGTCTTGTGTAAGAGATTTGATAAGAAAGATCAATCCAAAGCACCCAGGAGCAAAATTAGCATTTTGACTCAAAATGATCTGATCAAAGTTAGCTGGCCCATAAATTATATTACCCCATTTAGGGATACCCTAGCCAAAATTGGCACTTGAATATTTCAGTTTCACATCATTTAGCATGTTTTAGTGTTTTTAGGCCAAATTGTGCATTTTGGGGGAAATTGGTCAAAATGCTAGTTGGAAGTTATTGGTGGCCAATTTTAGGTGTCTATAGTTTACCCCTATTTGGGAAGGCATTGCAAGCTATAAGCATAGTACCATCTTATAAAATAATGAAAAAGGTCATGTATGCCTACAATTGTAAAAATGATAAATTAATTGTATGATAAACTAAATTGGCACTTGAATATGTCAGTTTCACATCATTTAGCATGTTTTAGTGTTTTTAGGCCCAATTGTAAATTTTGGGGGAAATTGGTCAAAACCATGGTTGGAGGTTATTGGTGGCTAGATTTAGGTATCTACACTAGGCAAATGTCCAAGGATTTTGAAACAATGCAGAAAAGAACTCAAATTCACTTTAAGGATTTTCTTCCACAAGAAAATATCATTAACATATATTTAAGAAAAGTAATGGACATGAAATGAATCTAAAGTCTTTTAATCAACATAGTAGAAGCATAAATTTACAACTCTATATTCACACATACACATCTAGGATTCATACAATCAATTCAAATCTAAACATCGAAATAGATGTTTGAGGAAGAATCTCTAATAATAAAATACACAAACAAATATGAGACAATCCTTGTAGAATTCCCTTGCTTGTATTTTGATCCAAATTTACAAATTATTTTTTGCTCTAAAACTCCATCCTTTTTTACAAAATGACAATACCATTTTTATAGAAGACCTTGAGTTATGTCAGTCAGTCATATCAATTGATAATTTAATAAGTGTTAAGGATAGTTGTCCTTATACAACATTTTAGAATTAGACACTTTAGAAATGGATTGACCTATAAAAAATGTGTGTTAAAAGTTGAACATGCTTTTACAAACTAGAATATTCTCTTTTCAAATGATATACATGTTTCATTACAAAAATTATATACTAAGTCAACATATTTGAGTTTGAAATGTTGCTTGTTGCTTTTGCCTTTGCTCCAAGATCTTCATTGCCTTATCATGTTATTCATTAATCAGCTTGAAGTTGATGATGGGTTCCATGAAAATCTCTTATTCTTGATCTTCCAGGCTGTTAAAGTCCTTGTAAGCTCTGTTTAAGGCCTCTCTAATACTCCTAACATCACCAATTTTCTCTTCTATAGATAGGATCATGTGCAAGATATTTTTATTGACTGCCCTATTGTGCCTTGGATTTTGAATTACTCATCTATTATTAAACCCATAGGACTAAGGGTACCTAGGTCTTTGATCAAGTCTCCTAGTATATACACCATTTTACTCTCTATTTACTTGAAATCTTTAGAAATACTTCCATGACCTTGGAACTTTTGTTCATATCCTTTATCTTCTCTGAAAAGATAATCATAACCATGTTTAAATTTGCCAAGCTAACTATTTTAAATTTAGGAATTTGATCATCCATCACTACATTCATAAATTCCCTTACCCTATTTTTTGAAGTCTATCATTGATTGATCAGTTACACAACCATGGAATGTTGCTTGTTCACCATGTCTTGATTGGAATTTATATCTTTCAAAAATATGAATGTGTCATAAATGAGTGCTTCAAAATTATTGACCATATCCCCTGGTATTGATAGGATAAATTTCTCCTCTAAGTTCTTCTTTTGCTACTTTAGGCCTTTGATAGCAGCTTGCAACTATTCTAATTATGCTTGAACAAAATCTAATACATCTTCCTCAAATATTGGATCATTACTAGGTCTCTATCTCTTCTCTTGGGTCAAATTAGTCAAGGGCTCCAACTTTTGATATATAATCTCTTCACCATTACATGACTATTTTCTTAGTCACCCTTTGTAAACTAGTAATACTTGGATCAAACCTGAACCCAACTAAAGATTGGGTCTCATGTGGAACTAGGAGCTCTACTTGTGATTTAATTGATTTACTTGGAGTAGCCAATAATTTTTCTTCTTCTTCTTGTAGAGCAATGATCCATGGCTTCAATTATTTATATATTTGCATGTTTGTAGACTTCACCATAGCCCATAGATGATGAATAGTGGGAAGAATTTATAACCTTGGTTAAAAAATTAACCACTCAAAAATATGTGGACAATATAATATGTTTTCTTCACTAAACAAGTTGAATTTACTCAAAGGAGGTGTAATAGTTACCTTTGGTTTATTTACTCTAGGAACAATGGCCATCTCGGCTTTCCTTTTAGGGGTATCAATAACCATTAGGTCCAAGGACTTTCCCTTATCCTATTTGACTTATTCAACCTTTACCTCTTCATCTAAATCTATCTCATAAATCATATATAACATCCCAAATACATCTTCAATGGATTAATTGGGGTCCAATGCTATCATATGTACCTCTTGTTGAGGTATATCTTGATTTAATGCTTTTAACGATTTAGGAACTAATGAGCTAAAATTTATTTCATCTTGCTTTCTCTCCTCATGCTTATGATTTATTAGTGTCTCTATTATAGGAAACATAGAATAACCAACATGAATCTAATGGTATTGTCTAGGGCCTACTTGTCACCTATCTTCCATTTTTTGGTCCCTATTCAATTAGACTCAAGACTTATGTTGTGTTTAATCTCTTGGAAAATTCATAGCTTGAGGATGATTTAATGTATATAAATTAAAATGGACTAGGTTCATGCTCATAAGGTACATTCAAAATAGCCTTGAACCTTAAATGATCTTTTACCCTACCATAAGGATCTCATTGCCTAAGATCATCCATATATAGGTTGAAAGATAGCCTATGTTTTGAGGTAGCTTCAATGTGATCCCATTATTTGAAAGTGGTCTTGCCAATCTACATAGTAAAACTATGTATGAGACCCTTTATCTTAGTTTTTCAAAGGCCATATATTCCATGGAACAACTGACAGGCTAATTCTTATTCAACTAAATTATTAGACACATGAATGGGTAATTTGAGAGGAGAATTTTGAATTCCTTCAATCCTTATAATAGTACAGTCAGGGTATAACCAAATATCCTCCATTTCTTCAAAAAATTTCTTTATCAAATGGATTACTCTCTCCATAGGAATACCATTTATAGCTTCACTTAATGCAGCATAGGCATAATCATAGATGAATTGCATATGGTCCCTATACTTATAAATGTGTAATTTTGAATAGTACTATGAAATGGTTTGGGTACCATTTGGAGACCATTCTCTCTAGTTGGGAATATTTATGGTTTCACATAGGGCATCTAGGAGATAGGACATCACGTAAAACTTAGTCCTTTTCTTATTCTTGACTACATATATTTTCCTGCTTAGGTAAATACTGATTATCTCACCTAATGGAGGAACTATTACATTTTCAATGATAAAATACACTATGGGCAACCACATTAGATCCATATGTTTTTTACCTACACATACATACAAATTGTTCAGTATGGTCATCACCATCCTAACTCTAGGTTTAAATTGACTTTTTGGGATGTTCTTTGTAAGATCTATAACAACTTGGTTACCAAATTCCCATAATATAGATAGGGTGTCTATCATGTTGTGTTGCTTAGCCCATGAGTTAATGGTTTATAGGTCAACGTGAGGCTTGGTAAATTTGTAGTAAGACTCAAATGCAATTGGGGATATGTAAGAAATTTTCCTTAGATTATTTTCATTAATCAACATACCCTTGTTTATTTTAGTTACTTTGACAATGGGACCAAGAATATCAATGCAATGAAGTACCTCTAGTTTAGTAGCTGCATAATGAAGTCTAATCATCTGGATAGCCATAATGTCATCATAAAGTCTCTTTTCTTGGAGGATATTTTATAATTTCTTAGTGATATCTAGATGGTTTTCAATTTTCTAGAATAATTTGGAGAAATTATTATCCCCTGTATTTAAAGTAGTTACAAACTTGGTGTCTTTGAACACTCATCCTTTGGAATTTTATGTCAAATATAGCTCAATTTCATGATTTGAAACATGTTTACGAGTCACCATTGATATAATTCCAACTATATTATCCTTTTACACATAATATTTCAACTCTTCTTAGCTCAATCATAGTGAATTTAAAGATAGTCTAGGGTTTTTTGTACACTCTAGGGCTTTTTGGATGTTTACAACATGGATCTATGAATTTGACTCAAGAAAGGATGGTTAGTAAGGGGTTAGTTTTAAAAATTAAAAAAAAATGAAATAAACACACTAACTAGCCTAACATCTCTAGGCCTAGACACTAGGGAGAGCTTAGTTAAGAAACATGAATAAAACACATAACTAAAATACAAAATAAATCCTCTTTTACCTTCCTTGGATGCTCTAAAATGATTTTTTAGTGGCTTGCTCAGATTGTACTCATGAAGTCATTGGAAATGTAAGCTTGGCTACCTCCATATCTCCTTGACACCTTTGGCTTATATCTTGGCTTGGATTGGAATAAATTTTGCATGGTAACACTAATTAAAATGGCTTATTGAAGATATTTGTGCATTATAACTTTGCACCAAAAAATCTTAGAAATGATGTTCATGGCCTCTTTATTTATAATTTTTTGAGAATGTTTAGAATCAACTTGAATCATCCATCCTAAGATTGAGATGTGTGGTTGAGGATTAATTAAAATTTTAGAATTAAGTTTATAATTATCCTCATCATGACATTGGAATAAGGGGAAATTAAGAGGCATGGAGCGCATCATAGAAGACATTGATGAGGCATGGAGGGCATGAATCCTGATATTTGTGGCATTTATGGCCTAGGGATGTCTTCCCAAGAAATGAGGTCACCTGATGATGTAGATATTCAATATTCATTTCCAAAAATGAGTATTCAACAAGTTTTCATGGAATTCTTAGTTATGCCTTGATTTGGGTAAATTAGTTCTTAAGCATGATTAAGTACTTTGTGTACAAATTACTCAAATTGATCAAAATGCCTTGTTATTGGTCTAAAATTTGATTGGATTAGAATTGGAAATCAATGTCAGATGTGTTAGAACCATTATCCCATTTAGAATGTTTTTGATATAAATAACAAAGGCATACATCTCATGCAAGATACTTGATAGGAAAGAGCAATCCAGAGCACTCAGGTGTAAAATTGGCAATTTGACTCGAAATGATTTGATCAAAGTTAGTTGGTCCATAAATTTCATTACCCCATTTAGGGATACCATGGCCAAAATTAAAACTTGAATATTTTAGTTTCACATCATTTATCATGTTTTAGTGTTTTTAGGCCAAATTGTGTATTTTGGATGAAAATTGGTCAAAAGCCTAGTTGGAGGTTATCGGTGGCTAGTTATAGTTGTTTATAGTTTGATCTTATTTGTTAAGGCACTGAAAGTTATAAGCACAACAATGTCTTCTTAAGTAATGATAAATGGTTTGCATGCTAAAAATAAAATGATGGTTGAATAAAAAAGATCCAAATGGTGTTTGGAAAGCCTAAGAGGATGTCCCCTTAAGGGAGTGGCAATCACATTTGTTGATAGATGGTCCCTCAAAAATAAATAAGAAGAAATGTGGAATTAACTCATGGTTAAGATTAATCCAAATGAGAAAATTCTTGCATGAATTGATTTAAAATGAATGTTGATTTTCCCAAAGGTAGTTATAATCAAGAATAAAATTCAAAATAATGATTTTACCATAGGCAGTTATAATCATTAAGCAAACCTAGACTAGCTAAAACTGATGGTGCCCCAGTGAGGGATGATTATCAATCATTTCTCAAGGATATAACCTAGACTATAGATTAAAGAGGAGTGGGTCAAAAGTGATGAAAGAGATGGATAGAGGAATAAGATTGATTATTAAAAATTATTTAGTTGTACCTTCCAATGAGGAGATGTTCATCTTGATTAGTAATGATACAACTAGAATGGTCAAATGAGTTATATTGATCAAGGTTGATGGGAGGATTTTCCAAGATGCCAAGGAGAAACTTATGCAATTCCATTGATTGTAGACCTTCTTGAAGCTAATTTTTAATATAGCATGTGATGGTAGGCTTCATGATATAACACCATGAAGACTTTTACAAAATATGCATAAAGACTAACTCTTGATCCAATAAACACTCAAAAAATAATGCACCAATGATAAAAATTATGCTGACAATGTTAATGGATGAATATGGATAGACTCAAGAATAATGTGTGCAAGGAATCACCCAATGAACACATATAGATTGAGTCAAGGCAATAGTGATGAAAGAAAAAAAATAGGAAAGTAAATAAACAATCTAAAGTAAACAAACATAAAGCTTGAAAACAAAATCAAAAGAAAGCATCCTAACATTGACCATGCCCTAGTAAGGCAGATTGATGATAACTGACTAGGCTTAGACATGACAAATATTTTTGAAATTTTGAAATTTTATGAATGTGTTTATAATTTTGAGGTATCTTAACTTGTTAAATAATGACAAGATACCTACCCAAAAAATGGCAAGAGCATTTAGCTTAGGTTTCTCACAAAATTGTGAGAGTGTATGGAAAAGGGGATTGAGGTGACCTCAACATGAATTTATCATGACCCACATAGTCCTAAAATTACCTCAAGTAATATTAATTCCATCCACACAAAAGGTAAGGAAGAACCAACTAGGTTCCAACAAGTTCTAAGATCTAATAAATGGCTAGTCAAATCAATACAATAATGGTAAGGTGATGTGGCAATGCATGGTAAACAAGTGTTGCCCCTAGTTTATCCATAGGTGGTTATAACTAGGATAGAAAGAAATATGTCAATGATACTAATTTACCAATATGTGGTTATAATTAGTAGCAAGGTTGGTGAAACACTGACTTGTCCATAGGTGGTTATAAATAGGCTCACATAAACAAACTTGATAAAATGAAATATATCTTGCTAGATCAACTGTCACACTAATTTCATACACTATAATTGAAACGTGGATTGGATTTATTATTGAAACATGATTGGAATCCCCCCATAAAAGGTGTGGTAAGAACCAAAGGAACCAAGATCAAAATAGGATTGGGTAGGATGACTAAAAATAAGCTTTGATCTAGATATGAATGGAATGATAGGATGGTATGGTTTTACTAAGGATAATGATGGTTTGTGATAGATTGGATAAAATGGTAAGAGGGTTTCCCCCAAGTGGTGGGGTGAATGTTTGGGATTTACAACAATGGAAAATGGGTATGCAACAATGGCAATGGCAATGTGAAATTTTATGGCATATGTTTTTGGCCTAGGTATGGTAAAATGGCATATGATTCTATTTTTCTTGTTGATAGGGAGATGCACATCCTAATCAACAAATGATACAAATAGAATACTCAATTATGTTAATGTTATCCCACACCTTATAAATATTTTCTCTATTAAAAATGGCCTACAGATTTTGATGTTGAGAATGATTTTGTGATCCTCATTGGTCATTAATTTTGATTCCTTCAAATGTCGAGACAATGTATCTTTGTAGCCTCTACAAAGGAAGTGTGACCATGGATGATAAATAGGGACAAATAATGGATGGTAGGCTTGATTGTGAAATAGAATGGCAGATGATAATAGAATGTATAATGGTGGGGAAACAAATGAAGATCAGGACTTCACTTACATGTAATATTATTAATGCCAAATTCAACATAACTTTGGTTGTGGTGGGGATGAAGAATTTTTCTCTCAATAGGATGTTATTTTTATATTTTTGAATCTTGAGAGTAGCTACCATATGATTAGGCTATATATAGGAAGCTATTTTTATTTGACCTTTTATTTTATCTTCATCCAATAGTGAAGAACTTTTGTGCTCAGCTATGGGTGCCTCAAAGAGGTTCTCACCAATGAAGTTATCTTGATTTTCCCATAGCACCTCCAAGAATGTTTCACTAAGGAATGTTGAATTTTGAATTTGATTATCTTCTAGCACTTTTGAAAAAGTTTCACTAGAAGATGTTGAGTTCTAACTTTGATTGTCCCCTAGTACCTCCAAAAAGGTTTCACTAGGAGAGTGTTCTTTTGAAATATGAATGTGTTTTTGGCATCCTTTCTCTTCTTTAACTGCTATGCCACCATGGATGTAGTTCAACAAAGTGTGATTCTTTCAATCCCAATTGACACTGGTGGGAGATGGAATGTCAATGGTATGACTATTTTGGTTGGTGGTAATGGCTTGTGGAATGGTAATGGAATGGTGAGAGGCTACATAATCCTCATATAATATACTAGGATAACTTGTGTTGAAGTTGAATTACTCATCCTAAAAAACTATAAAAGAATCACAAATGTATTCAAATTGATCTACAAGGCATGCATAACCAATGTTGTAACAACCATAAACATATTATTTTTTTGAATCTAATTTTAACTTGAGGGACTCTGAATCTGATGTTGAGACTGATGTGGATTTAGATTTTCATGCTAAATCTAATGTCAATTCAAGAATATAACCTAACTCTAATTATGATTCTTCATCTACTGGGTACTCTATTACAATGATGTCTTATTAAATTATTGGTATTGGACAAGTGACGACCTATGATTACATAATGGGCTCCAAAAAAACTAGTTTGTCAAAGTGGGACTCCTCTAAGATGGGAAAAATGTCAAGAGATAAATCCTCAGACACTGTCTTGTTAATAGGAGGCTCTTTAAAAATAGGCACATAGTCAAGGTAATGATTTTCCCAAAGGTAGTTATAATCATTAAGAAGTGACTCAACAAAGACTAGCTTGTTAGAGTGAGACTCCTCAACAAATGGTATAGGATCAATAGGCAATTTATCATAGGTTGACTTATCATATATGGTTGATTTAATAGAAACATCTCAAATTAGTTGGTTCTCTTGGCCTTAGTTTCTAATTAGTTATAAAATACCAATTTTGAACATAGCTTGGTCTTCAATGGATTGGATGGGTTGAGGTTTAGATGGGATTGGTACTATATGAGGGATGACTTATGGTTGGATAATGGTAGGGACTTGGGGAGCATTATTTCTTGTATGATCCAAAAGATAAAGTCCTAAGATGGTAACAATAGGGAATTGTGGGGATTGATTGCTCACATAAGCCAAAGGACTAGGTCTTAGAATGATGAAGGGGTGTTATGGAGTTTGATTGCTCACACAAACTAAAGGATGAGGTCTTGGTATAGAAATGGTTGGGAAATATGGAGCTTGGTTGCTCACCCAAACCAAAGGATGAGGTCTTGGTATGGGAATGGTACAACATTGTGGTCTTAGAATAGAAATAGTATGATGTGGTGGATCTTGATTATTCACATAAGCCAAAGTATCTAAGTCTTCTTTATATACCATATCATCCTAGTTGTGAGTTGGCTCATAAGCTAATTTTTGACTATGTTTCATGTACTAATTATTTTAAAGAGGGTATGGACTCATATCCCAAACAACATTATCTATAATTGGGTCTTTAAATTCCTCTTCACAAACTTCTTCATACCAATCAAGGTCTCAAGTTGGATCATAAGTTATTTCATGACTCTTTTCCCATGAATGATTAATATGAGGTAGATAAAAATCTATCTCAAAAACCATATTTGCATCATTGGGATCTTGACTAAATCCATAAATGTCATTTTGTGAGACCATTCTATCATAAGTTGGATTATAGTGACTCCACCATAAGTGTAGCTAGACATCTTCATGTAAATGATGAAATATTAAAAAAAAAAAGGCTTAGAGTTCCACAAACTCTAAATTTTTTTCCAAAGGACAAATGGCTTAAACTTGGTATATTTGGTCAAAGGGGTGGATTTGCATCTCCAATGTGGTTTAAAAGTGGAGTTGTATCTCTAAAATTATTTGTGCTAAGACTTGGCATAAAATACCCTAATATCAAATGTCTAACATCAAATGTCATACACACAAAAGGTCAAGCATCTAAATAAAAATTGGCATGTCAAAGGTCCAGGTCAAAGTGTTCCAAAAAAGGTCTAAACTAGGAAAGGGAAAAGTTGAGTTACTAGGTCTTTTATCCAAATGCAAGTTCAAAATCTAGGCTCAAACAAATAGGCATGATGTGATTTGATTTAATCTAACAAGTTTGGAAACAAATTTGACATATAACCAACACATGAAATCAAATATAAACATGATCAGTTGACATAAGGCATAAGACAAAAGGATCTTTGAATAAAGACTATCTTTTCCCAAATAAAGGCACAAATAATGATAAAGATAGGCATTAAACAAACAAACCATCAATAATTTTTAATTTTGGGTAATCAATTAACTAAAGTTATGCAACCCAAAAGAGAAATATCAATGTATCAGCCTCATGAATTGAGGCCTAAACAAAAATCAATAGATGTTTGAATTCAAACTTGACAAGGTTAATTGAAAACTCAATGTTGAAAACTAAGATTTGACCAAACAAGCTAGTCAATATTAGACAACATGATGGCACAAGACAAAGGTCCAAATGGTATACCCAAAATGGTTTAAAATAAATGGTTTTTGATACAAAGTGAAACAAGTCTTGAAAATAATTGAGTAGCCTAAAGGTGTAAGAATGCTAGAATTATGTGATCTATGTTATGTTTTAAAGACTCAAAAAGGCTAAAAATGTTTTGACATGATTTGGTCAGCATAATGCTACCCTCTGCAACTAAAATGACACACATACAAATAAGTTTTAAAAAAATTCAAGGCACAAGTGTGGTGTAAAATGACCATCATAATGCCTCTTTAGACAAAAGAGTGACATATAGACAAATTGGTTTTGACATGGCTTATAGACAAACAAACAAGTTTTAGTCTCAAAACATACCAAGAAAAAATGACCAAAATACACTAAGTATAATCATCCAAATCCTAGCAAGGTTATGGAAAAATGGGGTTGACTAAAACTATCAAGGTTCTAATAATTCTAAAGGAATCAATTACACAATGAATTTCACATCAAATGATGCAAACGACAATCATAGAAATTGGGTGACCATGGCATTGGCTAGTTGTAAAAAGGTCTAGTCCTTTTTACAACCACTACATCTTACTATTCACTTAGTGTAGTGCAATGTCCAAATGTAGATATGTCCTATGTGCAACTCCAATTAGGAGCAAGTGAAGTTAATGCTAGGAGATGAAACCCTAGGTCAAAGCTTCCCTACAGAATTCATGGGAGGTAATGATGTCCCCCTCACAAGCCAAATTTTCATGAAAATAAAAGACTAAGAGAAATACTTAAGGGTCATTTTTAAGGTCACCCAAAATTTGACAAGTTTTTGGGGAGTGCTTTAGATGACATTCTTTCTAAGCTTTGGAATAGGCTACTTTTAATAGGAATAGCTCTTTTGATTCCAAGGGTTCCCTAAAGGGGCCAAATGGAAGAGCATACATGAAACATTTTTGCCAAACAAAAATTTAATCTAAACAACCAAGTAAATACAAAAATATTTGAAAAGGTGAATTAATTTTTAAGCCCAAAGGGAAAGTGAGGTGATGTTCATTTGACCCCTTTGGTCTTACTTGTAACTTTGAAAAAATTCACCATAAACATCTATATTCTTTTGTTAAACACCAAAATAAGGTACCTAATTGATTTTTAAGCATGCAAAAGTTAATCTAAAACATGTTTTTAGCAAATGTAAAGCTTGGTCCTATAGAAAAAATGTTAGCATGTCCTTTAGCCTTGAAGCTCTTTTTAGTTTGAAACAATGAACTTTAGAAAAAGAGCTATTGAGTCTATGTTTTAAGAAAAACATAGTGACCAACGTCAGTTTATATAACTGATAATGGTTACATTTTCTAACCAATATCAGTTATCCAATCGCCATCAGTTATACCAATGTGACCGATGATAGGTATACAACTGATGTTGTTTTTACTAATTGATGTCAGTTAAGATATGCAACTGATGTCAGTTATTTTGTAAAACCATGGCAAACAAAAATAGAAAAATTAATTTTCCAGAGTTTTAAGGGTCCAAATGAATATTTTAAAGTTTAAAAATTATTTTATTCATGTGTGCAATGCATCTAGTCCCACCAAGCATGTCATAGGTGGATCTAGTACTTTAACTCAATAGAGGATGGTTAGTATGAGGTTAGTTCCAAAATGAAAACAAAATGAAAGAAACAAACTAACTAGGATAACATCTCTAGGCTTAGACACTAGGGAGAGATTAATTAACAAACATGAATAAAAAAAACAACTAAAATTTAAAGAAACTCTCTTTTACCTTCCTTGGATGCTAAAAAATGCTTGTTGTAGTCGCTTGCTCAACTTGTGCTCATGAAGTCCTTAGCAATGGAAGCTTGGCTACCTCCATCTCTTCTTGGCACCTTTCGCTTGTGGCTTGGCTTGGTTTGGAATCAATTTGGCATGGTAACACTAATTGTAATGGATTCTTGAAGATATTTGTGCATTATAACTTTGCACCAAAAAATATTAGAAATGATGTTTATGGCCTCTCTGTTTATAGATTTTTGAGAATGTATAGAATCAACCTGAACTGTCCATCCTAATATTGAGATGTGTGTTTGAGGATTAATTACATTTTTGGAATTAAGTTTATAATTATCCTCATCATGACATTGGAATAAGGGGCAATTAAGAGGCATGGAGGGCATCATGGAAGGCATTGATGAGGCATGGAGGGCATGAATCCTGATATTTGGGGCATTTATGGCGTAGGGATATCTTCCTAAGAAATGAGGTCACCTGATGATGCATATATTCAATATTCATTTCCGAAAATAAGTATTAAATAATTTTCCATGTAATTCTTAATTATTCCTTGATTTGGGTTAATTATCTCTTAAGCATGAATAAGTAATTTGTGCATAAATTACCCAAATTGATCAAAATGTCTTGTTATTGGTCTAAAATTTAACTAGATTAGAATTGGAATTCAATGTTAGATGCATTGGAACTATTATCCAATTTAGGATGTTGTTGAAAACAAATAACAAAGGCATACATCTCATGTAAGAGATTTGATAGGAAAGAGTAATCTAGAGCACCCAGGTATAAAATTGGCATTTTGACTCAAAATGATATGATCAAAGTTAGCTAGCCCACAAACTCCATTTCCCCATTTAAGGATACCCTAGACAAAATTGGCATTTGAATATGTTAGTTTCACATCATTTAGCATGTTTTAGTGTTTTTAGGCCAAATTGTGCATTTTGGGTTGAAATTAGTCAAAAGCCTAGTTAGAGGTTATCGATGGCTAGTTTTAGGTGTCTACATACACAAATCTCTAGTGTTAATAATCATGTTCAAAATGTGTGATTTTATGACTTATATTTCATTTTGATTGCACATTTATAATTTTCACATGTCCGGGTAAGATCTTCTAGCGTGATGTGTTCTACCTATGTGGCACTACCATTTCACATTGTTCATTTATTTAAAATGTGACTATTATATTTTGGACATGCATCATTACCTTTTTTAATATTTAAGCTCGATAAAATTCACACTATTAATCTCTTAAGAAGTAATTTGGCATTGAATTTATAACTATCCATTGATCTTCCTTCTAAACATTCAAGATCAGGGCACTTGGTAGCTCCATGGGCTCTCTATGTACCTTGAAAACATTCTTCATCACTTGAATGCTCTTGAACCATGTGGAAACATCATATTTTATTTGGGATCTTTGAATTTTTTATTTCATTTACACCATTGATCTTGAATGTATGATCAAATGTGGGCCATTGATATTCCTTCTACAGGATTAAATGCACTCCATCGATATGCTTATTCATAAGATCAAACATGGGTCATTGATCTACTTGATCACTCATAAATATTGTGACACTTGTCACTCTCATGTTCTTTCTTAGCATCTTTGACTTGTGACCTTTGCTCACTATTATATCTTTGATTTGTATCAAAAATCATGACACTTGTCATTCTCATGTTTGATTTTAGAATCCTTTGATGCCTCGATTTCATGCTTACTATCAAATCTCCATTACACTATTAGCATGTACCATCAATTTATGGGTTTGAAACTTTGACTTAGGCCATTGTCTTTGTACCATTGATCTTCACTTCAAGCTCCCAATATTTTTCCACTTGGTGACAACATGTTTAATTTTTTTATGTGAACAATTAAAATAAACAAAGTAAGTGTTTGGATACATAGAGACTTAGGGTAAATTCTAGACTAAGGTTTTAGAAATGTTAATAAACATGATTAAAACTTATGATAAAATTTAAACTAAGTTTACAATATAATAAAATGTTCCTGCATAAGTATGAATCTTGTGTAAATATGAATCTATTTCAAAAGGAATTTAGGATAAAACATTTAGACTAAGGTTTTTGACACTTATTTAAACATGGATCTAGTTAATCAACCAAAGACCAAAGGTTAATCAAAATGGTTAAATTAGCATAAAATAATAAAACCCTTAAGATTGTTCATTCAAATGGAACTCTATTAAATCTGCAATATGGAAACACAAGAATAAAAATTTAGAAACATTAGATAAATTCAAATAAATATTATGAGCTAACATGATAATGAAAGATAAAAAAATATATGATATTCAATAATGCATTTTGATCAATTTTAATGTCAATTTATAACACAATTTACAAAATTAAACAAGGTTCCTCATTTTTTAAAAATGGGGGTATGTCGACCTCAACACCTACATAGTCACATGGACACAAGATCCAACATGAAATTTAGTCCAAATGTAGTTCTCCTAGGATATAGGATAGAATAAAATTGATGACAAGAAGACATGATTGAATTATAGAGGAAAATAAGAATGGTCTTACAAATTGGCAAGTGCATAAGAAATGATAGGGATGATGTTGATAGTCATGAAAACATCAACAAAAACAAATCATGTGAGTGCAAGAGTATGGTTTAAGATAAAACCATATTAAAATTCAAGAGATGAGTATCAAAAAATGAACTAAATTAGTGATTAATAGGGTCTAATAAATCTAAGGCTTGGAATGATCCAAGATAATGGTGAATAAAATCAATCACCAAAATTAGATGAATTGACTCTGAATGTATTAGGAAATCAGATGTTGCCTACATAGTTCCATGGATATAATATCCAAAATGAACTTTAGGATGAACTCACTTCTCTCAAGAATGGGATGAAATACTATCAGAAAAAGGAATAGGAAAATGAAAATGGTAATGAAAAAATCCATGATAATGCTTTAGTTACACCTACCAACTAGGAGATGCATGTCTTAAGTGGTGAAGATATAATATGAATGACCCAATGTTGAAGGTATATATGTTTTTGGGTGTTTCTAGGCATCTCAATGAGACATAGAATGGGTTAACTCACAAAAATGGAAGATCATGGCTTAAATATGTTCATAAAATAATGAGAGTGTTCAAACTTGAAGTTCTCATAAAACAATGAGATATTGGTAAAGGGGTGACTAAGCTAACATAAACATAAATCAAGAACTACTTCAATAGTCACATAGGACCTCAAGCCACTTTAGTTATACCTTATATCAAAATAATCTGACTAGGTAACAACAAGTTCATGTATAGATAAATGTCAAAGTATAGAATAATGATGTGGCAATGTGGATAACAAACAAAATTATTCATAATTTACCCAAAGGTAGTTATAATATGGAAATAATGGCATGGGTCAGTGATACTAAGTTTACGAATTATGTTTATAATTAGTGGCATTGATAATGAGATATAAAATGACAATAATGAAGAATGTAATTACCAAACCACTATCATATTTCCCCAAGATATTGCCTCATTCTAAAAAATATGCACCTAATGAATCACCATACTAAATTAACCACTGAAACTTCATTTGAATCCAATATATGAAGGTGCTTGAAGAACTAAATCATCAAAACCAAGGTCAAAAATGGTGGGAAAAGGGAGGGTAAACAAATTTGGCCAATAGGGAAGGTATGGAAAGAATGGTATACGGTATGGTATAAGGAAGGTGATATTATGGTACAATGTAAATAATCCTCATAGATAATACCTTGGGTATCTTAAGTAAAATAAAAATTTAAGTGTATAATGTTGAGGGGTTCATCAAGTTCATCTCCTTCTGGTGTAGCTAACCTTTAAGCTCTAGAGCCATAATTAACAATAATAACATAAGTGCCTATCCAATTAGGATTGAACTTGCCTTTATTCTTTTTTTTTGGCAATGGCTTTCCTATAGTTTTATTTGAGGATAATATCACCAAGCTCAAACTCTCTATGATTAGCATGCCTATTATACTAAATGCATAACTAGTTCTAATATTCTTTATGGCTATTTATATCAGCCATGCATTTTTCATCCTATAACTCCAGCTCTTGCAAATAAGCAACTCAAAAATCCTTATCATCAAGGATGTGATTCAATGATATGCATAAAGAAGGCAACTCAATCTTCATGGAAAGAATGGCCTCAGTGCCATAGATAAGGGAATATGTTATGGATCTTTTTGGAGTATGGTAATCTTAGAGGGCATGAAAGATATATAGTTTCTAATCATGACCAATATCACTGGAAATCTTCTTCAGAATATTGATAATGGTATTGTTAGATTCCTCTACTTGGCCATTACTTTGTGGGTAATATGTAGTGGAAAAGTATTGTGTAATGTTAAAATTAGTACATAGCACCTTGAAACCCTTGTTATTAATTGATCTACCATTATTAGATATAATTTCAAATGGGATACCATAATGATAAATGAGATGGTTGAAGATGAATTTGTAAATTTGTTTTCCAATCATGTGAGGGGTCTAGTTTCAAACCACTTAGTGAAGTAATTAGCAGTGTGTAATGATATGATTATGTCCATATAAGGAGGTAGGGTTAATATTCCCTACAATATCGAGTCCCCATGTTGAAAATAGACATGGTGTAGTCATGGGTTTGAGTGTTTTAGCTAGAGCATGGATCAAATTTGCAACCCTCTAACATTGTTTACTTCTTTTCACATATTTAGTTGCATCTACTTACATGGTTGGCCAATAATAACAAGTATGTAGGAGATTTTTGGAAAGGATAACCCCACTAGTGTGAGCTCCACAAACTCCTTCATGAACTTCCCTTAATGCTAATGTACCTTCTTCCAAATTCAAATAATAAAGCAAAGTTTCATGAAAGATTTTATGATAAAGGGTTAGGACAAGTAGGGTATATAAAGAGGTTTGGTGTGTGAAATATGTTTGTTGATTATGTGAAATATAATATGGAAGGACTTGGTCATAGAGGAAATTATATAAGTCATAATACTAAATAGATTTGGGACCAACAATATCACAAATAATTTCAACAATCGAGGGTTCATGAGTAGGTGCTATAATATATTTAATGAAGAACTGATAGTCTCTTTCTATGTATGTGATATGAATAAAATAGCTAGTGGTATCCATATCATCTAATATCCTATTATTGGCTTGAGGTATGTGTTTAAATTGAATGTGAGAAACCTATTACTTGAGAATGTCCACCATGGCCTTATATGGTATGAACTTATCATATTTGATCTATAACTAGTCTACAACCTAAAAAATGATAAGTTGGGAATATCCATAAACTAGTAAATTTGAATTTTATATTATACTGATAGATGAAACCTTATAATGAGTGATTCATATTTAACCATGTTATTGGTATAAGTAAAGCTAGTACAAAATGATTTGAGAATGAGATCCACCTATGGTATAATAAATAATAGTCGTGCTCCTAATCCATGAGATGTGAATGATCCATAAAAATATAGCTTCCAATGTTACTCCTCAAAGGCATTTCTATGATAGTTATGATGGATTCATTAGGGAAGGAAAAATTAAGTGGCTAAGTATCTAAAATGGGAGCTTCATCAAGTTAATCTATAAGTAATTTTCCCTTCATGGCCTTATAATTGACATAATTAATCTCAAACTCTCTCATAATCATAATCCACTTAGCCATATGTCCTTGTAAAGCAAGTTTTGATATCAAATACTTTAGTGGATCTACTTTGGAAATGAATATGTTATTGTTGTTAAGTATGTAATGATGGATTTTTTGGGCTACAAAGACCATAGCTAAACAAGATTTTTAAATTTACATATAGTTATGTTCATACACTACAATTATATAACTTAGCTAATACATTGCATTTTCTTTCCCATGTTCATCATGTTGAGCTAAAAGTGCCCCAATGCATTGTTAGTGGTAGATAGGTAAACTAGGAATGACCTCCCTAACATTGGTGGTAAAATAATAGGTGGATTTTATAGGTATTTATTTAGGTGTTTAAATTTTTTTTGACATTATTCATCCCAAATAATTGTAATAAATTTCTTTAATAAATGAGTGAAATGATGGATTTATTAGCCAACTACAAAATAAAGAATCTAATAGATTAGATATTTACCTAAAAACTATAGAGTTGCTTCAAATTGTAAGGTGATGGCATCTTAGTGATGGCTTATACCTTGGTAGGATCAAATTAAATGCCTCGATGAGAGACAATAAAGCCTAATAGTTTTCCTAAAGTAACACTAAAGGCTCACTTCTTAGGATTAAATTAAACCTCATACTCAGGAATCCTTTTAAATATATTTCATAGTATGGTTGTAAGATCTGTATGGATCTTATATTTACCTATATGTCAATGACATATTCTTTGACAATATCATGCATCATGTCATGGAATATAATGGTCATATCCCTTTGGTATGTCACCCCAACATTATTGAGGCTGAATGACATGACTTGATAGAAAAACATTCCCAAAGGAATGGTGAATGTTATTTTGTGTTGGTCTTCTAGTGTAATATTGATTTGGTTATATCTTGAAAAATCATCCATGAGGGAAAGCATTTCATACCTATCTATGAGTTCAAATGTTGATGTTTAGTAAACGAAAGCAATATTTTAGGCAAGCCTTGTTTATATCTAAGAATTCAATGTAGATTCTAATCATTTATAAAATTTTATTGATATGTAAAATATTGGAGATCCACTTTAAACAGTCGATCAGTCTGATGCATCTTACCTCTAAGACTTTCTCCAACTCTTTCTTGACTAACACAACAATATGAGGATGCATATTATGTAGTTTCTACTTAAAATGTTTGGCATTAATATGTGTAATGATATGGTGTACAACCAATGCATGGTCCAAACCTAACATGTCCAAATAGTCCCATGAAAATATGTCAATAAAATCCCTCAAAAGTCCTATAAATACTTCACATTCCTCCTCAATGAGGGACATGCCTAATTTGATCCACTTGGGTTATTCTAAAGTCCCAATTTTGACTTCTATAGTATCCTCTACTAGGATATTTGATCCATCTTATAGAATAGTTATAAATCATGTAAATTAGATAAAAATGACAAAGTCCTCTGGTTGTTTAAGGTTTCCAAAACAAGATGAATTTAAATATCTTAATGGTAATAATGGCCATGTAGAAAACATTGTAAGAAATTCTAAAGTAATTTGATCAAAGGCATGTTGTTCCTCTATATTGAGTTTAGACCCAAAAGTAAGCTCATTTTTGGTGGTCTTCCAATATTCAATTAAAGAAGGGTGAACATCCACATCTAGTGGCACTTACAATAAGTTCACCATGAGACTAGCCATTTTCTTTTCTTTTACCCTAGTCCAAAAGTACCTCATATTTTTTCACTTTGGGGTGCCATTGTTTTATTCTTTTGTTTTTGGCTAAGGGTGTTCACCTACTCTCTAAAATAAGCATTAGGATCCAATTTGATAGAGAACCCTTATTTATGGTCTCCCAAAGGAATATTATCTCTCAGGTCTAAAACATCACAAAAGGTCTCATGATTATTAAACTCATCTAGAGGTACTATAGATTCCTATTGGTCCTAATATATAAGTTGAGGATGATAAAGGGTAAGTGGGGAAGGTCATGTTACTAGCATTATGGCACATACAATATAGGTTTTCATATATGCTATGATAAAACTCTACTTTACTACCATCATCACCATCACTAGTTGTTAGCACAAGAACATGAATAAGATAGCTGGGGTCATGCCCAGGTATTTTAAATACAAGACCATGAATTATTTTATATTGGTCATATAAATGGGCTCAATAGTACCCCAGTGATTTGTCCCCAAGCCTCTACCTTCATAGGTTTGGTTATCCATAATCATATTAGGGATGGGATATTTTTTACTTTGGTAGAAATCAACCAATTTATCATTATATAATTGGGAATTATCATTGGAAAGTGGGTCTTATTATTAAATAGTGTGCAATGTGAAAATAATAAGTGTCGGGTTATGAATCTTTCCTTTTCCATTTTATCATCATTTCATGCAAAATATATTAGCTTTGGGCCTGCCATAAGACTTGGCATTTTTCAAAATCTTAGCTATATAGAAGGTGTCATGGGTAGATACTATCCTAAACCATTGTTTGAAATGGTAAAATGATTATAAATTTCCACATGAGGTATATGTGAAGTTGAGGTAAGGCTATCAAGGTCTATGTAACTAGTCTAGGGTTATTTAACATGTATCTCCTTATCTTTGTCTTTATTTGGTATTGGGTCTAGACCAAAATGGTAATTGTAGCTATTATATTTATCCTTAAAATGTTTGAAGTGTTCATAAGGATGTAAATCTCCATGGATAGTTACCTCTATTACAAAGTGAGTATACTTGATACATTGGTGTAAGATTGAAGGTATAATACAAATTTCATGTATACATGGTCTAACCAAAAGAAAAATTGTATGACAAATCCATGACTAACACATGGAAAAGTGTATCATGGGTCAAAGGCCCAATGATCACTATTAAACTAATGGTTCCTTGTGAATCCTGCTCTTCATTTCCATAGGCCTTGATAGTAATAGAATCTAGCTAAAGGTCAACTATTGTATATCCCAAATGCTTGATTAGCTTTAGATACACACTATTTAGGCTCAATCCATTATATATGAGGATGCATTTAACTTTGTTTTGTATTATAACAACCTCCATGTATATTGGGTTATTATGGAGAGGCAAGGTATGACATATCACTTTGGTCAAAGGTCAACTATTGTCTTAGTGTTAGGTGTCCAACCAAAGCTTGAAATTTGTCTAGCATAATTCATTAGGAACTTGGGATTGGCCTTGGAGTTTTATAAGGATATTCTTGTGGATGGTAAACATATGCAACAAACATAAAATAAAAATGTGTGGGTGTCTTTTGGAGTTATTCCATATTATCATACATTTTTAATTAATAGTGGTAATTGGCTTACTCATAATCAACATAGTAGGTTGAATTCACTCATTGGTAAGGAGTTATTGGCTTGGGATGGTGAATTTAGACCATTGAGTTGTGATTTCATAATATTAATAGGGTACATGATGTCATAAATAAAAAAGGATGGAGATGGGCCAGAGAGGATAATTATTGATTACCAATGCATTTGGATATGGTCATGGGGTAATGAAGAGTTACCTATATAAGGACTTGAGATGGTAATCCTTATTTGTTTTTTTCTTAACTATAGTTAGTAGTCAAGGAATGATTACTAGAACTGGTAGGTTGATGGGTATTTTTAGATAATGGTCTTGGTTTGATGGTACTTGGTCTAGGATTGATGGTAATGGAAGATACAAGGCCACCTTTAATCTAACCTACAACTTTATTTTAGACATGTGTAATTAGATAGGTCTATTGGTTATTGGGGTCATTTCAGACTTGGTTCTATCCATTTTGTGGTTGACATTATTATTTTTGTTGCTATTTATTATTATTATTATTACTATTATTATTATTATTTTGGTTATGGTATTCATTATTTTTATTTTGGTTGTGGTATTTTTTGTTGTTGGTTGGTATTATTATGATGTGGAAAATGATTTTGGTATATACTCAAGTTTTTATTGGAAGTATATGCTCTATTATCCTACTAGATCTATCAATTTTACAACATATTCTTTATTAGGTGCTTAAAAATACACACAATGTCATATGTAATGTCTAGGAGCATGATGGTATTCATAAAACTCATGTTCTTTATGATAATCTAAATAACGTAGTCATTTAGGAAAGTGATTTAGAATCAAACAACTAATCATATCATTCATGACTAATTTTTGAAACACTACTTTGATAAGCTCACCAAGGTCACTAAAAGCTTTAGGAATAGGTCTTCTTCTAGGGGGAGGAGTTTGCAAAGGTGGTGGTTGTAGCATGTAATGAGTTGGCCTAGGCTGAGGCATAAACTATGCTTGCTAGATAATCTATATTTGTGGAATAAGTTAGATTTGTGGGAGACACTAAGCAGATGGTGTTTTCACCATTTGAAAATGATGTGACTCAATGAATCCATTAATTAAAAAATTAGTGTTATGGTTGTATGACATAGGTTTTTCATAATTATTATCCTTAGTAGGTGAAAACTCTTGTATTTAGATTGGGCTAGGGCTCTGACTTGATTATGAATTTTGATTTTGGTTTTGGTTTGAATAAAATAACATGATAATCTTGTTATTAATGAAGGTTTTTTTCAATCTACATACCTTTCTCAATGATTTCTTTGAATGTGTGATTACACTAAAGCTCCAAGTGATAAGGTATTTCATTATGTAAATTTTTGGTAAACTAGCTACCAATTATTTATCTGGTAGATATAGTTGAAGTTAATAACAAGAACTCTCCATCACTATAAGTAACTTGTAAAGCTCTCACCAACTTTCTTATTGGCTTATCTCAAATCAACTACTGACATCTCATGTTTGTGGTTATATGAGAAATGTATTACAAATTAATCTAAAAGATCATGAAATTTTGATAATGAGTTATTTGTAAACTTAAGAATCCACTCCAATGCCTGTATATCTAGGCTTCAAGGAAAAATAACAAGCAAGTAGATGTCACTATAGGCCATTGGATGGAAAATGACAAAATCTCTTTTAAAATATCTATAAGGTCTCTTTTACCCTTGTACTTATTAGATTTAGGTGGCTCATAACCTGAAGGAAATGGTATTTGGATATAATCCATGTTAAATAGATGTGAACACACATCATCTAATTTGAACTTCTTAGTATATTTTCTTGTTTGAATGGTTATGATTGCATCCTTCATCTATTATAGTTCTTGGGATAATAAACTTGATGTCACAATCAGTTGTGGTTTTGGCTAAGTGATCAAAGGTGGATTACCTTAACTGGGTATAATGGGGTAATGGAGAATTATGTAATGTTGGTTTTATGAACAAATTAAATAGGAATATGCATTTGTGTATTGGGATTAGGTTGTTGATATTGCTTGTGTTGTTATTAAATATTCTAGTTTGGATTCAAAATATCACTTTGAGTCAGAGGGAATTGATGTTGTGATGGAAGTATGTGGCCTTGTGTAAGGTATTTTTCCTATTAATTCTTAGTAGGAAATTGTTGTCAAATAGTCAAAACTAGTGGTGTAAATGGTACCTATGATTGAATGAGATCATGTCTTTTAATTTGTGTAACATGTTGGGTAAAAAGAAACTATTGCCTAATAAGTACTTATTGTATGTTGGCACCTCTATATTGAGCAAACACCTACTATGAAATGGATGATTTTTAGGTGTGTAGTGTCTATCATTGACCAATACGAATTCATTATTTATTATATAATGTCTGTGATTGTTGAGGTAAATTGGTCTGTGTTTAATATGGTGGAATATGTGTTACTACCTATTAAGGTGGTGTAATGTTTTAGATTAAGGTAAAAACAGGTTTTGAAGGGACCCCAAAACCTTGAAATAAAGATAGAAAGATGAAGCATTTACGACCACAGGCAAAACCTAAAACCTACTACAAAGAAGTATGATAAACAAGTTTTATATGGACCTGAAACCATCGTAAAGACCACAAGTCATAACCCAGGTTTTACATAGACCTAGCTACACCATAGTCAAAAGATTACAAAAAACTAGGAAATAGGACCAGATAACACGACCAACTAAAAGAACCAAGCTATTCTTCCAGTTCCAAAATCATTTTCACTACTTCCTTACCTTTCACATCAGTGTCCTGAATGGTAGTAGCCACCGACATGGCTCCCTCTTGCATAGCTTTCTTTCTTGAGCTCTGTCTCGTCCTCTTGCTAGGCCCCTCCAAGGATTTGATCTCCTCATTAGCTTTTTCCAATATTAATAGTTGCATCACATATGTTAGATGTAACCTCCTCCATCTTCATTCTACTTTCCTTGATGAGTTCCCTTAGGTTGTTCTCATAGTCTTTGAGTTTGATGGGAATGTCTCTCATCTATTTTTCCATGTTATTGATTTTTTTCCAAAATGCCTTCTAGTTGTCTTCCATTATCTCCATTTCCTTTTGAGATCCATTATCTCCTTAAACATCCATGAATCGAGTTGGAGGATAGCCTCTACTTTGCAATTAACCCATCTCGTAGGTGTGTGCCTTCCATTGTTCTGCCTTTTATCACTCCACTCTTCTGTGTTCTTATTAGGACCGTTCCCGCCTTCTTCAATGTGGTCCTCTCTTCCCCTTTGATTTTGCTCCTTAGTTTCAGCTTGAGCTCCCAAGTCCATTTCTTGGTTGCTGGCCTGAACTGTATTTTCCCTCTCGTTTATCGAAATGGGGTCCTCAACAGGGTCATCTAGGACTTTATCATCCTCAAACACTTGCTAGTTTTCCTCAGAGTCATGTTCACTATTTTCAGACTTCTCCTCTATGTTGACTCCTTTCTCATTCTTCTCTTGAACTTCTTCTTCCTCACTGAAACTTGAATTCTTGCTTTCTGTTCCTCCCTCTTCCTCCAAGCTTTCCTCCCTAGACTTATCAGTTCTCTCCCACTCTGTATCCTCATTAACATTCTGATTCTTGACACTAGGGGGCTTGGTTTAATCTTTCCCTTTAACAATTTCACTCTTGTTACTCTGTGAATCCTTGTTTTCCCCCAAATAAGGGTTTGTAACCATGGCCTTGTTCTTGCAATAGCCTTCAATTATCAGAATTAATCCTTCATGTATAATAAGATGTGTTTCCTTCTTCCTGTGAGCGAATAAACTTTGGATCAAAGAGAAATACAGATAAAAGGGAAAGGAAATTCTTACTTTGTGTCTAAAATGATTTAGGAATACAAAGTGGAATTTGTGGACTCTCTTGCTTCTTCCATCGAGTATGAAGTACTCCCAAATACAACATAAGACATCCCTCCAAATGCCCTTAATCTACTCCAGTTCAAAGAAATCCCCATTCTTATGTTATACCTTTATTGAGGTGGTAAATTTATCTATTAATATGGCCAAAAAATAGTATACATCACCTATTAAGGTGGGGTAACATTCACCACTTTTTGGGGTAAAAGAGTGGGTAATGCTTGGTTACTTATCCCTGATTGTTGTGTTCTTGATATAACAACTAATTGAGGAGTGGGAATAACTTGTTATGGCTAGAAACTAGGAATTATTTCCCCTTATTTCTGAAAACCACTCTTAGTATTGTTATGCGGAACTTATTTTTGGAGAGTTGTAATTGATTTCATGGATGTTTTCAAGTGAGTGGATGAAGTTTATTTATAGTCTAAGTATCAATGACAAAGTGTGTAGTGTGCTTGTCCTAGTATGCTTGAACTAGACTTGGTTGATCTTTAGTTTTGGGATGGTTAAGGATGTTTATTGATGAGTATGGTGATTTGAGGATATGAAAGGGGTCATATTAGAGGTCAAGAAAGATTGGATAGATTTTTAAAGTGCATGCTATTTATCCAATTCTTTTTTTGTTCATTTTGGCATAGTTGGCTCAATGGAAAAAAAAATTGAGTAGGTAGTTTGCTAACATCACCATTTCCATGTATAGATGAGTCAAGGGAATTTGTTCATATGGGTGTGATAAAAATAGTCCAAATTTGATATTGTATAATTTTAGGTCATGTGATTAAGTGAAATAAAAGTTATTAAAGTTTAAATTCAGCCTTCCAAGCAGATTATAAAGGTTCTCATACTTAGCCAGACCATCACTACATGTCATGCATATATGTATGAACTAGTATGTTTGTAAATTTAATTTAGGTATGAATAAAGTTAATATTAGTCAAATTATTATATGTATATTTTATCTATAGTGTCAAGAAGCTACCCTACAAATTTAGAGTCTTGAAGTGTTGTATAGCTCAAGTTATAAAGCTTCAAAGTTGTTCTAGCAAACTATGATGGGTTAGAGACCATCAAGTTTAAACACATAAAATATTAAGGTAATTGGTTATTAGATCAAATAGTGCACATTTAATCATATTTCTTTACATGTGTAGGTGACAAGTGTCACAAGCTCACTAGTCTGATAGAAGATCAATGGTGAGTAGTGGTTCATACTCACAAAGATCAATGGTGTGGGACAATTCAAAGAGTAAACAATGCACATGAGACTACCAAGTGTCACAAGCAAAAGGGATGGTTATTAAAATTCTCATAAGGCATGTGAGGGTTCCAAGTGTCATAATCTTGACAGTTTTAAGTCAGATCAATGGTGAATGCAGTAAGATAAAGACCTGGTTTATCCATAGAGATTGATGAAGAATGTTTGTCCATATTTGATCAGAATTAGAGAGATTATGACACATGTTTAAATTTTAATATTTTCTCAGTGACTATTGAAATTCAAATATTTTATTTTCTTAGAAAAACTAGCATTCAAGTTTTTTGCCAAAACATCTTATTTATGTAGAATTTGACCATGGTGTAAAAATCAAAGTTATAGAGGAATTCAAGGCACATCTTTCAATATTCCTTTGAAATTATAAATGTTTATATAGTTAAATTTATTGAGATCCAAATTTTAATGTGTGTTCAATCATTCTTTATAAGTAACTTGAGAAGGGTCATAAAGTTGTTCTTAATGGTATTTCAATGTTTTGAGATGAGTTAACTATCAAAGAGTGTTGTAGACTACATGAGGGCCATCTATGTGGATTATGAAGGTTTGATTAATCATATTATTTATGATTAAATGCTTATAAGTTGATTGTTTATTCATTCATAATGTTCTTTTGTAGAGAATGTTGTTTGATAAAAATTGGCTTTATCAGAAAGTGTTGTGTTGATTGTGATCATTTGAGGATGTTAAAGGGGTCATGTAGAGTGGACATATTCTTTTTTAAGTGGTTATATGTTTCTAATTTTCTCAATGGAGTGTTAAATTGGGTAATAGGTCTCTATGAGACCAATAAAGGCTATTAAGGCCTAATTGAAAGGTGTAGTTACTTAAGTATAACCCATAGATGCTACGACTGACCTACGAGGATGGTATCAAGATATGTAAGATGACTTAAGGGTTAAGTCAAGTCTAAAGGCTGATTATGAAGATATTGATCATGAAGGATCTATAAAAGGTGAAATCAAAAGTGGTAATTTCTAGGCTTATGGAATTGATGTGTGAGACCTAACAGAAGAGGTATGTGTGAGGGTTATAGAATAGAGTTAGTTGATGAATGTGTATATAATATGTAGGTCATATTTATGATGTTAATGATAGTGCTCTTATAGGGTTGAATATTGAGGATGAGTGAATATGTCTAAAGTGATCTAAAATGTGGATTTAGATATTTGTGGCTATGTGAAGAAGTGAAGGGAGATGATATACACTGTATCTCTATTAGATTGGTAGGTTATAAGTAATTAGGAGTTGTTTATTTCATAAGGTGTTGGGAGGGTTCTCAACATCTAGATTAGAAGGACTTGACTACTAGGTGGCCAAAAATACTTGATCATCTTAGGGGTAGGTGCTCCTTGTGAAATAGGTGTTTCACTAAAGCCGGATAGAAGGACTTAACCAAAAGGTGGTCAGAAGGACTTGATCATCTTAGGGGGGTAGGATTTCCTTATAAAATAGGTGTTTCACTAGATTTTGGTCAAAATGACTTGATCAATCTCATGTTTGTGATCATCTTATATGACAAGTAGTCCATGTGTTTGTAGGCTTGAGAGTGGGTTTTATTCCCCAAGAGGGTTTCCCACATAGATCTTGTGTTGTGTATGTGATCTTGCATTATCTTCATTATTTATTACTATAAACATTTTGAATTCTTCATGAATGATTGTATTGAATGCCTAAGTGTTTAAAGGATTTGGGAATTGAATTGGATTATTTTCCACCAATAATTCAACCTCCATTTTAGTGGTTTGTAACTCTAACAACTGGTATTAGATCTGGTTCTTTGGTAAAGGCTTGATAGCTTAAAGGAGATCCAAGGTACAATATGGGTAGCCAACAAATACAAGGAGGTTTTTCCACTAAGAAGGCACCAATGTTCAATGGATCTAGTTATGCTTTTTGGAGTATGAGGATGAGGACCTACATCATGTCCCTAGGGTTTGACACTTAGAAATCTATTGCTAATGGTCATTATGCACCTATTATTCTTACATCCAATGCTACAAATCATAATTTATTTGCAAAAAATTCTAAGGCAATGAATTCTATCACTTGTCTTTCAGAGATTGAATACACCAAGGTAATCCATTACATATCTACCAAATAAATGTGGGATAAATTAGAGAATATTTGTTAAGGAAATTCAAAGGTTAAGTTGGAAAAGTTATAGATTCACCATGTTGGGGATCAACCAACAATGGATTACACTTGTGAAAGCAATAAACGCGGAAATAAATCAGATAGATAAGCAACTAGAATGATAAATAGCACAAAACAAGAGATACAAGAAACCACCCTGAAAACTTATATTAAAACTCTTTACAAAAGGAATACAATTGAAGAAACTTCGTTCTTCCACACCTCTCTCAGATGCACACAAGATCTCTCACTAGATCTCTATTCCTCAAGAGCTCTCTCTCTCAAGTACACTCAAATCCAACAACCTGGATTGATGAAACTCAGTACTATCCTTCAAACATTCACAATGTTATACTCATACTCACACATTCAACATACTAAGCTAAGAAGATCTTTCCTACATATAGAATTAGGAAACTTGAGCATGCTCTTACAACAAACAGTTAAGCCACTTGAACAAGGGCTCTAAAAATAATATTGCTAATAATAGAGACGCGAGCTTGAGACTACAACTCAAACTCATCATGCAAACACTCGCTTCTATCCTCGGAAATTGCTTTCTAGACACACAGGTAACCGACGTCGGTTCCTGCCTATTCACCTGTGACCGTCGCTGGCCGACCCTACTACCGACGTCGGTGCCTCTGTAACTGCAACTGACCAACATCGATCGCTCCTGACTGATGCTGGTGTCTGTGTAGACCCAAACCTGTTTAAGTCTGCTCCTTGGTGAAGCTTTTAGCTCCACACCCTAACAATCTCCCACTTGGAGATAAACAGCTGCACCAGTACCTGTACAGCAACATCTTCTAGCTCCTCCATCTTCAACTCAATCATGAAGACCAATAGAAGTTGAATGAAGATTCAACTTCTCCTTTGTAACTGGCTTTGTTAGCATATCAACAGGATTATTGTCTATATGGATCTTCTCCAGCTTCAACTCACCATCTTCCAATACCTGCCGTATGAAATGGTACCTTAGCTGTATGTGCTTGGTTCTTGAATGAAAGGCTGAGTTCTTAGCCAAATGGATTGCACTCTGACTGTCACTATACAATCTGCAACTCCCATGCTCCCTTCCAAGCTCTTCCATGAACTGTGTCATCCATATCATCTCCTTGCTAGCTTCTGTGGCTGCAATATACTCTGCTTCTATAGTTGACAAGGCAACAACCTTCTACAACTTAGATATCTAGCTAACTGCCATTCCACCTACAGTAAAAACATAACCTATAGTGCTCCTCCTGCCATCCAAATCACCTGCCATATCTGAATCTACATAACCATGTAGAGAATTATCTGAACCTCCATAGCACAAGTGTCTACTGCTGGTTCCTCTCAGATATCTAAGGATCCATTGAACTGCTTTCCAATGTTCCTTTCCTAGATTGGCCATATACTTACTTACTACTCCCACTGCTTGGGCAATATCCAGTTTAGTACACACCATTGCATACATCAAACTTCCTATCGCGGAAGAATATGGAACCTTACTCATGTACTCTACATCATCATGTGAATTAGGACATTGTTCTTTACTCAACTTAAAATGTCCAGCCAAAGGTGTGCTTACTGGTTTAGCATCCTGCATATTGAACCGTTTCAACACCTTGTCCACATAATCCTCTTGAGATAATATCAACCTGTGATTTTTCTTGTCTCTCTTAATGCTCATTCCAAGGATTTTCTTTGCTGCTCCCAAATCCTTCAGAGCAAATGTTTGAGCTAATTTCACCTTAAGCTCAGAGATATCCTACATGTGAGATCCTGCAACCAGCATATCATCTACATACAACAATAGAATAATATATCTACCATTATCAAATCTCTTAAAATATACACAATGGTCAAATTGACACCTACTGTAGCCATGCTCAGTCATAAACCTATCAAATTTCAAATACCATTGCCTAGGAGCTTTCTTGAGGCCATACAAGCTCTTCTTCAACCTGCACACTAACTTCTCCTTACCCTTGACCTCAAAACCTTCTAGCTGTTCCATGGATATTTCCTCATCCAAATCTCCATGAAGAAACGCTATCTTAACATCTAGCTGCTCAAGATGCAAGTCCTCAAAAGCAACCAAAGACAATACAACCCTTATAGAAGTCATCTTAACAACAGGAGAAAAAATCTCACCAAAGTCAATACCTAGATTTTGTGCAAATCCTTTCACTACCAATCTGGCCTTATATCTCATCTGTCCATCCTCACCTTCCTTCAACTTGTAGGTCCATTTGTTCTTCAGTGTTCTCTTACCAGCTGGCAACTCAACCAAATCCCATGTTTGGTTCTCTCTTAAGGACTCCATCTCCTCAACCATGCCACGCTCCCACTTACTCCTGGACTCCACCTGTAATGCTTCTTCAAAACTCTCTAGTTCTCCACCATCAGTTAGCAATAAATAATATAAGGAAGGAGAATATCTAATTGGAGGCTTACTTACCCTTTCTGACCTCCTGATGGGTGTCTTGGACTCGTTCTCAACACGCTGTCCACCCAAATTTTTTGACAGTGACCGACCTCGGCCACCTGTAGACCTGTTACTGGACGATGCTGGTTCTTCCTGGCCGACGTCGGTTCCTATTCTGTCGACATCGGTCTCTGTATGACCGACATCAGTTTCTAAACTATCGACGCCGGTTCCTAACCTGCCGACGTCGGTCTCTGTGTTTTCCTGTAAGTGATTATTTCTTTTTCCCGTGAGCTCATTTTGGACCATAACTTCGTCCAACTCACCATTGCTCTGTCCAAATTGATCCAGCTTCCTTATCTGATCACTGTACATCACTCTTTCATTGAAAACAACATCACGACTCCTAATTACCTTGTTAGTTCCTAGATTCCAAAATCTGAAACCAAAATCATCTGAGCCATAGCCAATAAACGTGCACCTCATAGACTTAGCATCAAGCTTCTTTCTATTTTCCTTATCTACGTGCACAAAGGCTTCACAACCAAAAACTTTGAGATATGAGAGATCTACCTTTTTACCTATCCATGCCTCTTTTGGAATTCCACCATCCAGAGCTGTAGAGGGTCCTCTGTTAATCAGGTACACTACGGTGTCAACTGCTTCTGCCCAAAACTCTAAGGGCAACCCAGCATGCAATCTCATACATCTTGCACGCTCCATAATTGTTCTGTTCATCCTTTCAGCAATACCATTCTACTGAGGTGTCCTTGGAACTGTCCTTTGCCTACAAATTTCGTGAGTGTAACAATACCAGTTAAACTTAAGACTGCAGAACTCACCGCCATTATCAGATCTCAAGCACTTTAATCTTCTGCCTGTTTCATTCTCAACCATAGCTTTCCAAATCTTAAAAGTCTCAAAAACATCAGATTTCTTTTTAATACAGTAGATCCATACCTTTCTTGTGGCGTCATCTATGAATGTAACATAGTACCGTGATCCTCCAATAGAGGCTACCTGAGCCGGTCCCCACACGTCTGTTTGAACAAGCTGCAACTTCTACCTTTTCTTAGTAGACCCAGTCTTGAGAAAACTAACCCTTTTCTATTTTCCAAATACACAATGCTCAAAAAATTCTAGATCCATACTTTTCAAATCTGAAAGCATACCTTTAGACTTAAGAATTGACATCCCCTTCTCACTCATGTGGCCAAGCCTTGAGTGCCACAATTTAGCATCCACATTTGAAGTAGATAAAACGGAAGGAGATTTGTTAGTAACACAATTACACAAATAGAGAGTACCTTCTCTCTTACCTCTGGCCATAACAAGTGCACCCTTGGTCACTTTCCAAGAATCTGCTGTGAGAGTTACTGTACAACCCTCATCACCTAGCTTACCTGCAGAAATCGAATTTCTCTTCAAACTAGGAACATGCATCACATCTCTCAACACCCATGTGTTGCCATTCTGCATCTTCAGCTGCACTTTACCTTTGCCAATAATCTTACAAGGCTCATCATCCCCTAAGTACACTATTCCAAAATCTCCATAGATATAGTCACTGAAATATTCTCTGTTAGGGGTAGCATGGAAAGATGCACTAGAATCTAATACCCAAGATTCTATATTATTATGCAAAGAGAAAATAAGAGCATCCTGTGTAATACCTACAACCTTTGCCTCTTCCTTTCCTTCGTGCTGATTCTCCTCCTTAGGCTTTGACCAGCAATCTCTGCTTATGTGCCCCAACTTTCCACAATTCCAGCATTGTGGCCTTTTGCCATTCCTGGATTTGGATCTGCCTCTTCCCTTAGACTTAGATCTTGATCTCCTCTTGCTCCTTTCTTTTTGCCTTCCCCTGCTCTCGAGATTTAAAGCGTTCCCAGATGTCTCTTCTGTGCTTTTCCTGTGAATTTCCTCATTCAAGATAACACTAACCACATCCTCTACTTTTAAAATATTCAAAGCAGAAGCAGTATTAGAAAATGCCATTACCAAGCCATGCCAGCTTTCAGGCAAAGAACATAATATTAAAAGAGCTTTTATTTCATCTTCAAATACAATATTGGCTAAACTTAATTGGTTAACAATACCATGGAAATCATTCATGTGATTAGAAATAGATCCACCTTCTTGCATATGCAAATTAAATAACTGCTTCATAAGATATACCTTATTAGAAGCAGAGAGTTTTTCTTACAAATTTGCTAACGTAGTCATTAACTCTACCGTAGTTTTAGCCTATGACAAATTGGATATCACAATGGAGGCAAGACTCAGTCTTATAGACCCAAGAGCCTTTCTGTCAAGAACTTCCCATTCTTCATCCTCCATGTCCTTGGGCTTCTTTACAATCCCACCTAATGGTAAGTACAGATCTTTCTGATACAGATAGTCCTCTATCTGCATTCTCCAATGTTGATAGTTCTTGCCATTAAACTTTTCCATTCTCAATTTACTTTCTTCTACCATTGCTTCTCCCACTCAAACATAAATCCCTGCAGAAACCCCTGTGAGCAACCTGTAATCCAAACACACTACACAGATCTGAACCACCTGTTAGTGAACCTGAGCTCTGATACCACTTGTTGGGGATCAACCAACAATAGATTACACTTGTGAAAGCAATAAACGTGGAAATAAATCAGATAGATAAGCAACTAGAATGATAAATAGCACAGAACAAGAGATATAAGAAACCACCCTGAAAACTTGTATTAAAACTCTTTACAAAAGGAATACAATTGAAGAAACTTCATTCTTCCACACCTCTCTCAGATGCACACAAGATCTCTCACTAGATCTCTATTCCTCAAGATCTCTCTCTCTCAAGTACACTCAAATCCAACAACCTGGATTGATGTAACTCAGTACTATCCTTCAAACATTCACAATGTTCTACTCATACTCACACATTCAACATACTAAGCTAAGAAGATCTTTCCTACATATAGAATTAGGAAACTTGAGCATGCTCTTACAACAAATAGTTAAGCCACTTGAACAAGGGCTCTAAAAATAATATTGCTAATAATAGAGACGTGAGCTTGAGACTACAACTCAAACTCATCATGCAAATACTCACTTCTGTCCTCAAAAATCACTTTCTAGACACACAGGTAACCGACGTCGGTTCCTGCCTATTCGCCTGTGACCGTCACCGGCCGACCCTACTGCCGACGTCGGTGCCTCTGTAACTGCTACTGACCGACGTTGATCACTCCTGACCGACGCCGGTGTCTGTGTAGACCCGAACCTGTTTAAGTCTGCTCCTTGGTAAAGCTTTTAGCTCCACACCCTAACACACCATAGACAATTTGAGTCTCAAAATTAAGGAAGAAGATTATGTGGCATCCTTTGTATAGAGATTTGATGAGATTGTGAACATCATCAAAGGTCTTGGAGAGAATATTGAAGAAGCTAATACAATTCAAAAGGTATTAAGGTATCTCTCTCTCTCAAGTTTGATTCTAAAGTATATGTTTTAGAATAGAATCATGATCTTACTTATTTGAAGATGGATGAATTGAATGAAATTCTTACTTCCTATGAGATGAGAGTTGATGATGATAAACCACTAAATAAGTAAGTTGTATTTAAGATATAAATGAAGATAAAGAAGTTCTAAGGTAAGAAACTCAAGGAGGATGACATATCTAATATTGATGAAAATGAACTAATTACTTTGTTTATAAAGACATTGAAAATAGGTTCAAACAAGTATAAGGGTAAGCTACCCTTAAAATGCTTCAGTTATGGAGAGGTAGGACATTTTACTAATAAGTTCCCTCATGAGCATAAGAAGAATGATGATGAATATCATGGTGATGGGAAGACAAGAAGACATACAAGTCTAATAAGAGGGAAAAAAAGATTCATAAGGTTTGATAACAAGAAGAAGTAATTCAAGGACAATAAGAGTATCTACACCAAAGAATATTGTAGCTCATCAAATGAGAGTGAAGACAATGACTCAAAGTATGATCATGAAGATGATGGTCATATTGAAGATAGATCCCTCTTCATGGCTGAGGAAGGAAGTTTCTCATATCAAAATGAGTCTACTTGGAGTGATTCAAATGATAATAAAGATGAGGTGGAATATGAGACTGAATTAAAGAATGCTCTTGAAGAACTAAAGACTGAGAAGAAGATTAACAAGAAGATGAATTCTCAAATCAATGATTATGAGGAGAAATTTAGTGTGTATGAATAAATAATGAATGAAGACACCAAGGAGCATGAAGATATAGTCAAGCATCTTAGTTTTCAATTAGAAATCCTATCTACAAGCTTGAAAGCTAAAGAAGATAAATTTTTAAGGTATGTAATTGAAAATGAGTCATTAAAAACTAAGTTAGAGAAGACATTTAGTAAGATACAGTAATTTATGAGATTTGAAAAGAGATCAAGTGATCTAGATAATATTATGAAATGTTAAAAGAATGAAAGTGATAGAAATGGTCTTGGATAAAAATCAAAACCAAAAAATGCAACTCAAGGAATGATGAAGACTAATGTCAATCAGACCTTAAAGGACAATAATTAGTTAAATAATAAAGATGTTAGTAGAGTGAAGATAAATTAGATTAGATAACCAAATTCCATGAGGTATGAAAGTTTTAATGGTTATTATTACACATGTAATCAATTTGGACATAGAACTAGAGAATCAAGAGACTTGTTAGAAATGAGTTTGCATGGAACTATGTTGGGGGTCATCAGTCAAAAGGTGTGAACAAAGTTAAGTGTTTCAATTGTCTTGATGAAGGAAATTTTACTAAGAATTATCCAAATAAGGTAATTCAAGATAATTTTCTTTCAAAAAGTATAGTATGCTTCAACTATCAACATAGAGGTTACATTTCTATATTTTGTAAGCAATGGTCTATAAGACATAATAGGTTTAATCAGACTCTTAAAGTACAAGAAAGAAGTATAGTTAACTCATGGAAGCCAAAGGTGGTAAGTGTGATTCATGATGAGTCTATGTATCCAAGTAATCTATTTGTTATGGTGAATAATGCTACAAAAGTTAGAGAGTGTTAAGATCTCTCATTATCTGCTCATGTTGTGAGTGAAGAGACAAAACTCAAGGAGAAGACCAAAGTTCTAGTTGAGGATAGTTCTAAGGTGTGTTTAGATTTTAATGATAAATTTTTTATGTGTGATTAGGTTTCAAACTTTGTTCCTATATTGACAAGGTCTAAATGTGATGTTTTTAAAAATAAAGAAGCTACTTCAATGATCAAAGTATGTCAAGATTCCATAGTTACTCCAAATATTGTATTTTATATCATAGAAGAGAAGGTGAGTTACGTAGAAAAGGAACAAGTTTTCAAATTTTAGACTAAGGAGAAAAATAATAAGAAGTTTTATAGCTATGAAATAATTATAGTGGTTACTAATGATATGTGGGCCTCTCCCAATTTCACATTGTTCTAAGGAACTATGTGAAGTATGGTGTCTTTACCTATACTTCTCAGGAGACTCCTTTCAGTGGAGAAGAAAGTGGTATTGTGTATATTTAGTCTATAGGGTTAGAAAGAAGGTTTCTAAGTTGTCAAAGGAGGACTTTGAGTTATCAAGATGACATTTTTGCATAAAAAGTTCTATTGACCTTATTATAGCATGGTCCAAGTGGTTTTGTGATTTGAAGGTATGTTAAAGTCAAATTAGATATTTTTGAGTGCTCTTAGTTTTCTTAGTTTTGGCTTAAGGGTAATCAATCCTAAAATGGGTTATGTGGACACCTAAAATTGGCCATTGATAACATCTAATCAAGCTTTTGACCAATTTCTACCAAAATGCATAATTTGGCCTAAAAACACTAAAACACATTAAATGATATGAACATATTATATTCAAGTGTCAATTTCAACCAGAGTGTTACTAAATGAGAAAATGTAATTTATGAAAAAATTAACATTGATCAAATCATTTTGAGTTGAAATGGTATTTTTGCACTTGGATACTCTGGATTGCTCTTTTCTACCAAATTTCTTGCACAAGACATGTGACCTTTTTCTTTTATGTTGGAAACATCCTAAATGGGATAATGGTTCCAATGCATCTAACATTGATTTCCAATTCTTATCTAGTCAAATTTCAGGCCAATAATATGACATTTTGACTAATTTAATTAATTTTTGCATAAAGAACCAAGGTTTGTACCAAAGTGACTAATCATGTTTAAAATATAATTAATTAAAATCATGAGTCTAATTAAATATTACATAAATTTTTTTGAATATTTATTTTTATAAATTGATAATGAATATTTGCATCATTGAATGACATCATTTATTGGAAAGACATCCCTAGGCCATAAATGCATAAAATATCTCATCAAACCACCCCATGCCTCGTTAAGAACCTCTCATGCCTCATCAATGCCTCACATACCTCTTAAATTCCCCTTCTTCCCAAATATTTATGGGGGATATTTATGAATTTAATTACATAATTTAGATTAATTCATGGCCACACATCTCAATCTTAAGATGGATTGTCAAGGCTGATCCTAAACCATTTCAAAAATATATAAATATAAGAGCCATGAACATGAATTTTAAGCTTGGATAATACAAATTTATAATGCACAAATAATTCTAAAATCCATTGTAGTTAGTGTTATAATGTCAAATTATTGAGCCAAATCAAAGCCAAAGCCATCACAAAGGTACCAAGGAAAAGAGGAGATAACCAATCCTCCTTTGATGAAGACTCATTAAGCACAAGCCAAGAAAGACACTTCAACAAGCTATTTGGAGCATCCAAAGAAGGCAAAGTATTTATTTATTTTTACATTCTAGTTGTGTTTCTCATTTGGTTTTGTTAATATACTCCCCCCTTGAGATAGGCTTAGGGTGTTATCTTAGTGTGTTCCTTTTTTTGATTTGATTTCCTTCACTAACACCATACTAATCTCTCCTATTGCAATCCTATGTTCAAAAATGGCATGCTCAGTGAGACACCTAAAATTGGCCATCGATAACCTCCAACTAGGGTTTTGACCAATTTCTACCAAATGCACAATTTGGATTAAAAACACTAAAACACACTAAATGATGTGAACCTATTATATTCAAGTGTCAATTTTGGATAGAGTGTCACTAAATGAGGTAATGAAATTTATGAAGCAACTAACTTTGGTCAAATCATTTCAATTCAAAATGACATTTTTGCACCTAGGTGCTTTGGATTGATTCTTATACGATTTTTTTTGCACAAGACATGTGCCCTTGTTATTTTGTGTTGGAAACATCCTAAATGGGATAATGGATACAAAACATATAACATTGACTTTCAATTCTAATCTAGTCAAATTTGAGCTAATAATATGACATTATTACCAATTTGATTAATTTGTGCACAAACAACCAAGGTTTGCACCAAAGTGACTAATCATATTTAAAAGCTAATTAATTCAAATCATGAGTCTAATTAAATATTCTATGGAAATTTTTGAATATTTATTTTTAGAAATTGATAATGAATATCTATATCATCAAATGACATCATTTATTGGAAAGACATCCCTAGGCCATAAATGCATAAAATATCTCCTCAAGCCATACCATGCCTCATTAAGACCCTCCCATGCCTCATCAATGCCTCTCATGCCTCTTAAATTCCCCTTTTTTCTAAATATTTATTGGGGACATTTATGATTTTATTTACATAATTTGGATTAATTCATGGCCACACATCTCAATCTTCAGATGGATGGTCATGGTTGATCCCAAACAATTTCAAAAGTTTATAAATAGAAGAGCCATGGACATGAATTTTAAGCTTGGATAATGCAATGTTATAATGCACAAATAATTACAAAATCCTTTCAATTAGTGTTATAATGTCAAATTTTTGAGCTAAACCAAAGCCAAAGCCATCACAAAGGTGCCAAGGAGAAGAGGAGATAACCAAGCCTCTTTTGATGAAGAATCATTGAGCACAAGCTGAGAAAGCCACTTTAACAAGCTATTTGGAGCATCCAAGGAAGGTGAAGGATTTATTTGTCTTTGTATTCTATTTGTGTTTCTCATTTAGTTTTATTAATATTCTCCCCCCCCTTGATATAGGATTAGGGTGTTAGCTTAGTTTTTTCTTTATTTGGATTTGATTACATTCACTAACACCATACTAATCTCTCCCTATTGCAATCTTATGTTCATAAATGGCATGCTCAGTGGGACTTAGCCTCATAAATTTGGTCAAATTACACCTACAAGCAACATAATAACCATTATCATTTAGGATCTTAGATTATGGAAGCAAAAATGATACAAAAATTTAACTAAGAATCCATCTTTTTTGACAAATAGTTTTGTTCCCAGGACTGTGTATCCCAACTCACCTATCCAACCTAATTCACCTATCAACCTAACTCACCTACCAACCTAACTTGCCTACCATCCCAACTCACCTATCAACCCAAATCACTTATCATCCCAACTCACCTATGTAGCCTAACTCACCTATCAACCCAACTCACCTATCAACCCAACTCAACTAAACCCAACTCACCTGTCAACCCAACTTGACTATCAACTTAAGAGCTCATTTTTCAAAATTCCTTGTATCATCCTCTAAAGTGATTCAAATAAATTAGTCTTAATCTTGTTTTTGTGGGTTAAAAGGATGGTTTGGATGTTAATTTGGGTGTTTTAACTAATCATACACTTTAATTTGGAGTTTTAATTTGGAGTTTTAAAAATAACTTGGTATAAATCATGCACACTTCAAAATTTGGTGCCTAAAATGAATCTTTAGGATGCTAAGTTTTGAACACTTCAAAATTTGGGTTTAAAAAGAACATAGGTGTTTATTATTTCATTTATTTATTTTTTTTTTAAATATTTACATGTTCTTACAACTTAAGACAAAGGGGTCAAAATAACATCACCAAACTTTTGTTTTAGTGCTTAAAATTGGACTCATTTGTCAAGTTTGTATTTAGTAGATTAATTAATCAATTGGAAAAAAGAAGATTCCTGTGTGTATGCTCTTCCATATATTCCCTTTAGGGAACTTTTAGAATAAAAAACACCATCCTTATTGCAAATGTGCCTAGTCTAAGGCATAGAAAGAATGTCATATAAAGCACTCCCCAAAAACTTGCAATAGTATTGGGTGATCTTGAGGTGACCATAAAATATTTATATTGTAAGTCATTTATTTTATGCAAACTTGGATTGAAAGGGGGACTTAATTACCTCCCAAAATTTCTCTAGGAAAGCTTTGACCTGGGGTTTCATCCCCAACATTGACTTCATCACCCACACTAAGATCAGAGGTTTGAATGGTTAAACCACCTTTTAATATTGGGGATAAGCATTGGGGCATATCTACACATTGGAAATCACACGACATTAAGAAAACAATGGATGTAATGGTTGAAAAAAAGGTGAGACCTTTTTGAAACAAGCCAAGTGTTTTGGATACCCAATTAAATTGCATTTATTTTGTATCATTTGGCATGAAAGACATTGTTTAATTGATCCATTTAGAACATTTGCAAAATAATTATTTTAGTTAACCCCACTTTGCCATACCTTTTTAGTTTAGAATCTAAGATGATTAGTTAATTGGTTTGTATTTGTCTTAGATTAATTGGTCTTGTTTGAGAGTTAAAACTTGGTGTTTAAAAAAATGACTTAAACAAACATACGGTCCCCAAATTTCTTTAAACAAGGAGGTGTTATGTTACCCAAGTTAAAACATCCTTTTCCTTGTTCAAATTCATCATCATACACTTTGTGTCATATCTTCCAATTTGGTGTAGTTATGATATACATTTGAATCTAGACATTTTTACACATTTTGTTTAAGTCACTCATTGATAGTTTAAATTCAAAATTTGACTTTCCATGTTTTAAAATTTGATGTGTTAAATTGGGTCTACCACTTTGCACTTGACCTATTTTAACTTAAGATCAATTTCCAATTTGAATTAATGGTCATTTTTAGACTTAACATCATTGTCATCATTCCTAAGACTCAAGTCATCTCACATGTTTACTAACACTTTGAGTCCTAGAATTTGACTACCCACCCTATATTTCCATTTATCCATTTGAAATCACACTCATGCCTTAGAGAAATTTATCCAAATGTATGTGTGGGTATCATTTGAGTTGAGGAGGGTAGTGTTACACTAACAATTTTGTGTTGAAACCATTTTGCCTTAGAGTTTTTGAAACAAGCATTTACCACATCTTTTGAGACTTGTTGCATACACCTCTTTGTATAAAATCCTAGTATGTCCAAGTTTCAACCATTTTGAGTTTCCTTTGAGAATCTTTGTCTAGCACAATTATGCCATTCACCTTTGTTTAGATTATTTTTTAAAAGAACTTAGCTTTGTGCCATTATTTGGGATAAAATAAACTATCTCCAAGTGCTTTTTTTTTTTTCATACCTCATACTTATCGATCAAGTTTTTACGACCAAGAGTCAAATTCCTAGTTTTTGTTAAAAATGTTTCAAATATGTAAGATTAAATATCTCATCTTTTTAAGTCTAGATTTTAATGCCATGTTTGGCCAAAAGACCTATAAACTTTTGTTTTTCCTATATTAGACTAATTTGAAACATTTTTATCTAGAATTTGGCATTTTGATTTACGGTCCTTTTACTTGACCTTTTTATGTGAAATGTGTAGCATTCAACACTTGGCGTTAGCTTGTTTTGTCACAAGTCATTACATCAAACTTTTTATATATACCTATACATCCTTTTGACTAAGTTAGACCTATTTTGAACATATTTTCAGACATATAATTTTTATAATTTGTATAACTCTATTTTTTCTATCATAAAACATTCACTATGGATCCCAACATGTCTTCCTACACTCGTAGTGGCCTCATGTATAATATGGGGTTTAGTAATGTGGTTACACAAGAATAAATGGTTTAATATGATTATCTAAATAATTTTTCTTATGAGATAGATACCTATACATCTTATAACACTCAAATAGGGGAAAAAAACCAAGACCCATTGGCCCATTACTTGGTAAGCACACCTCCTTACTCAGAGTAGGATAAAGCAAAAATAGAGTAATACTTAGCTATGGTACCTAATGTTGAAGAGACTTTCTATAAATAATTTTACTATGATACTACACCATCCACATATGATCCTTATCCATTTGAACATCACTTATTAGAAAATAAAGATGAGATTTTGGTTAGGGCCATAAAATCAGGGTATAAGTTTCCAGTAAACTTCCCCCATGATAATTTACCAAGTCTAGTAAGAATTCCTCAGAACATATTATAAAATCAATAAGATTCTTATATAAATCCTTTATATCTAGTCCAAACAACATATCATGAACCTAGTATGATTTTAAAAGGTAATGACCCTATGGAGGAACACTTTATATAGATGTAGATAGCATACCAAAACTACTTGAACCTCACACACAATTTTAACCAAATGACCATGTCAAATAGGCCTCTCATAGATTTAGTTCCCTTAATTAGAGTGTTAATAGAGTTAACTAGTCAAGACAATTAGGGCATAGACCCATTCATGAATAACACTTTGATCAAAAAATTATTTCATACCCCAATAAATACCTCCATCATACCCTAGTCAAAGTGTTCCACTAGTGACCACTCAACCATTTACCTAGACCAATGTGCCCCATTGAACCAATGTTCCCTCTAGTTTCCTAGACCAAGAATTACAACAGATGAAGGATGTGATTGCTTCCATCCAAGCTGAGAAATAGACTAAAAATTTTAAGTTGGATGACATGTGTTCTTATTTTTTTAACATGGAGTACTTGTAGATACCATTTATTGCAATATATAAACCACCAAAATTCAATAAATATAAGGGGAAAGGTGACCCCAAAGATCATTTAACCGAGTTCCTTGTTACATGCAAGCTAGCGGTATATAGTGACATATACCTATTATTTTTATTCCCAAAAATTCTAGCTAGACAAGCCTTAGAGTGGTTTTTAAAGTTACCCAAAAATTCAATATTCAAATTTGATGATATTTTAGACATGTTTGTGCAACACTTTTCATACAATCTTAAACATGAGATTTCTTTGGTTAACTTAATGTAAGCTAAGTAGAAGGCCATTGAGAGATTTGCAAGTTATGTACATTTATGGAGATCCCTTGAAAGTTGATTCACCCATAGTTTACTAGATAAATAATTAGCTACTGTGTTTACCAAAAATTTGCATAGTGAGATATCCTATCATCTAAAACTATAGTATGTACATACTTTTTAAGAGATCATTGACAAAGGTTTATTTATTGAGTGAACCCTTATTAATAAAGGGATCATCAATCTTACCTCATCTAATTAGAATCAAGGTATTAATCAAGGAAATGGTCAAAACCAACATCTAATCCAAATGCAAACATCACAATTGACACAGGCCAATACCAAGATAGACCAAAGTAATTCAACCATAATAAGAATGTTGAGGGAAATGGATTAATTAAGTCATGTCATGTCCAAATAATACAAACACCATCTTCTCAGCTAGCACTAAATTTTCATATCACTCTTACCACATAACCTCTTCAACAATAGCATGTACCATAAACACAATAGCCTAGGGCCCCACAATAGACACAACCACATTTTCCATTGTAATTCCCTCCTCTAAGGAGAATAATACCTACTCACCATGTATTTAGTGACCTTAGAGAACCAATTGAATCTATATTTTATAAACTCACTATCACTAATTTGATTAGTTAGCCTATACTAAAATATTATCCTCAGGGCATTCCTTATCTTGATTGGTATCATGAAAATGAATTATGTGAATATCATCGAGGCAATGGGCATAATTTTTGAAGATGTGTGCAAATTAAACATTTGATTCAAAATATGTTAGAGAATGGGGAGATAATAGTGGATAATAGTACCTCCACTTCTAATTAGACACTTAGAATATATCAAAAGCCCTTTTCCTAACATAATAACCAACCCCTATCAACAACAAAAACAATACTAACTAATGCAACAATAAAATAAATAGTATCAAAATCAAAGGCTAAACCAATAAAACCAACAAAACCAATAGTGCTAGAATAATGGATAGAACCAAGGTTAGAATGGTAACAACCAACAAACCTACCATGTAGTTACACATGACGACAATAGAGTTGTAGGCCATATTGTAGGATATAGCATTAATAATATTTCCATTAATCTTAGACCAAATTATAATTAGATGAGACCATTGCTAACCATACCAAACCAATCTAATTGCTTTGGAAATCCTTCCTTAACTTGGGACCACACACAAGTGAATTAGCAAACAAGGATTCCCACTTTTAGACCTTATATTGATAACTCATTCTTGCCTCATGACCATGCACAAGTGCACCCTCAACCACAACTTGTCCTATCCAGTCCCACACCATCACCATCATTTTTTAACAATCATGTTCCTATATTTAATTTTGATTGCATAATCATAACTTGAAGGTCAAATATTACCATCCTAGGCCCATATCCATCTACCACTTCACCCATTATCCAGCCTATCATTCAACCTTAGAACAAGCCATTTAACACTAACCAAGAGAAGAAATTTAACATTATGTAACAATTAGAAAAGATGCCCACACAAATCTCCATTTTAGATTTGTTACATATGTCAACAATCCACAAAAACATTTTAAATGATTTCCTTAGCCAATCCACTATTTCAAGTGAGATATCCCTTGATAAATTTCAATCTTTGGTTGTGTTGGTTGAATATTTTGTTGATCAGCGTACTGATAAACAAAATAGGTCTGATCATCCAAAGTAGGAAGATTGGTCGTCCAAATGTGTAGGTTTACGACATCAAAAGGGGACTAATCTCTCCTCTCATCAAGGGGAGGTTCCCTATAGATATGATATATATATATATAATAATAATACTCAAGGGTAGAATAAACCATCCATCTCTCTTTCTTTAGAGATGATGCATGCAAATCAAAGGAAAAATCTCAAGGGAATTGACAGAAAGCACTCCTCTTCTTTCAAAAGTACTATTCAACAAATCACAAGAATACTCCTGGTAGTAATTGCAAAATGTAACCAAGGATGTAGTAACTAACAAATTGAGATGTAGCACAAAGTCTCCACCTGAATTGCCCAAGAGTGTGATACAAAAGACAATGAGGGCATAAAGTCATCCCAAGGTCCTTTACATAGAAACAAAAAGAAAACACACTAAAGGCAATTATGGGGGCACAAAGTCTCTCCACAGTTGACTTCAGGACACCTTCCTGACTACTTTCACTAATTTTGCTTGTTGAATTAAAGGAACATAAAATATATTAAGGAAAAAGACATAAGAACAGTTTCCTCAACAACAAAGATATCACAGCATAAAGTCTAAAAAGTCACTTGCTTTTTTATTCTAATAAAAAAATATGATCAACAATCTAAGCTCAAAGTCTCAGTAATGCCTTTCAATTTGGGCAAAGTTTTGTTTTCGAATGTCATAGAGAGATGATCTATAAAAATAAAAGAGAGTCCCTTATATAGCCTCTTCAAGAAGAACTCAAGAATGGTAACACATCATGTTGCAATGAATTTTGTTATGAAGACATGCTAGAATTTAGGGGCATTTACCCATTTACTTTTCTCAATGTAGAGAAATGGGTCACGCTATTGAAAGTTTGCATCTTTTAATATCCACCTGGTGGTCTACTTATAGAAACATATTTGATGTGCAAATGCTTCTGATCCTTCCTCATCATTCTTCCTTTTTTGGTTAATTAAATCAGGTCCTTGATTCAATTTGATGCTATGTTCCTTACTCGCTTCCTACTGATCTTGGCCTTAAAGCCTATGAATGCATTCGGGTCCATATATTTAAGCCTACAAGGATCAATGGCTATTTCATTGTCACAACTTTGATGTCTGTGAGCACGTCACTTTCCTTAGCAATTCCTTCAACTTTATCTTTTAATCTTTCCTAGAGGGTACCTGCCCTTCGAGCCTTGAGAAATGATCTGCTTTGGGTCGAGAAGAGCCCACTTCAAGGGTCACTACCCTTTGGGTGGTCTTTAGATGGCTCTCAAGCTTATTTTGGTAGGTCATTAAGTTCTTTGGCTTTTTTTTTAAGGCTTTTCAAAATCAATAGCTATTTTATGAACCTTGAAATTAACGTTCACACACCTGTCATTACATTTCCCATGGCTAGTTCACTATTCTTGACTTTGACATCTTCAAGTGCATCACCCCTTGGACCTTCTTCAAATTTCCTATTTTGCATCCTTCCAAAGGGAAGGTGACCCTTCAGCTTTGGGGAAGTATCCTTCAATTCGATAGCTGAGAGTCCCCCGCAAGGTCACCTACCCTTCGGGGTTCTTCGGTGGCCTTTTGTCTTCAGAGCTTTCCTGCGGACTTTTTCTGTGGACATTTTCTCATAGATAAAAAGTCTATGAAAATTGTTTTGGCTACTTTGTCTTTGGATTTTAGAAATTCTTTCGGGATTTTCTCCCTCAGCTTCCTCAAATTCCTTCAGATTTTTTGTTCGAAGGAATTCCTTTAGACAAAAGTTTAAAAGAATTTGTTTCTTTGCCTTAGTATTTTTACTGAAGGAAATCCCTTTGTCTTTTGGTCTTTTCAATTGGTCCATGTGCCTCTTTCCTGCCCTCCACAAGGGTATCTGATCCTTTGGCTTTGGGGCAACCCCTTGAACCTATCGATTGAACCAACCGATTGAACCAACTTTAGTTCAACAGTTCAATGGTTCATTCCTTTTGACCACTTGAACCAAGATTCTTTAAAACAAGCCTCACTAAATTTGTTGAACCTTAAACCTTGAACCTTTGAACCAAAGTGGTTCAATGGTTCATCAGTTCAATTGATTCATTCTCTTTGATTTGGCTAAGTCCTTTTAATCCTCATTAAACCAAACGTGTTGAACCTATTGAACCTTGAATGCATTGAAAATTTGAATCAAAGTGGTTCAATGGTTCAATATTTCAATGGTTCAAGCCTCAAAAATTATCAAACCTACTTGGAGAAGCCTTTGAACCTATTGAACTCTTGCTACTGATGTTGAATCTTTGAACTTGTTGAACCTGTTGAACCAAAATGGTTCAAGGTTCAACAGTTCCATGGTTCAATCCTTGCTTAGAAGCTTGCTGATGAACTCTTTTGGTTGAACCTGGTCATTGAACCAACTTTGAAATCACCTGAGTGTTGAGAGCTTGCTTTTTTCTCACAGAGTCTGTAGATTCTAGCCTGCTAAGTCCGTAGATTCTCTTTCCTGCAGAGTTCATAGATTCAAGCCTACAGAGTCCATAGATTTTTTGAGAAGCTTGAAAAATGAGGAATTTGAATGCTCAGAACAAATTTTGAAAAGGGAAGAGACAATTTTAGTCTGTAAGACTAAAATAGTTCAAATGTTGTCCCAAAAATGAGTGATATTTTTGGGGGACAATAGCTACCTCCAGTTGGGGAACTTCTATCAATTGTAAAAAGAATTGAAGGGAGTAAAATATAGAATTTCTAGTGTCTTCATGTGTACCATTGGGTTGTGGAGTCATGTTACCCAAAAATGAAAGGCATCAAAAATGGAAACAAACAAAACAAAATAGAATTAAAAACTATACAAATATACATATGTATAGATGAAATGATCTAATACTTCAAGAATTGAAGTATTTCAGATGTTGCTTCTTGAGAGGTAGTGAAAATAGCACTCTATCTTGATAAACTAGAAAGAAGAAATTTTGTCCCTAGAAATGGTGATGGGCGAATGGAACTCTCCACCAAGAAACCAATTTTTTGTGTCTTCCTCTTGGTTTTTTCTTCTTCTTATCCCATGGCAGGATGTGGTCTTTAATTTGAAAGCCATAACTCCTTGCTTTCTTGGCAAAGGGTTCCTTTTATTGATTTTGATTTGTAGCAGCATGGTTCATTACCATAATTAGTTATTCTTCTAGTTCAGTCCAACACATGATTGGATTGTCCACATCAAACTCCTGATAGACTATCAGCTTATCATCTCCTTTGATGTGAAGGAGTTTGATCTCTTCATCTTGAGAAATATTCCATCCTAGAAATAGAGATTCACATCTAGCTATGTTGTTGGTGTTGTTGAATTTCAAATTACATGAAGGAAGAATATTTCCTTAAGGAGATATCAACACAGCCCCGACTCCATCGTTGGTGAAAGAATTGCTGCCATCAAATTCTAGGATCCAAGCATCATTAGAAGTTGATCTTCTATTAGATTTATCTTCATGGGAAATGGAATATCCTTCTTGATTTGTACTGTGCCCTACTAATTTTTTTGATGCCTTGTTTAGATGAAATCCTGGATTGCCAGCTATGAGACCTTCATCAGCTGAGACATGAGCATCCTCTATGGTCAAGAAGTAATTACCCTTACCTAAAGGCTCAAATAGAATTTGAGCTACAGGAGCTGATGTTTGGGTGAACATAATTTTTGCCTCAGATAGGTCCACACTTAGTTCTCCACCAATGTTTAATTACTTAGGATTGGCTTGCATGGATTCAAACTTAGTCATCTAAATTTTGGATTTATTGACATGATCAATCATGGAAAATGACTGAGATGGACTTGGAAGAGAGGATGGAAGTTCATCCTTTTGGTTTTTGGGAGGGGGAGGACTGATCTATGAATTTGAAGTAGAAGGTGCAGAGATGTTCGATGTACTTCTTTGGCAATCATCAAGTCCTTTGACTAGAAAGGAAGATGGGTTCTCTACTTAGCAACTAAAATTGCTAGTTGGGGTTGCTCCTCTGTCTTCTCTTTTGTCAGCTTGCTGGGTTGACTGATTCTCAGATCTAGTGAATACTACATATGATCCTTCGACTACTTCACCTTCACTTTTGGGTTCATCTTGGAAATTTAGGAAACTAATGTGGGAGTCACCAGCTAATTTTTATAGATCCTCCCTAAAGAGATTAGTGCCATTTTCTTGCTCAAACTCAGGTTGGAAATAGGAAACATGTTCTATTTCTAGATATCCAACTACAGAGTTGGTTGGAGGTACTTCAAGGGCAAGGTTCCTTTGTGGGGGAGGAAGATGATTTAGTTACCCTTGACTTCTAGTAGTGTTGCCTTGATATGGCTAATTAAGGAATGTCCTCCTTGGTATATATTTATATAGAGGAACATAAGACATACCTTGTGCCATTTTTATTTTCAAGGCTAGCAATTCATTTGCTAGCTTTTGTACCATTGGGTTAGTGATTACTGTGGGTAAGTATTCAGAAGATGAAGAGGGTTTGCCTCTGTTTGGGTCTCTCCTTATCTTTCCTTCCAAGATAAGGTCATGTTCTACCTTAGTAGCCAAGTGCTGAGTAGTAACAAGGTCTATGTGGCCAACTCATCTTAGCAAAAAACTCACTTCAGGTAGTTGTGAGTTGATGAAGAAGCATTTGAGGTTCTGAGGTGTTAGCTGGGTGACCATGGGAATCATGTGACTCAACTTGTCAAACTTGGAAATAAAATCCCTCATAGGCTCATGAGGCTCTTTCTTCATCTGAGTGAGTTGGGCCATCAAGGCATGTGCATCTTTTTTAGACTTGAACCTTGCTTCAAACTTGGCTTTGAGTGTATCCCAGTTAGTCACTGATCTAGTTTGCAGATGGTAAAACTAGTCTACAGTAGCACCTTGTAGTGTCTCCACAAAAAGCCTAACTACTACATCTTCAAATTCTACTCCAATTATGCCATAGGCTATGCTAAAAGCTACAATGTGTTCATTAGGGTGAAATATCCCATCACCAAAGAATTTGGAGAAATTCTTTCTTGAACTATGTGGGAGTTCATGTAGAAGTGGAGTCAAGTTGAGTGGGCCAAAAGATTTACCCCAGGGGCCTCAAACTATAATGATTTAATTAAGAAAAATAGAGATAACAAATCTAGATAGAGTGGCTAGATTGTAGAACAAAAATGGAAAAGGCTGGCTCTACTTTAGCTTGAGGCTTGAGGCTTCAAACTGTGCACTCATTCCCAATAGCTCTAGTTTTGTAGACCAGATAAAATAATAGAGGTGGAGGAAGATGGTAAGGATATAATGAATAATGGGTAGGACACGTAACAGAGTCACCAAAGCCTATAATGGATAAGGATTATAATGATAATGGGTAAGACATAGGTGATGTTTTAATCTAAAACTTGAGGTTTTAGAATGCACACAACTATTTTCCCTAGTGGAGTTGAAAAAAACTGTTGGTTGAATATTGTGTCAATCAACGTACTAATAAACAAAATAGGTCTGATCATCCAAAGTAAGAATATTAGTTGTCCAAATGTGTAGGTTTACCACATCAAAAGGGGACTAATCTCTCCTTTCATCAAGGGGAGGTTCCCTATAGATATGCTATATATATAGAAAATAATACTCAAGGGTAGAATAAACCATCCATCTCTCTTTCTTTAGAGATGATGCATGCAAATCAAAGGAAAAATCTCAAGGGAACTAATAGAAAACATTCCTCTTCTTTCATAAGTACTATTCAAAAAACCACAAGAATACTCCTGGTAGTAATTGCAAAATGTAACCAAGGATGTAGTAACCAATAAATTGAGATGTAGCACAAAGTCTCCACCTGAATTTCCCAAGAGTGAGATACAAAGGACAATGAGGGCACAAAGTCATCCCAAGGTCCTTTACATAGAAATGAAAAGAAAACACACTAAAGGAAAGTATGGGGGCACAAAGTCTCTCCACAATTGACTTCAGGACACCTTCCTGACTACTTTCACTAATTCTGCTTTTTGAATTAAAGGAACAGAAAATATATTAAGGAAAAAGACATAAGAATAGTTTCGTCAACAACAAAGATATCACAACACAAAGTTTGAAAAGTCACTTGCTTTCTTATTCCAATAACAAAATATGATCAACAATTTAAGCTCAAAGTCTTAGTAATGCCTTTCAATTTGGGCAGAGTTTTGTTTTTGATTATCAGAGAGAGATAATCTATAATAATAAAAGAGAGTCCCTTATATAGCCTCTTCAAGAAGAACTCAAGAATGGTAACACATCATGTTGCATTGAATTTTGTTATGAAGACATGATATAATTTAGGGGCATTTACCCATTTGCTTTTCTCAATGCAGAGAAATGGGTCATGCTATTAAAATTTTGCATCTTTCAATATCCACCTAGCAGTCTACTTCTAGAAACATATTTGATGTGCAATTTTTTTTGATCCTTCCTCATTGTTCCTCCTTTTTTGGTTAATTAAATTGGGTCCTTGATTTAATTTGATGCTCTATTCCTTAGTCACTTCTTGCTGATCTTGGACTTAAAGCCTTTGAATGTATTTGGGTCCATAGATTTAAGCCTACAAGGATCAACAACTATTTCATTGTCATAACTTTGACATCTGCAGACACGTCACTTTCCTTGGCAATTCCTTTAACTTTGTCTTTTAAGCTTTCCCAAAGGGGACCTGATCCAAAACTCAGAAGTTTTGGTTGATAAATATCACAATAACATAGAAATAACACAGTAACAATGAATTCTCTGAGAAGAGATGTAGTATTACTCAAAATCGCAATACAAATATATGCTTATCTCTGGGAAGAGATGTCTGTCCTCACATTTCAGGTTACCTCTTCTTTTATACACAATTTGAAAGCATGGGAAGGATGTGGAAGGTCACCAATCTCAAGGGAGATGAAGTGGTATGACTTCCAATATTTAAAACAATACATAATTCGAGGAATTACTATTTTTAGAAACTTACTATTTTTAGATAGCACTATTAAAATTGAAATTTGAGGCACTTCCATTTGGTTTTTTGGGGTAAAACTTCATTGAGAAAAGCTCATGCCATTTCAAGACATTCCCCTTGTTCTTATCTTTCCAACGGTTCAAACGGCGAGTCAATTGGAGCTACGGTGCAAAAGTTATGGCTCCCGGAAGTTCTGTCATCAATTGGGGTGGAACTGTCACCCGAATTGTTGCCTAAATTGATGCCTGGATCATTCCTCCCTCCTTGAAAAGCAATGGTCCCCATTGCGTCAATACTCCCCATCAGGTGTGGTAGTTGTTTCTTGATTTTATTCTCTGTGAGCCACTCACCTTGATGGCTAAGCTGACCCCTTTTGACCACTCGATACAGCGGTATAAAACGTCCTCTGGTTGTCTTCATCCAGGTATCCACAATCTGATTCTCTTCCACTGGAGCAAAACTCTGTGGATCAAGTTCATCAATGTCGATTTGTTCTACTACAACTGAAGTGTCTAAGAGAGGTGGATGATATGGCTTGAGTAGCTCCACATTGAATATTGGGTGCAGACCAAGGTAGGCTGGGAGGTTCAACTCAAAAGCATTTTCTCCAACTCTTCTGGTGATGGTGTATGGACCATATCGCAGAGGCTAAATTTTTTTGTGTTGGCCTGCAAGTCATTCCTTCTGGAGCCGCAACCAGACCTTGTCACCCACAGCAAAATGGTGTGTAATCATGTGTTTATCATGGCGTTGCTTGTACTTTTGATTCATCTTCTCCAAGATGTCATGAACTTGTTGCTGGAGGTGTTACATTTGTTCAATAAGCTTTGTAGCTTTTGCTGCCTCAGATCTTCCATGAGGTGTGTATTCCATGGTGGAAAATGGAACTGCTATATCAATCGGTGCCATGGGTTGGAACCCAAAACATACTTGGAATGGACTGTGCTTGGTCGAGCTGTGCAGTGCCCGATTGTATCCATGTTGTATGAAAAGAAGTCCCTCATCCCATGTGCGTGGATGTTTGGAGTGGTACATCTGAATCATGTGAACAATCAAGTGGTTTACCACCTCTGTTTGACCATCATTTTGTGGATGGAAGGCTGTGGACTTCATCAGCTTAGTATCCATCATCTTCCATAGAGTGGACCAGAAGATGCTCAAGAACCTGCTATCTCGATCTGAGACAATGGACTTGGGAAGACCAAAATGGAGCCATACATGACCAAAATATAGTTGAGCAGTTTCCTCAGTAGATATATTTTTTTTACAGGCAATAATGATAGCCATTTTTGAAAAATGATCAACTACCACAAAAATACAATCCTTACCATGTTTGGAAGTGGGCAAGCCTGATAGAAAATCCATTGAGACGGATTCCCAAGGCCTGGTTGGTTCTGGCAATGGTGTGTACAATCCTTGCTTCTTATTTGTCAGCTTGGCTATCGCACATGGGGTGCAAGATTTGAGATATCTTTCTACATCCTTTCGCATATGGGGCCAGTAGAAGTGTTTTTGAAGAACTGCCAATGTTTTCTCAATACCAAAGTGTCCAGCTGTCCTACTGAAGTGTGCTTCCCATATCATCTTTTATTGCTCTGCGATTGGAACACAGATGTGTCCCATATGATAGAGGACATTATCTTGCAAATATAAATCAAAAACATGTGTACCTTTTTGAAGTGCTTGATATGTAGCAACAAAGGTAGGATCTGCTTCATACAGGGTACCCCAAGTGGCAGTCTCATGTCCGCACTGGTCCAAAACCGTTGTGAGTGTAGTAATTGGTGGGCGGCTCAGACAATCTATATCTGTATTTAAGCTCCCCTTTTTGTGTTTGATTATCAGGTGGAATTGCTAAAGATATGTGGCCCACTTCTGATGCCTCTCATTTCGGAGCTTACTTTGTGTCTGGATGAATTCCAATGGTCTGTGGTCAGTGTGAATGAGCGTTTCTTTTCCCAAGATGTAGTGTTTCCATTGTTTGCAAGCTTACACAATGGCATATAGCTCCTTATCATATGTTGGATATTTCCTGACCGTATCAGTGAAATTTTCACTGTGATATGCAATAGGATGGCCATGTTGCATGATGATAGCTCCCATGGCATATTTAGATGCATCTATCATCAACTCAAAAGGTTGATGCAAATCTGGCAAGGCAAGAACAAGGGCTGAGTAGAGTCTGTTCTTCAAATTCTCAAATGCCCTTTGCTATATTTCACCCCACTAAAATGTAGCTTTTGCTCCTCCTTTAGTCACTTGGGTTAGTGACCAAGCAACATGTGAAAATCCAAGAACAAACCTGTGGTAGAAATTTGCAAGACCCAAAAAGCTACGAAGCTTTGTGAGGGTCCTGGGTGTGGGCCATTCTCGAATAACCCAAATCTTTTCTGGATCAACATGGACCCCTTCTACATTCACAACATACCTGAGGTACTGAATTGTTGTCATCCCGAATGTGCATTTGTCAAGATTTGCATACAACTTGTGCTCCCGAAGAGTTTGAAGCACCTTAAAAACATGTTGCAAATGTTCTTCCCATGTTCTGCTATAGATGAGTATGTCATCTAAGTAGACAACCACAAATGAGTTGGTGAAGGGTCGTAGGATGTCATCCATCATCCTCATGAAGGTTGCAGGTGCATTAGTTAAGCCAAAAGGCATAACCAACCATTCAAAGAGCCCCTCCTTAGATTTGAATGCAGTCTTCCAGACATCAATGGGATCAATGGGAATTTGGTGATAACCAGATTTGAGATCAATTTTGGTGAAGAACTTCGCACCACGGAGCTGGTCCAGCAGGTCATCAATCCTGGGGAGAGGATAGCGATTCTTCACAGAGATTTTATTCAGGCCTCGATAGTCAATACAAAGCCTCCATGTTCCATCTTTCTTCAGTGCCAAGACAATTGGGCTACCACAAGGTGAAGAGCTTGGCCTGATGTGACCCTTTTGGATCAATTCTTGAATCTGTCTTTTTATCTCATCATTCTCTAAAACTGATCTATGATACACAGGACTGTTAGGCAAAGGTGATCCTAGGATCAAATCGATAGAATGTTTTACCTGGCAATGTAGTGGAACTCCTGTAGGTGACTTGAATAAGTCATCATATTCTCCTGTAATGTGTCTTATCTACTTTTGTTGTTGTGTTGATTGCGTAGTCAGGACTGCAACATCGGCCTTCATGGATTTTTGTGGCTTGACCACCATGAGGACAAATTGCTTTATTTTCTCCACCAATCTCTTACATTGCTTCACACTGATCAGGGAGACAGATGTGGGAGGTGGTACCTCTGATACCCTATAGCGCCATTTTCCAAGGGTGAGAGTAATCCTTCGGGTTCGTGATTCATAGATGCCATGTCGCTCATACATGAATCGCTGACCAAGGAGTACATCACAAACATCTAGATTGACTACATCACACAAGACTTCATCTTGGAATGGTTTTATGGCATATGAAAGAGGAAACTGATGGGTGACACGGAGGTCTCTCCCTAGGCTTAACCATCCAATACTATAGGGCTTTAGATGAGGATTCACAGATAGATTTAGACTTTTCACAACTTTAGCAGAGATTAAATTCTTTTGACTCCCACTATCAAGAATGAAATGTAAAGGCGTACCTTTTACCCATAGTTTAGAGTGGAACAATCTTTCCTTGTCATCTGGTCTTTCTCCATGGTTCTGTGATGAAGCGACAATGGTGTCCAGCTTAGCATCTACAATTTCTTCTTCATCCTCTTCAACTGTGGGTTGTGTATGAGGCAGAGTAGTGGACGTTGAGTATTGTGACTCAGAAAGCAATGACTTGATGGCCCGACATTCTTCTTTGGAGTAAGTCCCAGTTTTGTGGTAATCACAACATTTTCCAGCCTTCCCTTTCTGGGATTTCTTATCCTGAAACTCCTTTTGCTTCTAATTTGGGCCTCGTGTTTGACCTTCCTTATCACTTTTCCATTTTGAGGGTTGACTCTTCGTATTCTTTCTGCCATTCTTCTATTCAATCTTCACTGCAAATTTGTATGCCTCACCGAGGGTTTCTAAATTGAAGAGTTCCATTTCCCCCCATATGTACCATTGTAGTCCACCACGATATTTGAGAGTCTTATGTTTCTCACTTTCTTGAATGCCCAACCTTGCAGATAAAGAATGAAAAGTGTCTGTGTAATCTTGAACAGATTGGTCCTTACCTTGGTGAAGTTGTTGCCACTGTATGTAGAGATCATCATATGCTCCGATGGGATAGTACTCTTCTTTCACTGCTTCTACAAAATCATCCCAGGTAGGTTCCACCTCAAGGCCAATGTCATCTATGCTGAACCTCTTTTTGCACACTTCCCACCAATTTTTCATAGGCAATGTTGATTTCAAAAGAGCAAAAGTAATCTTTTCTCCATCGGTGAACTTATTTATAGAGAAGTAGGAAGACAGTTGATCTAACCAATTTTCTACTGCATCAGCATTGATTTTACCTTCAAATGTATGAATATCAAAATTTACCTAGACCTTGAAGGGTGTTGGGGCACTGAAAGGTCATTCCCTGGATGAGGAGCCAGGAAGTGGAGCCGCGGAGCCAGGATTTCCCATCGGAAGTGTTTGAAGAATTTGGGAAAATTGTTGTAACATCTATGCTTGTTGCCATTGGAGGGTATTATTCACCATTTCCTTAAAAGGATCGTATGTCTCGGTGTCTTCCGCCATTTGAGGTCATCTAGAGCGAACAGGTGGAAGCTTTGTTGTTTCCCACCCAAGCTTCTTATAACCTGACCTCGTCCTCGGGATCATACACTCTCAAGACAAACCGCTCTGATACCAATGATCCAAAACTCAGAAGTTTTGGTTGATAAATATCATAATAACATAGAAATAACATAGTAACAATGAATTCTCTGAGAAGAGATGTAGTATTACTCAAAATCGCAATACAAATATATGCTTATCTCTGGGAAGAGATGTCTGTCCTCACATTTTGGGTTACCTCTTCTTTTATACACAATTTGAAAGCATGGGAAGGATGTGGAAGGTCACAAATCTCAAGGGAGATGAAGTGGTATGACTTCCAATATTTAAAACAATACATAATTTGAGGAATTACTATTTTTAGAAACTTACTATTTTTAAACAGCACTATTAAAATTGAAATTTGAGCCACTTCCGTTGGGTTTTCTGGGGTCAAACTTCATTGAGTAGAGCTCATGTCATTTCACGATGTTAACCTCATTCTTAGCTTTCCAACGGTTCAAACGGCGAGTCAATTGGAGCTACGGTGCAAAAGTTATGGCTCCCGGAAGTTCCGTCATCAATTGGGGTGGAACTGTCACCCGAATTGTCGCCTAAATTGATGCCTGGATCAGGACCTGCCCTTCAGCCTTGAGAAATGATCTGATTTGGGTCAGGAAGAGCCCCCCGTAATGGTATCTACCCTTTGGGTAGTCTTCAAATGTCTCTCAAGCTTTTTTTGGCAGGTCACTAAGTTCTTTGGCTTTTCTTTAAGGCTTTTCAAAATCAATGGCTATTTTACGAACCTTGAAATTGACATTCGTGCACCTGCCACTATGTTTCCAACGGCTAGTTCATTGTTCTTGACTTTGACGTGTTTAAGTGTGTCACCCCTTAGACCTTCTTTTGCTTTCCTATTTTGTATCCTCCCAAAGGGAAGGTGACCCTTCAGCTTTGGGGAAGTATCCTTTAATTTAGCAGTCGAGAGTCCCCCGCAAGGGCACCTGCCCTTTGGGGTCCTTCAGTGGCCTTTTGTCTTCAGAGTCCTTCAGAGATTTCCCACAGACTTTTTCCATAGACATTTTCCCATAGAAAAAAAGTCCATGAGAATTTTTCTGGCTGCTTTGTCTTTGGCTTTCATAAATTCTTTCAAGATTTCCCCCCGCATCTTCCTTGAATTCCTTCAGACTTTTTGTCCAAAGGAATTCCTTCAGATAAAATTTTGAAAGAATTCATTTCTTTGCCTTATTATTTTTCTTGAAGGAAATCCCTTTGTCTTTTGGTCTTTTCAATTGGTCCATGTGCCTCTTTCTTTCCCTCCGCAAGGGTATCTAATCCTTTGGCTTTGGGGCAACCCCTTGAACCTATCGATTAATCCAACCGATTGAACCAAATTTGGTTCAACGGTTCAATGGTTCATTCCTTTTGACTAATTTAACTAAGATTCTTTGGAAAAAGCCTCATTAAACCTATTGAACCTTAAACCTTGAACCTTTGAACCAAAGTGGTTCAATGGTTCATCGGTGTAATCAATTCATTCTCTTTGATTTGGCCAAGTCCTTTTGATCCTTGTTGAACCAAACATGTTGAACTTGTTAAACATTGAACCCATTGAACCTTTGAACCAAAGTGGTTTAATGGTTCAATAGTTCAATGGTTCAAGCCTCAGAAACTTATCAAACCTTGATTGAACCTACTTTTAGAAGCCTTTGAACCTGTTGAACCATTAGTCCATTGAACCTATTGAACTCTTGCTGCTGATGTTGAATCTTTGGACCTATTGAACTTGTTGAACCAAAATGGTTCAAGGTTCAATGGTTTAATGGTTCAATCCTTGCTTAAAATATTTTCAATGAACTCTTTTGGTTGAACCTGGTCATTGAACCAACTTTGAAATCACCTAAGTGTTGAGAGCTTGCTTCTTTCCTATAGAGTCCATAGATTCTAGCCTGTTGAGTCCGTAGATTCTCCTTCCTGTAGAGTTCATAGATTCAAGCCTGCAGACTTCGTAGATTTTTTGAGAAGCTTGAAAAATGAGGAATTTGAATGCTTAGAACAAATTTTGAAAATGGAAGAGATAATTTTGGTCTGTAGGACCAAAATAGTTCAAATGTTGTCCCAAAAATTAGTGATATTTTTGGGGGACAATAGGTTGGACACCTAGTTCTATCCAGATAAGTCACTTTCAACCAAAGCAATATGCCATCCCTTGGCCCATTTTATAATAACATGTTATACATTAAAGTTTGCATAAAGTGGAATAAAGTGAAACATGCCCTTATATATAATAGATCAGGTCTAAACATAGTGTCTCTTAAGCTCATCAAGCTTCTTAAGTACATTATAGAAGATCTTCAAGTAGAGACAACAACCATCAAATCATATGAAAATGAGGAAAAAAATCACAGGGCACCATTTGTTTGTCATTTATCCTTGGTCCTTTAAACCATGATACACTTTACCATGTGCTTAATCTTGATTTGTCATACAATATGATTTTAGGAAGACCTTTGTTACATGAAATTTGTTCAGTCCCATCAATGTTGCACCAATATATCAAGTTCTCCCATTTAGGGATGTAATTTTTTATACCAGGAGATTTACAACCATACAAGAATTAAAAGCACCTAGAGGCCAAGTTCAAGAGTTATAACTATTACTTCAATATGAATCTAGTGGCCAAGCAAGATAAGGAAAAAAAATACTCCTTGATTCATCAGAGGATAATTTTATTGATCATAATACCCTTGATTCCCTTTCCCACATACCACCTTCTAAAGTATCTAATCATTTTACTATCTTTGTTAATGGCCTAGTGGAGTATGTGACCCATGATACCTTTCATATTTCAAACCTTCCATAGAATCCAAAGTCCTTTGGAAGACCTAAAGCTAAGCCACTTTATCCAAAATGGTAATAAAAGAGCAAAGGTAAATGACCTATAATGTTTGTACTAACATCTAGCCTAGAACTAAACCCACTTGAAGGGGATAAACCATTGTTGTATAATGACAACCAAGTTTATTGTTACAAGAATGAAAAGTATCCTATTCCTAATAGAATCATGAAGAATCAACACCATGAAGGAAGAGGCCTCAAACCTAATCAATAGGGAACACTTGAGCCAATTTCCATGACCAAATATGAAATACCTTAAGGACTTGAATATAAATCACTTGGGGTGACTCCATATACCTTACTCATGTTCCATCACCATCAGCTAGTGATGAAGATGTTGATAGCAAAGCAGAGTCCAATCATAACCTTTTTGATGACCTAGCTAAAACCAACCTATTTAACCCTCATTCCATTTGTACCCTTAGCCTATTCATTCATTATGACCCATTACCATTGTATTATCCCTAGATGATAGACTGGGACCATCAAGAGTCTAACATACTGATTGATGTGTTTCAAAATGATGAGGCTTTCTATGATTTTCTCATCTTTAGATACAATGTTCCATTGGGGGACCATAAATTAGGGTTCTCAATCAAGTTGGATCCTGTAGCATATTTTTGAGAGTGGGTGAACACCTTTATCTAAAGGCAAATAATTAAAACATTGAGTTCCTAAAATGAAAACATCTTTGAGGTGTTTTATTATGACTACAGTAAAAGTAAATAAAAAGACTAGTCTAGTGGTGAAAACCTATTTCAGGTGCCATTAGATGGGGGTGTTCAACCTTCTTCAACCATAACTTAGGAGACCACCAATGACAAACTTATTTATGAGTCTGATTTTAATTTTTAAGAACAACAATATTTTGATCAAATCATTCAAGAGTTTCCAATAGTTTTTTTATATGGCTAAACCTTCTATTGGGGGACTCTATTTTATCATGCCTAGGGGAACTTGAAGATCTAGTCCTAGCAGAAGACTCTATTATTGCCAACTAGTTCAAATATTTTCCCACTATCCTTGAAGATGGTTCAACCCTTCTAGTGGAAGATACAATAGAGGTTAACATCGAGTCCTCAGATGACCCAAATTGGATCAAGTTAGGCACTTACCTTATTAAAAAGAAGCATGAGGTCCTTACGACCCTTTTGATGGAGTTTGTAGATATTTTTACATGTGCATATTCTGACATGCCAGGTTTGGACTTCACCTTGGTTCTGTACCACCTTGTGGTCAATCTTGATGCCAAACTAGTAAGAAAAAAGATGTGTAAGATGCATCCTCACATTGTTGTATTGATAAAGAAAGAGTTGGAAAACCTTTTAAAAGTAGGATGTATTTGATCCATTGACTACTCAGAGTGGATATCTAATGTTGTACCGGTAAGCAAAAAGCTAGAAGGAATCAAAATCTATACTTATTTCTATGATATAAACAAATATTTCCCTAAGGATGAATTTCCATTTCTAAATATTGACATGATCATCAACTCCATAGTGGGTTATGAAATACTTTCATTAATGGATGGATTTTTGGGATACAACCAAATCAGATAACACTAGAAGACCAATATAAAACATCATTCACCACTCAATGGGGAACATTCTATTATCATGTTATGTTATTTGGTCTTAAGAATGTAGGGTCCACCTACTAAAGAGCCATGACTATCATATTTCACAATACGATGCATGATATTATTAAAGTCTACATCGATGACATTATTGGCAAATTAAAGACTAGGGTCGATCACTTAGCAATACTACATAGAATATTTGAAAGATTATGTGAGTACAAAGTTAGACTTAATCCTAAGATGTGTCTTTGGAGTCACATCAGGAAAATTTCTAGGATTTATTATGTCTCATCAAGGCATTGAAGTTGATTTAGCCAAATTCCAAGCTATAACAAAGATGAAACCACCTACTCTAAAGTAGCTTTGTAGTTTATAGGGTAAGATCCAATCTATTTGATGATTTATATCTTAATTAGCCAATAAATCCCATATTTTTATGCATATTTTGAATAAAGGAGTCATATTTCACTAGGATGGTCACTGCCAAACAAATTTTTAGCAAATAAAGGACTATCTAGAGAATCCACCTATTTTGTTGCCTCCTATGCCAAAAAAGCCATTCTTATTATATCTATCAGCTATTAATAATGCCTTGGGGGCACTTTTGGCTCAACATGATGACAATGGAAAGGAACATGCCATGTACTATTTAAGTCATACACTAGTCACATATGAACATAATTATACACCTGTAAAAAAAAGCCTATTTAGCCATGGTCTTCATAGCTCAAAAGCTATGCCATTACATGTTAACTAATAAGACCATGGTTATTTCAAAAGTATATTTACTCAAGTATCTACTATCTAAAATATATTTACAAGGCCACATATCCAAATGGATCATGCTTCTAAATAAGTTTGACATTGAATACATCAATCAAAAATCTATTAAGGGGTAAGTTCTTGCAAATCAACTTGCTGAAGAAGCCCTTACTAATACAAAGGCACTCACATTCTAATTTCTTGATGAATCCATAATGATCATCATTGACACATCATCTTGAGAAATAAAACTAGAAGCTATATTTTGATGGATCATTCATAGCACATGAATTAGGGGTAAACCTTTTATTTATTACACCAAAGGGGGATCTAATCCCTAAATCATTCAAGATCATTTTTCCTTATACCAACAACATGGTCAAATATGAAGCACTTATTATAGGGCTTCACTAAGAGGTAGAATGGAACATTCTCATCTAAAGTTCTATGGTGATTCTTAGTTAATCATCAATTAGGTTACAGACCATTTTTATACCAAAGATGATAAGTTAGTTCCATATAAAGCCATGGTCGACACTCTCAAATGATAGATTATCGACATTCAATTTGAGCATATACTAAGGGAAAGTAAAAAATATATAGATGTTATGTCAACTATTGGATCTTTGATTCAAAAAATAGACACAACTAAAGAGTATCAGTTCCTTATTGAGAACTTGCTAGCACCAACTCATGAACCTTCAACCATCATGATGATTTATGATATTATTGGTCCTAGTTTTATCTACTGCTCAGACATTTACAAATACCTTCATGACCAAGTTTTACCACCTGACCTATCTCAAAAATAAACTAAAGCCTTCATACACCAAACCACTCATTATACCTTACTTAGATCAACCCTCTACTACCATAGTTTTGATGTAACTTTTCTTCATTGTTTAACTTCAACAAAATCTACACTAACATTATGAGAAGTTCATGGAGTATGTGGATCCCACACTAACAGGGTCATTCTATACAAAAATCTCTTGTGTATAGTTTATTATTAGCCCACTATAAATGCAAATGTAACTATATATATAAACAAGTTCAAAAAATGTCGATGACATGCCAATTCAATTCATTCCCCAGGAAAAAATTTGAAACCAATGTTGACACCATGGCCATTTACTACATAGGGTCTTGAACTCATGAGGAAAATCATTACCTTGACCATATGCCTATTTTTCAAGGGCCTCCCTTTAACAAGCTAGTCTTTGAAGAGTTGTCTCTTGACATTTTTCCTACCATTAAGGAATCTCACTATGATAAACTAGTCTTTATAGATCCCATTATGCCGTCATAGGCCATTACTTGTCTAATATCAAACATTCAATAAAATATCATTATAATAGAGTACTTATCAAACAAAGAATCAACATTGTAGTTAGGTTTTATTCTTGAATAAACATCTAATTTAACATCAAAATCAAAATCAACATTAGTCTCAACATTAGATTTAGATTCCTTTGAGTTAGAATTAGATTTAGAAATAGAATACATTTATGACTATCATAATATTAATTATACATGTCTCATAGATCAATTTGAATACATTTGTGATCCTTTTTTGGTTTTTGAGGATGATTAGTTTAGCATCACCACAAGTTATCCTAGTATATTTAATAAGGATAATATAGCTAGCCCCCATTCAATTACCACCAACCAACATATGCATGTTATTGACATTCCACCTCCCACAAGTGGTGATTGGCACTAGAAAAATCACAATTTTAAAAAATACATCTATGGCAATATAATAATTAAAGAAGATAAAAGAGACCAATACCAAATTCATGTATTAGAAGAACACTCTCCTAGTGAAACCTTTTCAAAGGCACTAGGGGATAATCAAATTTGAAAATCAACATCTTTTAGTGAATTTTTTTGAGAAGCACTAGAAGAATATCAAAGTCAAAAGCCAATGTTCATTAGTGAAACCTTCTCAGAGGTGATATGGGATAATTTAGACAAATTTATTGGTGAAAATCTCATTGAGGCACTTCTAAATAAGCATAAAATTTCTTCACTTCTTAATGAAGACATTATTCAAAATTAAATCAAATTAAATTACAATCTAAAGTCCTAATTAGAAGGTAGATACTCTCAAAATCAAACAACAAGAAAAAATAGTAGTCTTATTAAGAGCATCTTTAGAGTTCTTCAACCCTACCACATCCAAAGTTATGTCAAATCTATCATCAACAACATTACATATGACTAAACATCTTGATATTCATTTATTTCCCAACCATTAGCCATTCAATTATCATCTGCCATTCCATTTCACAATCAAACCTACCATCTATTATTTGTCTTTATTTACCATCCACAACCATACTTTCCTTTTCATAGGCTATAAATATACCTTATCTTGAGGCTTAAATGAATCAAAATCAATGACCAATGAAGAGCATAACAACATCATTTGCATCCAAATTTATAAGTTCTTGACAGAGTAACTATTTAGATGAGGTATGGGATAGTAATTAACATGATTGATTATTCTATTTGTATCGTTTGATAATCAAGATGTGTATTTCTACTTTAGTATGAATAATAGAATCACATGCCATTTATCATACCTAGGCCAAACACACAAAAAACAAACAATCACCTAGGCCAAAAACATATACCATACCATTTCATTTTCCATATTTATTTTGTCATTGTCGCATATCCTTGCTAGTCACCCCATCACTTGGGGGAAACCCTCTTACCATTTTATTAAATCTATCAAAAATAATCATTATCCTAGAGAAATTCCATTCCATTCCTATCTAGACTAAAGCCTATTTTTAGTCATCTTATCTAATCCTATTTTGATCTTGGTTACTTTGGTTCTTCTTGCACCTTTTTTAAGGGGATTCCTATCAAGTTTCAATAATCAATCCAATTCATATTTATAATGGTAGTCTATGAAAGTAGTGTGATAATTGATTTGGAAAGATATCTTTCATCTTCCATCCTATATCAAGTTGTTTTATGTGATCCCAATTATAACCACCTATGGGTAAAGTAGTGTTCACCAATCTTGATACTAATTATAAACACCTATGGGAAAATTAGTACCATTTATTTGATCTATTGTATCCTAGTTATAAGAACCTATGGGCAAACTATGGGCAACATTTTTTTATCATGCATTTGAGAACTTGTTGTTACTTGGTTAAGTTTTTTTTCTTGCCATTTTGTATGAGGAGGAATTATTGTGACTTGAGGTCATTTTAGGACTATGTGGGCCATTCTCAATTCATGTTGATGTCACCTCAGTCACCCTTTCCATGCACTCTCACCATTTTGTGAGCAACTTAATCCAAATACTCTCACCATTTTATGAGTAGGTATCTTGTCACTCTTTAATGAGTTAAGATACCTCAAAATACCAAAAACATTCAAATATTTTAAAATTATTAAAACATTTATATTGTTTAATCCTAGTTAGTTATCCTTGATCTACTCTATTGGGGCATGGTCATTGTTAGGATGCTTTCTTTTGCTTTTGTTTTTAGGCTTTTTGTTTATTTGTTTATTTCAAGTTGTTTATTTGTTTGTGTGATTTATATTTGTTTCTTTGTTTGTTCACTTATTTGTTTATTTAATTTTAGTATTTTTTCCTTGATTCAATCTATATGTATGTATTAGGTGATTACTTTCAAACATTATTCTTGAGTCCATCCATATTTATACATCAACATTAGCATCATGTTTTTAATCATTGGTGCATTGTTTTCAATTGTTTATTAGATCAAGAGTCAGTCCTTATGTATATTTTGGGATAGTCTTCATGGTGTTTTATCATGATGCCTAACATCACATGCTACAACAAAAATCAACTTAAATAAGGTCTACAAATAATGGAGCATCAAAAGTTTCTCCTTGGCACCTTGGCAAAATTTTCCCATTCCATCCTTGATCAAATCAACCCATTAACCATTCTAGTTGTATCAATGATAAGAAGGATGTGCATCTCCTCATTGGTAGGTATAACTAAATATTTTATAATGACCAAATCTTATTCTTATATCCATCCATTTCATCATTTTGTTCATCCTCATATGCCTGGTTACTTATGGCATCTTTAGTCATTAGACTATCACATCTACATTTGCATCCACTCATCTTTTAATCTATATTTTAGGCTATATATTTGAGTTATGATTTTTAATCAACCCTAATTGGTTCATAATAATATTTTTATACAATTTAAGTTCTTTTAGTGATTATAACTACCTATGGACAAGTCATTATTTTTGACTTTTATTACTAATTATATCCACCTTTGGGCAAATCAACATCTTTTTTCAATCAATACATGCAAGCATTTCTCATTTGGATTAATCTCAACCACAAGTTAATCTCACCCTTCTTATTTATTATTTTTGAGGTACTGTCCATCCACATATGTGATGGCCACTCCCTCGAGGGGGCATCATCATAACCTTCCCAAACACCATTTAGAGCTTTTTCTTGAATCATCATCTTCTTTTTAGCATACAAGACTTTTCTAATTATTTAAGAAGACATTTATTTGCCTATGGTTTGCAAAATATTCCAAAATAGGGGAAAATTTTAGACACATAAAACTAGCCACCGATAACCTCCAACTAGGCTTTTGACCAATTTCTACTAAAATGCATAATTTGGCCTAAAAACACTAAAACATGCTACTAATCTGAACATGTTATATTCAAGTTCTAATTTTAGCCAATGTCACTAAATGGGGCAATGAAATTTATGAAACAACTAACTTTGATCAAATCATTTGAAGTCAAAATGGCATTTTCATATGTAGGTGCTCTGGATTGCTCTTTTTACCAAATTTCTTACACAAGACATGTACCCTTGTTATTTTTTATTGTAAACATCCTAAATGGGATAATGGTTCCAATGCATCTAGCATTGACTTCCAATTCCAATCAAATAAAATTTTGAGCCAATAATATGACATTTTAACCAATTTGATTAATTTATGCACAAAGAGCCAAGGTTTACACCAAAGTGATTAACCATGTTTAAATGCTAATTAATTAAAATAATGAGTCTAATTAAATATTCTATGGAACTTGTTGAATATTTATATTTAGAAATAAATAATGAATATCTGCATCATCAAGTGACATCATTTATTAGAAAGACATCCCTAGGCCATAAATGCATAAAATATCTCATCAAACCACCCCATGCCTCATTAAGACCCTCCCATGCCTCATCAATACCTCCCATACCTCTTAAATGCCCCTTATTACCAAATATTTATTGGGGATATTTATGAATTTAATTACATAATTTTGATTAATTCATGGCCACACATCTCAATCTTGAGATGGATGGTCATGGTTGATCCTAAACCATTTCAAAAATCTATAAATAGAAGAGCCATGAACGTGAATTCTAATCTTGGATAATGCAAAGTTATAATGCACAAATAATTCCAAAATCCATTGCAATTAGTATTATAATATCAAATTGTTGATCCAAGCCAAATCCAAAGCCATCACAAAGGTGGCAAGGAGAAGAGGAGATAGCCAATCCTCCTTTGATGAAGACTTGTTGAGTACAAGCCGAGCAAGCCACTTCAACAAGCTATTTGGAGCATCCAAAGACGGTGAAGGAATTATTTTTATTTTCATTCTAGTTGTGTTTCTCATTTTATTTTATTAATATGATCCCCCTTTGAGATGGGCCTAGAATGTTCTTTGTTTGGATTTGATTTCATTCTATAATACCATACTAATGTCCCCCTATTGTAATCCTATGTTCACAAGTTATAGGATGTATGGCTTCCTAAAATTTTGAAATATAAAATATTGGTATAAAAGTGTGTGATGTTTTTCTACAGGTGTGAGAGAATTTTTAAAGTGTGCATTGACTAGAATATTTTGGGTTGACGAAGCTTGTTTTGAAGATCTAGTGATTTGGGCTAGTTGAGAAAAGTGACTTCACTAAGTATTTTATGGATAAGGCTTCCTAATAAATTAAATGGTCCAAATGGGTTATAGAATCAAGATTCACATAGATTTTATAGTTTGTGATTTTCAAATTATTCAAGTTTTTGTCAAGATGGAGTGTTAATTGGCTTGTAGGTTTGTGAATGAAGTATATTTCAGACGATGAGATAGGTGATGAAAATTGGTGTGATTGAGGGGGAATATGAGAGTGATACAGACATGAATTTTTATGTCTTGAAAATATGTCTACTAAAATTTTTGGGCTCTACAAGTTCCATGTAGGCATACAAGGAGTCTAAACATGCCTAGTGTGAAGATTTGATGTTTTTGATTAGTTTCTCCAAAAGAGAGGCATGAGTGTTTCAAGGTAAGTTATTATGATGGTTTAGAACATGTTTCCTATTTGGTGAGTGGATGAAGTTCTATTGGTTTTCCTTGAGGTGGCTTGAGAGAGAAGGCTAGTAAACCTATGTGGTGGGTCTTCAAGGTGTGTGAAGATTTGAAGATGATATATAAGTAAAATATCTCAAAGATATTAGATTGAGTAACTCTAAAATGTTTATTTGTGAGTTCCATTATATTTTATTGGTTTTATGATTTATTTCTTCATTTGTTGAAGTGCTTGGTTGAAGAGCGTGTTGGCATGTATCAAAAGGAAGTTATAAAGGAAAATAAGATGTAGGATCAAGGTAAGGGGGATTTTGTATCATATTTATAAGGTGGTCTTGTCCTATTATTTTTATTTGTCAGGTCCTTAAGATCAGTATGTGCCAATTTTTTTATTATGTCAAAGGGGGAGAAGATTCCTATTGCGAGAGTGATTAAAGAGAGAGAAGGAAGGTGAGTTGTATAATGGGTGTTGACATCAATAAAAAAAGGGGATATTTTTAGAGATTTTTCAATGATTTCATGGAGGTGTCCAAGTGAGTGTATGAAGTGTATTTATATTCTAAGTATCAATGACAAAGTGTGTAGTGTGCTTATCCTAGTATGCTTGAAGTAGGCTTGCTTAATCTTCAATTTTAGCATGGTTAAGGATGAGTATGGTGATTTGAGGTTATGAAAGGGTCTTATAATAGGTTAAGGATGATTAGAGAGATTGTGGAAGTGCATGGTATTCATCTATTTCTTTTTTTGTTCATTTTGGCATAGTTGGTTCAATGGTAGAAAAATCTAAGTAGCTAGTTTGCTAACATCACCATTTTCATGTATGGATGAGTCAAGGGAAGTTGGTCATATGGGTGTGGTAAAATTAGTCAAAAGTTGATATGGTCTAAATTTTATGGCATACAATTAAGTATAACAAAATTTATTAAGGTTCAAATTTGGCCTTCAAGGTAGATTGTAGACATTCCCATATGTAGCGAGATCATCATTACACATCATGAAGATCTGTATGAAATAGTATGTTTGTGCACTTAATTAAGGTATGAAGAAAGTCAATATTGGTTAAATTATTACATGGAGATGTTGTATATAGTGTCAAGAAGTTACCGTAATAAATTTGGAGTCTTGAAGTGTTGTCTAGCTCAAGTTAAAATATTCAAAGTTTCTCTAGTAGACTGTGATGGGTTGAAGACCGTCAAGCTTAAACATATCAAATACTAAGATCAGTGGTAGTAGATCCAATGGTGTGCATATAATTCAACATATAAAAGGTTACACATGTAGGTTGCAAGTGTCATAAGCTTGCTAGTTTGATAGAAAATAAATGGTGAGCAATGGTTCATATTCACAAAGATCAACAACGTAGGACAAATCAAAGAATCAATAATGCACATGATAATTTGAAGTGGCACAAGTTTAAGGGATTATCATTAAAGTTCTTAGAAGGAATAGGAGGGTGCCAAGTGTTATAATCTCATGAGTTCTAAGTTAGATTAATGATGAATGCTATAATATAAAGACCAAGTTGCTCCATAAAGATTGGCATAGCACATTTTTCCACAATTTCTAGGAAGTAGTGAGATGATGACACATGTTTGAAATTTAATATTTTCTTAGTGACCATTGGAATTCAAATATTTGATTTTTTTGGTAAAAACTAGTGCCCAAGTTTTGTGTTATAAATTTTGATTTATATATAATTTGACAATGGTGTAAAAATAAAAGTTGTAGAGGATTTCAAGGCACATCTGTCAATATTCATTTGAAATTCTAAATGTTTATACAATCAAAGCTATTGAGTTCAAAATTTTAATATGTGTTCATTTATGCTCTATAAGTAACTTGAGAAGGGTAATAGAGTTGTTCTTAATGGTATTTTGATGTTTAGAGATGAGTTAACTATCAGAGAGTGTTTTAGACTCTATGAGGACCATCTATGTGTATTATGAAGGTTTGATCAATTATATTCATTATGATCAAATGCTTATAAGTTAACCATGTGTTCATTCATGGTGTTCTTGTGTAGACAAGGTTATTTGAGAAAAATTGGCTTTAGCAGAAGAGTGTTGTGTTTATTTTGATCATTTAAAAGATGTTTAAGGGGTCATGTGGAGTGGACCTATGCTTTTTGTAAGTGGCTCTATGTTTCTAATTTTCTCAATGGAGTGATAAATGGGGGAATAGGTCCCCATGAGACCTATAAGGGATATTAAGGCCTAATTAGAAGATGTAGATGCTTAAGTATGACCTATGGATGATATGGATGACCTATGAGGATTGAATTAAGTTATGTAAGATGTCTTAAGGTTTAAGGGAAGTTTAAAGGCTAACTAGGAAGATATTTATCATGAAGGATTTATAAAAGGTGAAATCAAATGTGGTGATTTCTAGGCTCGTGGAATTAATTTGTGAGACCTAAGAGAAGAGGTGTGTGTGAGGGTTGTAGAGAAGAGTAGGTTGATTACTATGTGTATGACTTGTAGGTCATATTTATAATTTCAAGGATAATGCTATTATAATTTTGAAGATTGAAGATGAGCGACGAGGTATAGAGTGATCTAAAAGGTGGATTTGGATGTTTGTGGCTATGTGAAGAATTGAAGGGATCTAATATACATTATATATCCATCATATTGGTAGTTAATTAGTAGTCAATATTTTTCATTTCATAAGTTTTTTGGAGGGTGATCAACATCTAGGCCATAAGGACTTGACCAATAGGTGGTTAGAAAGACTTGATCATCTTAGGGGTAATTTCTCCTTGTGAAATAGGTGTTTCACTAAAGATGTTTAGAAGGACTTGACCAAAAGGTGGTTAGAAGGACTTTATCATCATAGAGGACATGTGTTCCTTATGAAATAGGTGTTTCACTAAATTTTGGTTAGAAGGACTTGACTAGTCTCACATTTTTTATCATCTTATAGGACAAGTAGTCCATCCATTTGTAGGCTTGAGAGTGGATTTTATTCCCTAAGAGGGTTTCCCACATAGATCTTATGTTGTGTATGTGATCTTTCATTATCTTCATTATTCATTGATATAAACATTTTAATACTTCATGAATGATTGTATTGAATGCTTTAAGTGTTTAAAGGATTTAGGAATTGAATTGGATTGTTTACCACCATTGATTCAACCCCCCTCTACGTGGTTTATTATCTTTAAAACTTATTTTTGTAAATAATTTTGTGGTATATTTAACCCACCTTGGCTTGGATTGGGAGAAACTTGCATGTTATTCATTGTATTTATCACATGGTCTGAAGTAGAGGCCACAGTCACTTCCTCAATCACTAGGTCATTAAACATGTCACTTAGTTAATCACTTTGGGAAAATGGTTTCACATTAAGATTAGTATGACCCAATGAATAAAATAGCACTCAAGTTGAATGAGTTATCTTTATAAGCAGGGTATTCAATATGGCCATAACATTGAAATTTTACACTAGATTAAGATAACTCTAATATTCTTGCTATATTTGCATGAATTGATCTACCATATGTCCCTTTCCCTTTACAATCATATTTATATCTTGATTTGAAATTTTCATGATTTAATAATGGTAAATATTATATGTTTATTTGATGGGTCTGGTATGAGGTACATTTCTAGGTAAATTTTCATGGGGAAAGTTTTCTAGAAAATTGGCTCCTACCTCTATGGCCCTAACTAAAACTGCATTCTTTTTTTTAAGCAAGTGATGATCAAATAATTATGGATCATAGTTTGATGGCATGGCAATTTAATAAGTATACTATTGTAATTATTTTATAGATGTCACATTAATAAGGTATTGAGCTATTTATTATTTCTCTTTCCTTAGATAAAAAAGTTTACTAACTAGGTATTGTGCTAATGATCTTGGCCTTTTTGGCATTTTGAGTTGTGTATGTGGGAAATGGATCCATCTCATAAACTATGTCATACCCATATGTGTCTTAAACAAATGCATCATTCATGACTATGATTTTTTAATACAAATTGTACATGGTCCCACTATGTTTATAGTGAGGCATATCTAAACCCATGACTAATATCTCACAATTAGAAAGGTCTAAAATTCACAAAACACTTAAATCATGATCTAAATTTTTGGGTAGATTCTTAAAAACATATTAAAACTTGGTCTAGATGGAAAACCCATTCTATTACTTAAAATGGTTTAAACATGGCCTATACTGGATTGCCTCTTGAAAATTATCAATAGAAAATTTGATCTCAAATATATCCAATACTCTAAGGTATTTCACACAAATGGTTAAATGAACATTGAATTTTAATCCTAGCATTGGCAAAGTGTTTCAAACAAATCTAATCAAAGTCTAAAATGAAAAGTGTGATAGGTCTTTGGTAAAAAATCATAAAGCTAGACTTTATAAAGGCATGAAATAGGTCCAAATATTTCAAGGCAATGCTAGGTCTTTGGTAATAAGGCACAAAGCTAGAATTTAAAATAAACTAGGTCAAGGTAAAACCTTGAAATTAATCTAAATCTAAGGAAAATAGTTTTAAACACTTTGAATTAACCTTGACACATGTATTTTAAAAAAAAATTGACCTTGGTATGAGGAAATCACTCTACAAACATGCCTAAAACTAATTTGGAAATCCAATCTCAAGTAATCAAAATAAGAGTGATGAGTAAATCATTCAAGCCTAAGTCATAAGCAAGGATCCAATTTAAATGAATTGCGCTTAAAGTTATACTTAAAAATTGAGTTTCAACCTTAGTTTAAAGCAATAAATTGACTCGAGGCACATAGAAATAAACCACTTCCTAGGTCTAGGCAAAGGAGTCTTTAAAGGAAAAAATGATTTAGTCCAAGTTACAAATTTCAAAGGTAAAAGGTAAACACCATAGCCAAAATTAATCAAGACATAGGTGTAAACCAATAAATTTTGAATCTAAACTTCATAAGATAGATTATGAACATGGTTTAAAAGACTTGTATTTTTAAAATGGAGCACATCCTAAACCCAAATGGAAAGCATAATGACACCATTTTTAGATGAAAGGTACACATAATTTTAAACTTGGTTTAAAACAAGACAATGTTTTTATTATAATGTGAACAATATAATGATGTCCCCTCAATCAAATGGTATGACAATGGTTTTAGATTTAAAAACCCAAGGCAAATGTTTGGGACAAAATAGGTAGTGTAATGAAACCCCATTTAAACAAGTGACACACACAAATGTTTTGAGATTCAAACTCTAAGACAAAATTGTGACACCAAATGGATAGAATAACAACTCATAGTCAAAAGTGTGATGAAAACATATGATGGGAATGACTCATTTTGATCAAACAAACCATTTATAGTCTCAAAACATGAATGTAAATCAAATAAGATAGAAAATTAAAATGGCTTGTCTTATCCATAAAACTAACATGAGTGGGTGTAGCTTCTACAAAAATTTATATTGATATACCAATATTTGTGAGGAATTAACTATTTATCCAAAAATTCAATAACAAGTGTAGGTAGATTTTCTACACCCCCTCTATCTCTCAAATATTAGTACATGGATTGAACTTAGAGTCAGGAACACTTAGCATTTGGCAATTCCATGACAAGTGAGGTTGACTAAAAATCTATAAGTTTAGAATGCACTAGATGGTCCTAAGTATGGCTAACATAAGAACACAATCACATCAATTGGGTTCATTTCTACTAACTTACTATGTAAGGGTCTATTATTTTGCATAGTGATTCTATCCATGTACTACTTAGTAGAGTATAATGTTTAATAAGACCTAGATCAAGTTTTTATTAGGATCAAAGAGGCTAGCCACTCAACCCCTAGGCAATCCTAGTATCATGTGCCCTAATTTATATATCTCACCATGGAACAAGGTTTATATGATGCTAGGAGATGAAACCCCAGGTTAATGCACCCCTAAATAACTTTATGAGGAGGAGAATAACTACTACCCACAAGATAAATATAATAAAAGAAATAAATGAAAATGGAAAGACTTTAGAGGTCACTTTCGAGTCACCCAAGTCACTCAGAGCTTGGGGAGAGCATACATGACATTCTTTCTGATATGACTTAACAAATAAAGGAAATAAACCAAACACTTTTGGTCACCTGAGTTCCCTAAAGGGTATGGGGGAGAGCATACATGCTATCTGTTTTTATTTTCCGAAACAAAAAATTTAATCTATGCAATTTGAAATTATCTAAAGAACAAACAAGAATTTAAAAAATCCCTTAAGATCTCTAACTAAAATGTAGGTTCTTTTTAATAACACCAACTTGAAATCTATTTGAAATTTATCCCTTTGTTATTATTTGCACTTATAAAAATCTTACAAATTCTAAAATATAAATTGTTAAGTGATTTTTAAGCACCTTAACCAAATGTGAATACATTTTAACCTTTGTTATGAATTTTTGATTTTTTAAAAGGAAAAAATGATTAAAAAACACTTAAACTTATTATTTATTGGCTCAATTCTCTAAAAACAAGTTTAGTGGATTGATTTGTGTTTAATCCAAGGTGAAATCCTAGAAATTAGCTTAATAATACACAAACATTAGCTCTTTAGAATGATTTCATAGTTATGTAGTAAAATGGGAACTAAAAAATTATTCAAACATAAAAACTTAGTAAACTGTAGACACTATAAAATTGTACAAAATGGTTCTAGATGTTGAACTGAACCCTAAACCACCTCAGGACCCCCTAGGGACTCTTATGCAACTTTTCAGCTACAAACCTTGAGTCACGTTAGTTGACCTAAACTAACTGGCTAACCTACCTTGACCAAACTTTAACTTACCTTTAACCACCAATGGTCATCCTAACCATAAAAAAATAGGCTTAACCATTGACAGTCAGGTACCAATGGCCTAAATAGTCAAATCTAGTCAACTCTAGCTTGATTTTTATATTTCTCTTTCCTAATTTTTGTGAGAACCAATGCATGAAAAAGCTAAATTTAAACTACTTATTGAACCTCTTGTTAATCTATTATTTCACCTTTCCTTTCATCCTATAAAAAGAAAGGAAGAAGAGGTGAAAATGGATTGATCAATCAATCAATCAATCCATCATCATTTGCATCTAAAAGTAGAGCTTTTTACATCAAAACTTCATTTTTAGGTCTTATTCTAGTGAATTAACAAGTGCAACAAAGATCCAAAGTGTTGATATTCATTGGCCAATAGTCAAGTATCATTACTCTATCAAAATTACCCTAATCTCTACCACTAATTTCTCAGCCACTGCGACCCTTCTTCAGATCATCCACCAACAAGATAAGTATTTATTTTCACTAATTAGTTACTTTATTTCTATTTTGTAACCAACCCAACCCAAACCCACTTTTTAGAAATCTATTCTACAACCTTATCAGACCAATTTTTTGAGCCAAACCAAAAACATAGTAACCATCAATGGTCACCTTGATTGTCAATGGTCACCCTAACCTTTGATGGTCTATCCATAACCACTAATGGCCACCCTAACTATCAATAGTCACTATGTGACAAATAAATAGCAAGATATTTTCACGTTTTAGACCTCAACAAAATCCAAGTTTCTATCTCTTTCCAATGCCTCACCCTATTTTTTGGATCACACCTGATTCATTTGGAATTAATATAAATATATTTATTGCTAGAATTAAGTCAAATTCACCTATTCATTTATCAATCACTTCTTATATTTGATTTTAGTATCTTCTATTATTTATGTAAGTACTATATCTTTCACTTTCAAAAATTAATTATTTAGAAACATGGATTGATAGCTTCCAAGGGAGGTTATGCTTCTTGGATCTAGCTTTCTAGATAATCCACCCTTCTATTTAACTAATCAACTATCTCTTTAGTGATTTCTTATCTACAGGTCATTCCCTCCAAGCTAAAGAGGAGTATCTAAAACCATCTAGATTAATGCAAGCATAACATATTAGGTTCTACTAACCATACCCTTCTCGAGTTTCTTTTCTCTTTCTTTTAAAGAATATAGAAAAATTGTCTTAAACATTTTGGCATGACCAATGAGACCCTTAAGTCTTTTCTTGGGTTCATAGTTCTATCCAGGTGCTACTTCTTATCTTTTTTCTCATAAAATGAAATCAAAATTTTATTTTAGGCTTAACATTGACTACATCCATTATTTGCTTGATTATTTTAACTCACATAGCTTAATTAACCAAGTGAATCAACCATAGTTTCATTATTAACACATGCATATTATTAAACCACTTACACTTAATCGAGCATAAAAACATTGACATAAAGCTCGACTGGAATTTCATTACCTAGTGGTCACCTTTCATGGTCATCTTACTGGGATTTAATCACAAAGGGGAGAACCAAATTAGCTCTCTGGTTGAGTATAATCTCTAGCAATCAGTATATCTTGGATAAACACTTGATGCCCTTATCACTATGATGTGTGAAGTGAGGTGGTAGGTCCCAATATCAAGCCATGTACTAATTTACAATATAGATCCCTTTGAGATTATAAACACAACCTGAAACCAACCATAGACTTTATTTTTTTAGTACCCACTCCACAAGTTATATTGAGTCACACAATTCTTAAAGATTAAGACAAAAACCACAAAAGAGGCTTAAAATAACCCTAAGATTTAACATGATTTAGTGTGTGTTTCATTTCTTTGACTTTTTATTATCTTCTCTTTGTTTGAGTTGTGATATTGCTTATATCTTATTTATTTCCTTATTTGCATGGTTTTAACTAGGTAACAACTGAGAAACCAAGCAAACCAAGACCCACCTCCTAATCATTCATCTTCTTTTTATCATTCATCCATGGAGTACATCTTAAATACAAAGATTTCTCCTCATCCTTATGGGATTCTTACCATCCCTTGAATAGCTGCCTAAGGTGATGTGGATTTTTCCACCTTTCTAGATAACAACCCTATAACCCTCTAACATTACCTTGATACCATATCCCACCATACCCCTTCTTTGGTTCCACTTATTGACCTACCCTATAGCATACCATTACAAATTATGGGTGACACTTCTATAGCCACCATCTCTACCCAACCGTTAGTCACCCAAGCATCATCCTCTACCAATAACCCTACCAATACCACCATCCAAAACCAACCTACTCAACTGAGTAATACCCAAGCACCTTCTTCCATAACTAACAACCCTCCTAGTATAAGAGCATCCCAACCTTTGGGTTCCAACACTTCCCTTACCATAGGATTACCCTCTACTAGTATCATCACAATTATTCTCATTTTCAACCTACCTACCTTCACTCCATTATAGAGCTTAGTGGCTCCCATACCTTCCACCCATTAGTATCAAAGTTACCACCTACCCTATATCTAATAACCCAACCATACCTCCTACCCAACCTATGTTAATCTCTCAAGAAGTGCCCATTGCACCAAACCCAAGTTACATCCCTAAGCCACAAGGGTATGTATCTCTACCTTCTACTCAACCACCTATCTCCATATATTCATATGTGGCATCATCCCAACTACCCATATCCACATACCAACATGTTGTAGCCTCTCAACCCCCCTCCAACTATACATATGTTATACCTACCCAAACCCAACACAACCTACCTTATAACTACGGGGGTGCACAACCCCAAACCGACCTTGTTAAAATGTTAATAGACAAATGAATACTTTAGAGTAATCCATTTATGGAGTTCATAATATTTTATCATATGACAAAATATATAATGAACTAATTAACTTGTCCATCCCCATTTGACCATATCCTCTTCAATGGGAACTTCTGAAGTTTTCAAAGTTTTAGATTAAGGAGGACCCTTAACAACATTTGAGACCATTTAGGCATTCATGCTATATGATTGCCTATGATAATGCTCTCCTTATTTATACCTTCCCCATGTCTCTATCCAATATAGCACTAGATTTATATAGTGTTATTACATGTAGAGAGGATTACAAAGCAAGTTAGTCAAACATTAGTCCATAAATAATGAAAAATGCATAAATAACTAATTAATTAAGCATATCTATTCCTATAGGAATTAGAAATGATAACAAGAAACAAAGGAAAGAAAGAAAGCATCATATTACCTTCCCAAATTGATTCACCATACCAATGTGGTTCAAAATCATCTTCTCCCTTGATCAAACATCCTTGTCTTTGTCAACAAAGGTGGCAAACTCCTCTAATGCCTCAAGAACACTACATCAAACCTAGGCTCATGATTCCAAATGACTAAACTAGCCTATCAATGAAGCTTGAAAACAAAATCAATGATAAAATGCAAAGGATTATGGGAACAATTTAACATTATAACTTTGCAATATTCAAGCTTAAAATTCATGTCCATGGCCTCTCTATTTATAGATTTTTGAGATTGGCCAGGATCAACCATGAACGTCTATCTCAAGATTGAGATGTGTGGTCATGGATAATCCTAATATTTGGAATTAAACCCATAAATATCCTCAATATAAATAAGCATTAAAGAGACATGGGAGGCATTAACTAGGCATGGGTGACCCATAATCTTGATATTTGTGCCATTTATGGCCTATGGATGTCTTCCCAAGAAATGATGTCACCTGATGATGTAATTAATAAGAATTAATTTTTAAAAATAAATATTCAACAACTCTCATGGAAAATACACTTAAGCTCTTCATTTGGATTGATTATCCTTAAACAAGGTTAATCAACATTTGTGTAATTATTTAAAAATTGACCCTCAATTAATCAAAATTGTCAAAAAGTCAATTACTAGGTCATACTTTGAATGGAGAGGAACTAAAAGGTGATGTTAGATGCATTGGAGATATATTCCCATTTAGGATGTTGTCAACACCAAATAATAAAGGTAGATGATGTGTACCAATGAACTATAAGAAAATAGTGATCCAGACCACTAAATGGTGAAATTGTCATTTTGACTTGAAATGATCTGATCAAAGTGAGCAAGTCCATAAAATGCATTTCCCTATTTAGGGATACATTGACCTAAACTAGCACTTATAAGTGACAAGTTCAAACCATTTAGGGTGTTTTATGGATTTTGACCTAAAATGTGAATTTAAGTGCAATTTGACTAAGATTGATAATTTTAACACAAATGGTGTTAGCAATTAGATGTCTACATTTTGCCCCTATTTAAGAAGGCATATTAAGACATTCAGGTGAAGTAACATTCTTTTAAAGAAAATATTTGTCCAAAAGAAATGTGAATAGACCCATGATTCCCCCTCGAGAGGACATACTGGGATAGAAGAAAAGGATGGACTATTGAAAAGAGAGAGAAAGTGAGAGATTAACCCATGGAATAGATCACATCTAGATGAGCTAATGCTTGCACATGTGATTACCATTAATGATCAAAATATAACTAGAGGTATAATAAGCCCTAGAGATAGGGGAAATGGGAAATATACAATCCATAAGTGTAAGGGACCCACTTTAAATGTACCCAATTTGAGAGTACAAGCTACATGCTTATGGCATTGATCAATCCTGAGACAAATTACACACTAAAATATTGCCATCATGGGCTTTAATATAGAGAGCTTAAAATTAGAGGAAAAGAGAGAACGTTATACTTTAAGAAGGTAATCACTAATAAAATGGGGTATCTAAAGAGAATATAAAATCAATTACTCTAGTAGAGTAGATTTGATCATGATAAAATATTTTTGCCCTAATAGGGTGAATCTTGATCATTGATAAAAAATAAATAATGATTTACCCTTTTAGATCTGATTTGATTTGGATGTTTTTTAGATGTTGTGCCACAACATGGGTATTTAGCAAGAAAAATATCTTAAGGATATAGCCAAAGAGATAGGTTAAAGAGAAAGGGTGAAAATGTACATGTGATGGTGTAATGGCTTAAAAATCCATATAAAACCAAGCATATGAGAATGCACAAAGTGATGAGAGAGATGAAAAGAAGAATGGAGATATCTGAGATGACCTCAATAGAAATTGAGTGTTACCTATATAGTTCCATGGAATCATGTTCTAATATTAACTTCAAGATAATGTAGTTCACCCAAGTTTGTGAGAGAATGGAATGAGGAATGATTAAAAATGACCAAGAATTGATTAGACTCACAATGTATGTAAAAACATGCACATCTAAGAATAAATAAAGAAACCTAAAATTCATGTTACATATAATAATTCTTCCATATCATGAGCTTAGGTTTTGCAAAGCTTTTTTGAGAACCATTCATCAGAGTTCATGTTGATGTTAAGATATTGAGACCTAAGCACAAAGTTCTTGCTATAGAAAAAGAAATTAGGCATCATAAGTATGAATAACTTAGAATTACATAAGATTCCAATTGCACTGAGCTAGTTCAAATGTGAATATCTATAACTAAGGATAATGGTGAAACAATGACCAAAACTAGAGTTACAATGATTTACATTTAAACAAAAAAAGAAAAGACAAAGAAAAAGATAAACATAAATGAACCTAGCTTGAAATCAAGATATGATCTATAAGGACTTAAGTAGGAACAAAAATGTTTAAAAACAAAAGGCAAAAACATCTTAATGACATGAGACCAAGATATAAATAATCAAGATCCATGTGGACTATGAAGATGTAGTTGGAAAAAAAATCAAACAAAGAAGCAAGACCAAACAGGAAAATAAAAGACTAGAGAACAAATAACACATAAAATGTTTTTGAGTTTTTGAATGGGTTTATGAATGTTTTTGGAATTTTTTAAGTATCTCAACTCAACTAAGGATTAAGAGATATAGAATATTCCAACTCATGAAATGGTGATAGTGCACCAACTTAAAATGCTCACAATACAATGAGAGCATAAGATAAGAGGGACTAAGTTGACCTTGACATGAATCAAGCATGACCTATATAACCCTAAAATAATCACAAGTCATATTAATTCTGTCTACACAAAAGGTGATGAGAATTTGACTAGATCATAACAAGTTCACAAACAAAGGTGAATGACAAGATAAATGATAATAGTAATGACTAGATGATGCGGTAATGCATGATAAAAAGGAATTATGCATGATTAGCCCATAGGTGGTCATAATTAGGAAACAATGTCATAATACTAATTTATCCAAAGGCATTTATAATAAATGGTAATAAAAAAATACTTATTTTCCCATAGATAATTATAATCAGTGATACCAAATAAGATTATAGAAGAAAGATAACTTACCAAATCAAATGTCACACTATGTTTATAGACTATCCTTCAACACTGAATTCAAAAACTATTGAAATTATATCATAATCCCTACAAAAGGTGTAGGATGAACCAAAAGAACCAATATCAAAATGGGATAAACAAGATGACTAAAAATAAGCCTTGGTTAATAGTAAAGAAATGGTATAATGAAATGGTCAGAAGAAAATTAGATACAGTGGAAACAAAGTTGCCCCCAAGCAATGATTGGATCAGATTGCTCAAAAAATGGTGGGAGCATTGGCTTAGGCTACTCACAAAATGATGAGAGAATTTAAACTTAACAATTACTCACAAAATGGTGAGAGCATGGGAAAAGGGTGACTGAGCTGACCTTAATAAAAATTAAGTGCTACCTACATAGTCCCATAGGACCTCAAGTCAATGTAGTTCAAATGACATGATTCATGGATCTAAATGGTATAATAATGCCTAAAAATTGTCTATAGGGTTGTCCCTAGGATATGAGGCATGGTAATGGCATGTTGATAGGGAGATGCACATCCTAGTCAATATGTGAGACAACAAAAATGATCAGCTATATAAGTTGTTATCCAACACCCTTTCAAAATAACTTCTTTATTAAAAACTTGTTTCTAATCTGGATCTCAATAATGTGTTCATGATCTTCATAAATTGTTGATTTTGTTTCTTTCAAACATTGAGACAAGATATCCTTATAACCTTGATAAAGGAAAGTACTGCGAGTGGTGGTAAATAATGGTAAGATAAATGAGATAAGTGGGTAATAGATAGGTGGGTGATAATGGAATGTATAATGAATGGGAAAAAATGGATATTAGGACTTTTAGTCACATGTTATGTTGCTAATGCCATATTTGACATAATTTTGGTTGTGGCAAGACCAAATTACTCTGAAGATACTCTCGATAGGACCATCAGATTGTTCTATTTCTTGATCTTGAGAGTATCTACTATCTAATTACACTGTAGATTAGAAGCTATTTTGATTTGATCATTGATATCATCGTTAGTAAATAATGAAGAAATTTTGTGCTCAACTATTGGTGCCTCGATGAGGTTTTCACCAATGAATTTGTTATGATCATCCCATAGTGCCTCTAAGAAGGTTTCATAAAGAGATGTTAACATTTGACTTTGATTGTCTTCTAACACCTTCAAAAAGGTGTCACTAAAAGATATTGATTTTGATCTTTGCTTATCCCCTAACACCTCTAAAAATGTTTCATTAGGAGATTTTTATTATTTTGAGTGAATGTGGTCTTGGTCCCCCTGATATTTTATAAATGATATGTCACCATGGATGAATTTCAACAAAGTGTGATTCTATCGATCCTGATCAACACTTATGGGAGGTGGAATGCGAATATAATGTTTATGTTGGGTGGTAATAATGGGATGGTGAAAGGCATCATAATATTCATAGAAGATACTAGAACTTGTGTTGATGTTCAAGTAATCATCCTCAAAAACTGTAGAAGGATCACAAATATATTCAAATTGATCTGTAAGGCAATTGTAACCAATGTTATAACAACCAATACTATAATCTAGTTTTGACTCTACTTTCAAAGCAAGGGACTCTGAATCTAATGTCACAACTAATGTTGATTCTATTTCTAATGCTAAATCTAATTTTGGTTTAAAAATGGAACCTGACTCTAATATTGATTCTTCATCTGATATGGTTATTTTGATAATGTTCTATTGAATGCTAAATTTTTAACAAGTAATGGCCTGTATAATGGGCTTAAAAAAACTAATTCATCTTGGAAGGGTTCAACATAGACTGACTCATCTAAGTGAAGGCCCTCAAAAAGAGGGAACTGATCAAGGGACATCTCGACAAAATTATGTTTATCAAAGTGAGACTCCTCAATGAGTGGGAAAAGATCAAGATACAACTCTATTGAGACTAGATTTTCAAGGAGATGAGGCTCTTTAAAAATAGATAACATATGAATAGGTAACTTATCATAGTTTAACTTGTCACAAATGGGTGTTTTGACAATAACATATTGGTTTTGGTTCACCATTAGTTGCAAGAGATTAATTTTAAACACATTTTGATCCTCATAAGATGGATTTTGAAGATGTAATGGTTCTTGTTTAGGATCGAAGATGAACACAAAATTTCTAAAGTGGGGAACATTTAGTTTAGCAAGAACAATGGCTTATGGTTCAATAATGGAATCTCCAAAGATTAAACTATTGAAGAAGGGATAAAAAACAATTGGTTCATCAAATGGAGGTTATTCAACAATAGGTTCATCAAAAACTAGTGATGGGCCAAGAATGGTAACAACTAGATGCTTCTTAGTTTGGTTGCTTGTGCAAATCAAAGGAGAAGGTCCTAAAATGGTGATGACTCGATGCTTATTAGTTTGGTTGCTCATGTAAACCAAAGGAGGGGATCCTAAAATGGTGATGACTAGCTGCTTCTTAGTTTTGTTACTCATGTAAACCAAAGGAGGAGGTCCTAAAATGATGATCTTGGTACATTGTGGAGTTTGATTAACTACACAAGCCAAATCAATCAAGTCTTCTTAATAAACCCAATCATTCCAATCATGAGTTGGATCATAAGTTAGATCTTGACTATGTTCCCATGATTGATTTTTGTGAGGTTGATGGAAATATATCTCACAAACCATATTGTCACCATAGGGGTCTTGAATAAAGTCATAAATATCATTTTCTATGACCATTATATCATAAGTTGGATTATCCATGACTACACCATAAGTATAGCTAGACGTATCTACATTTAATGAATAAAGCTCCAAAAATTGAAAGACTTTAAGTTCAACAAACTCTGAAAAGTGATGTTTAAAATATAAAAGGTTCAACCTTGGTTGAAAGGGTGAAGCTACATCTCAAAAGTAGTTTGTGTCAATATTTGACATAAAACAACCTAACGTCAAATGTCTAACATCAACAGTTTTTGAAGAAAGGTTGTGTTTTCCCAAACAAAGTCATAAAAAATGATGATAATAGGCACTCAAACAAATAAATAATCAATAGTGTTAAAAATTGGGTAATCATTTAATCAAATCTATACAACCAAAAATTAAAAGATCTATGTACCAACCCCATGAATTGAGGCCTAAAAAGAAATCAATCAATGTTTAGATCCAAACTTGACAAGGTTAATTGAAAATGCAATGTTGAAGACTAGGATTGGACCAAACAAGCTAGACAAGAGTGGACATCATAACAATGCATAAAAAATGTCCAAATGGTATACATAACATGGTTTGAACCAAATTATTTTTGATACAATGGTAAACAAGTTATTGAAACAAATTGAGCAGCCTAACGGCATAAACATGCTCAAATTATGTGGTCAATTGTTATGTTTCAAAGACTCAAAGGTAAAAAAAGATTTGACATGATTTTGGTAGAATAAAACTACCCTTATTAAATAAAATACATGATTTTAACATGGCTTATGAACAAACAAACAAGTTTTAACCTCAAAGAATACTAGGAAAATAATGACCAAAATACACTAAGTATAATCATCTAAATCCTAACAAGGGTATGGAAAAATGGGTTTGACTAAAACTAATTAGTTTTCAATCATTCTAGGGGAATAAATTGCACAATTAATTTCATGTCAAATTATTTAAAATACAAGCATGGAAATTTGGTGACCATGGCATTGACTAGTTATAAAAAGGTCTAGTCCTTTTTACAACCACTACATCCTGCTATTCGCTCAGTGTAGTGTAATGTCCAAATGTAGATATGTCCCATGTGTAACTCAGAAAGAGTAAGTGAATTCAATGATAGGAGATGAAACCCTGGGTCAAAGATTCCCTAAAGAACTCATGGGAGGTAGTGATGTCCCCCTCACAAGCTAAGTTTACATAAAAATGAAGAAAGTATAAAATAGAAAGACTTTAGGGCCATTTTCAAGATCACCCAAACTTTAACAATTTTTTGGGGAGAGCTTTTGATGACATTATTTCTAAGCCTTAGACTAGGCTACTTGTAATAGGAATGGTGTTTTTTATTTCAAGGGTTCCCTAAAGGGGATAAATGGAAGAGCGTACACACAACATCCCTTTTTTTACCAAACAAAGATTAGATCAAGAAACTATTAAAGATAAAAATCTTGGAAAGATGAGTTCATTTTTAATCCCAAATGAAAAATGAGGTGGTGTTCATTTGACCCCTTTTGTCTTAGTTACAAACTTTGAAAACATTCACCATAAAGATCTAATTTTTTTTGTTAAACACCAAAACAAGGTTCCTAATTGATTTTTACACATGAAAAAGGTGATCTAAAATATGTTTTTAGAAAATGTCAAGCTTGGTCCTACAAAAAAATGTTAGCATGTTTTTTATCCTTGAAGCTCTTTTGGGTTTGAAATAATTAACTTTAGAAAAAGAGCTCTCAGGTCTGTGTTTTAAGAAAAACACAATGACTGATGTCGGTTATATAACTGATGATGGTTACATTTTCTAACTGATGATGGTTATCTAATCAAAATTAGTTATACCAATGTGACCCATGACATGTATCTAGATAATGTCAATTTGACTAATTGATGTTGATTAATCTATCCAATTGATGTTAGTTTTACTAGTTGATATCAGTTATTGTGTAAACTCGTGGCAAATAAAAATGGTAAAATAAAGTTAAAAAATCAATTTGTAAGAGTTTTAATGGTATAAATAAATATTTTAAAGCTAAAAAATGATATTTTTCATGTGTGGGATGTGTCTTGTCCCATTGGGTGTGCCAAGATGTAGAGAGGATTACAAATCAAGTTAGTCAAACATTAGTCCATAAATAATGAAAAATGCATAAATAACCAACTAATCCTATACATCATATGGGAATTAAAAAAGATATCAAGAAACAAATGAAAGAAAGAAAACATCATATTACCTTTTCAAATGGATTCACCATACCCATGTGGCTCAAAAACATTTTCTCCCTTGATCAAACATCCTTGTCTTTATCAACAAAGGTGATGAACTCCTCCAACACCTCAAGAACACTAGATAAAACCTAAGCTCATGATTCCAAATCATTAAACTAGCGTATCAATGAAGCTTGAAAACAAAATCAATGATAAAATTCAAAGGATTGTGGAAACAATTTAACATCATATCTTTACAATATTCAAGCTTAAAATTCATGTCCATGGCCTCTCTATTTATAGATTTTTTAGATTGGTGAGGATCAACCATGATCATCCATATTAAGATTGAGATGTGTGGCCATGGATAATCCTAATATTTGGAATTAAACTCATAAATATCTTCAAGATAAATAAGCATTAAAGAGGCATGAGAGACATTAACTAGGCATGGGTGACCCATAATCTTGATATTTGTGGCATTTATGGCCTAGGGATGTCTTCCCAATAAATGATGTCACCTAATGACGTAGTTAATAGGAATAAATTTTCAAAAATAAATATTCAACAACTTTCATGGAAAATCCACTTAAGCTCTTGATTTGGATTAATTAGCCTTAAACAAGGTTAATCAACATTTGTGTAATTATTTAAAAATTAACCCTCAATTAATAAAAATGGTCAAAAAGTCATATTATTGGGTTGTAATTTGACTAGAGAGTAACTAGAAGGTGATATTATATGTGTTGGAGTTGTATTCCCATTTAGGATATTTCCAACACCAAATACTAAAGGTATGTGACATGTACCAATGAATCAGAAGAAAAGAGTGATCCAAAGCACTAAATGGCAAAATTGTCATTTTAACTCAAAATCATCTGATTAAAGTTAGATGGCCCATAAAATGCATTGCCCTATTTAGGGATACTTTAACCTAAACTAGCACTTGTAAGTGAAAATTTCAAACCATTTAGGGTGTTTTATGGATTTTGACCTAAAATATGCATTTCAGTGCAATTCGAGTAAGATTGACAATTTCAACACAAATGGTGTTAGGTATTAGATGTCTACATGACAAAGCATTCCATCTTTTCTTTTGCCCAACTAGCTTAGAGTTTATTAGATCACTTTTCCATAAACATCTCTTATTAATTCTTCATTACTTATCTTTACTCCATTTGGTAATTTGATGATGAATCTATAACTAACTTCATAGCCCATTGGAGAAGTTTGATAAACCAACTCTCTTTCTCTCTACCCCAACCTAAGATCATTGAACTCTTTTATGTGGCTTGTTCCAAACACATTTACTCTACTTTACGGGTTCAAATTTTTAGTACCTTTTATGAATCTTTCACCATGGCACAAAAATTAGAGAACAAAGCCATTGATGAGGAGAAGTTGAAATTGAGAAACAAGAATTCTATCTTCAAATCAACTGATACCTCCTCCTCTAAATCAAACAATCAAACCGACACTAATTCTAAAAATAAGGGAATGGTGAATGAGGTTGTCTTTAAGATAGTCCCTCTATGCATTGTCAACAACTCTTGAAATTCCTCTAATCAAAAGACCAGTAACCCAAATTGAAACACCCAAAAGTAATTTAATCTACTTAGAGAGTCATATGATTTAGTCTTAGATAAATTGTTAAAGGATAATATCATATATCTTCCATTGATCAAACCTCCATAGCAATTCAATTCCTCTTAGCCTATACCTAGTTGGTACAAAGAGAATTAATTATGGGCCTTCTATCGAGTCATTAGACATGATGCTAGTAGGTGTAATACCTTCAAGAACATTGTCCAAACTCTCATTGACAAGGGGGAACTTGTGTTGGATAACCCCAATGCACCCCCAAACTAATCACTTGAAATCTAAAAAAAACCATTTCCCAACCACACTCCTACCAACAATGAAAACAAATAAAAATAATCTCATAATCATGAGGCCCATACTATCAATATGGTACTTGGTGAACTCATTGTTGAGGAAACTATTAACCTAATCACCTCTTCTCCTACTCCACTTATTGAGGAATTGGAGCCACCAACCTCTCCTTTGATATGCACATCATAGGATGCATCCATTATCATTCTACCTTTTTCCTCAATCATACAATAATCCACTATTCTTTTATAAATCACTCCTAAGCAAGTCACCACTTTGCCTACACATCTCATTATAGAATTACCTTCTCAGATATTGAAACATTTTAATAAGGAAAAGGATGAGGTAATAATTTCTCCCCTTTAACCCATGGGTCTATCCTTTGAATCCACTATTGAGGGATTTGGACTCATCTATAAACCTTTACCCAAACTAGTTCAAAACTTAGAATTCATATTTAACCCTAACTTAGATCAGTATAAAAGCAAGAATGGACCTTCTTTATCATAATAAACTACCCTTTCAACTATCAAATCCACTATCACCACAACCCAACCATAAGACACCTCTACCCATCAAACTATAGTAGCACCATTAGAACTAAACTCACCCAAAGTCACCAAATCACCTTCTAACATTCTAACTAAACCCACCAAGAACCTTGGCATATTTCCTACTCATAACATTACTCACTTATCAATAAAGTTGGATTTAATCCCACTAAACCTATCAAAAAAACCCCAAACCAAGTCAATAAAGAAGGCAAAACCAACTAAAAGCCCAAAAAACTAAACTCTACCTTCCCTCTCCAATTTTACCTATATTTTAGGACTCATCCCTCTACCTTAATTAGGAAACCAACCATCCCAATAAAAACCCAAACATCACTTTTGGTTATTCCATCACTCCTTTCATCCTCACCTATTTTCATCGAACCCCCCATGAACATACCTCCTATATCCCAAACATATACCCTAAAACCTTCTAACCCCAAACTATCAACCTCTCTACCTAAACAAAAATTGTTTGCCAAGAATGCTCATTTACCCAAAACCTCTACCACTAAGCCCACTCCTAAAAGGGCTTCCAATTCAAATACCAAACCTAATACCTCTACACATTATCCATTATTTCCTTAATCTTATTCAATCATCCTAAATAGGCTATTGTAAGCATCTTGCTTAATCTTGCCACCTATCAAACCATTTGACCCACACAATCCTAAACCATCTTGGTTCAATGACAAATTAGTATGCACATACCATAGAAAACCTAGGCATAATACTAAGAAATATAAATATCTTCAATTATTATCAAATTCGATGTATCACAAGGATGATTATTATTAGACAAGCCTACTATGAGCTCGATACTGATCTAAGAACCAAAAACCATTGACCAACATCTACCTACTCCTCCACTCTCACCTAAAAGTGAAGAGGAACTGAAGAAATCCTCTAGCCTAGATCTTCCCCCAATCCATACTATCCATGTGGTCACATAATCACAAGCCTAACCAAAGGATAAGGGAAAGACAAAAGTGTCCATTCCATGGACATATCCCTCTTCCAACACCCAATCACCTAGCCAATAACGAGCACCTTTACCTTAAACCAAACCCTAGGTGTCCATCCTAGGGCCCTCTCAATCCAACCCATTTGAGTCAATCCAAAAATTAGTTCTAAATCAACTTCACCAAACATCAGTGAAGATGAGTTTGTATGAACTGGTCATTACATCACCCCATCATCTTCAAGTGATGATAAAGGATTTGTAATCCATAGAAGTTGAACCAAAGGATCCACAAGCTATAAAAACCTTTGTTAGAGATATCCAAATTTCTAACCTTATTACTTTCAAGGTTTTAGAAATACCCACCATCCATTTAGATGACCTAGATCCTCCCCTCTTCATTACCATGTACATCAACCAAACCCACTTCAAGTGGGTTATGATTTATGAGGGAGATAATATCAAAATTATCTCCTCCCATGCATACAACCAACTCAAATTACTCAAGAACATTATTTTAAAAACCTTAATGGTGCTCTGATCATTCAATGATACCATGGCCATGACTTTAGGAACTATTGTCCTTCACATTCATCTAGGACTTCACATGTTTTTTGATCTCTTCTATGTAGTAAAAGGTGAATTTCAATACAATTTTTTTAGGATTCCCTTGGATCCATTACTTAGGTTTTATATCATCCACCTTACACCAATTCATCAAATTTGAACACAAATTTCAAGTTGTTACCATACAAGTAGACCTGAGTCCTTTCACATCATGTAATATGATGTACCGACCCAATGATGTTATCCTTCCCCATCCAATAAACCTTCACTAGTAAAATATGAAGTTTTATCTTCCTATACCATTGAAACCTCCATTAGTTCATCCAATCCTTCCACACAAAACCCCATAATAGGCCCTTTGGAATCAACCTTCCAACATCTTTCATTAGGGGAATATCACCTTTTGATTCTTGACGCTTTTCCTACTCCACAAGAGTATGGGAAAATTTACCTCCACCTTAGTTATGATCCCAATATTGAAACCATTATTCCTTTTAGGCCCTCAACTTTTTAAACCAATTTCATCTATGGGGGACTTGATAAACACATTGACACTTCTACCACCCCTATCTCACCTTGATCATTTACCTCCAGTTTCTCCTATCTAGAAAAACCATTGTTTTCCCATAAATACCTTTATAGGTGTGCTTGGAAGGGATTTGGTCTAAGTCAGTATGAACACGGGCCACATGAGTTAATTCCAATAAAAAACCAAAAACCTCATGAAAATTATGGCCTCAGTTTCACACCACCTAAATAATAAACTAACACACCTCCCATTACCATCATTGATGAGGAAATACCATCTTCACCATCCACTCCACCATCAACAATTAAGGATACCGACATCATCCCCCCTAATTGTTTTTCATTAACACGATCATCCTTGGACCCTTGACTTATCAAAAGGATGGAGCAACTATAACCATTCTTATGATCCATCTTGAGATGATAGGAAATGACTCTCATACCATTAATTCCATTTGGTGTTAGGATGATTTTATTCTCACCTATCTTGGTGTAGAAGATTCTTATATCCAAAAATATCTTCCTCCTAATAATTCAACCATGTTGAATGAATCCACCATGGATATCAACTTGGTTACTTTGGATAACCCGTGTATTGTCAAAATTGGTCAATCACTGAATCACAAGGAGCTTTGAGACTTCCCCTCCCTATTACAAGACTGTAAGATAGCATTTTCTTGGTCTTACAATGACATGCCAAGAATCAACCCCACCATCTCTACCCAAAACATAGTCACCAACCATGATGCCAAGACCTTTAGATAAAAAATTTGATGAATGCATCCTCGTGTAGCCCTTCTAGTCAAAGAATAACTTCAACATATTTTGTCCATCAATTTCATTAAATTCATTGACTGTGCCCAATGATTGTAGAATGTCATAACTATCACCAGATATATATGGGGACTTCACATTTATGTGGAATTTTTTGACCTTAACCTTTCTTTCCCAAAGGATGACTTTCCTCTACCAAGCATTAACCAACTAGTCGATCTTATAGCTAGCCATGAGATGTTATCTCTTATGGATGAATTCTTAGGTTACAATCAAATCCTAATTTCCCTTGAAGATTAAAAAAAAAAACTTCATCACCCCATGAGGAAATTTACGCTATAGGGTCATATCTTTTGGACTAAATAACATTGATGTAACCTACCAATGCACCTTGACCTATATCTTCCATGAACTTATTCAAAAAATCATCAAATACTATGTCAATTACCTCCTTAGGAAATCCAAATGTCATAAAGGTCATTTGGCCATACTATGGATTATATTTGAGTGACTCACCCATTATCATGTCTTCTTTAACCCCAAGAAGTGTATTTTTGGGGTTTTGTCAAGAAATATCCTTAGTTTTATTATCTCCCTTCAGGGAATTGAAGTCAATTGGGCTAAAATCAAAGTGACCCTTAACATGCCTCATCCTACCTACCTCAATCAAATTTTGTAGCTTATAAGGGAAGCTCTAATCCATTCCTCAATTTATCTATCAACTCTTCAATCATTGACAACCTTTCCATCCCCTTTTGAATAAGGATGTATCTTTTACATGGAACAATGACTATTAAAAAGCCTTTGATTTGCTTAAATAATACCTCTGAAATCCACCCATCATCATTCCTCCCAACAAAGATCAACCTTTTTACCTTTATATTTATGCCACCAACCTCTCTGTAGGGGTAATTATAGCTTATCAAGATGAAAAAAATAAATATCAAAATGTCTACTACATTAGCCACACACTTATGGAATATAAAACTCAGTACACTCATGCCAAGAAAATTTACCTCACCTTGGTATTTATGGCCACCAAGCTTTACCACTACCTTATTAACTACAAGACCTATGTCATAACCAATACTAACTCACTCAAGTATATGCATTCCAAACTATACCAAAAATAATGTATAGCCAAGTGGCTCATGCTTTTAGCTAAGTTTGACATTGATTTCCTTTAGTAAAATTCAATTAAAGGTTAGGTCATTATTGACTAATTAGTTGACGCACCATTAATAGGTAATCAATCTCCTCCTCTTGAGTTTCTTGATGAGTCCACCACAACCCTCTCTTAGGTAGACTTCACCTACCAAGTTACCATGTTCTTCAATGTATCAAAGTGTCAATATAGTGGGGGAACCAACATCGTCCTTATTCCCCTTCATAGTGAACCTCTTCTTTTATCTTTCAAACTCAATTTCAATTTTACTAATAATATGGTTGAGTATGAACACCTAGCAATAGGCCTCCAAATTGCCTTAGCCTTGAGAGTCTAAATAATCATCTTTGGTGACTCCCAAATTATGGTCAATCAAATAAATAGATATTATCAATGTAATAGTGATGTTTTATAGTAGTAAAAATAATTGACTAATATACTTTTAACATCATTTTAACACTACCACATCCAAACCACTCCATGATCTAAGAATAATTTTTGCTGACATAATGGATTCCCTCACTTCTTAGATCCCATTTTCACCCTCTATCTCTCATATATTTGTCATTATCCATGGAGTTACCCATCCCTCTTATGTCAAATTAGACTCTCCCACCATATTTTATGTGGAGGATACCCAACCTAACCTTTGGTATCACCAAACCTTCAACTATCTCAACCTTGCTATCATTCTTCCCAATCCTTCTAGGAATGCTCAGAGTATTTATGTAGAGTACCTCATGTTATACCATGCTGGGGGGAATTTTACATAAATGCAACTTTGATGGTCTCCTCTTCCATTTCTTATGTAATCATAAAGCCTCTCATGCTATCAAGGATATTGATGATGGGATTTATGGGGGACACTTTAGTGTCCTAGCTATTACTAAACACATCCTTCACCTTATTTATTATTGTCCCACCCTTAACCAAGATTGTTATGATTATGTGAAAAAGTGCATCAAATGTAAACAACATGCTAATTTACATCATGCACATAGCCATAGGTTTTGCATATCCAAATATTTCTATCCCTTCTCATAATGGGGTTTGGACCTTATTGGTGAAATTAACCCCCATTCTTCACAATGGTATCATTCTATCATCACTGTGACCAAATATTTTACCAAATGGATAGAAACTATTCTCCTTGTCTCAACCAAAGCTGAAAAATATTGTCAAATTTATCAACCATCATATCATCTATTGTTTTGGTGTTCCTCATAAAATTATCACCAATATTTCAAAAATAAAAAATTCCAAGGTCTTTGGGACACATTTGGGATCAAGTTAAGTTTCTCTTCGCCTTATCATCCACAAGCTAATACACTGGTGAAAGCCTCTAAAAAAACCCTTAATAACATGCTAACTAAAATAGTTAATGCATATGGTTTGGATTGACATTTACACATCCCCTTCACTTTATGGGCCTATCATACTAACATTCAAACCCCTACAGGTGTTACCCCTTTCTCTCTAGTTTTTGGAGAAGAGGATGTCTTGCCTCTCAAAGTATAAATTCCCTCTCTTCACATATCCCTATAAGATCTCATCTCTGAGAGTAATTATCATCAAGAATATTTATCCCAACTTGAGCTACTTGACAAACATCTTTTATCATCACCCACTCATCTTTGTGTCTATCAAGAATGCATCAAATGTGCTTACAAAAAACACCTTAAAGTATGAGAATTCAATATCAAATACCTCATCCTAAAATAAAATCAACATGTCACTAATATAGAAAAAATCAAGCAAGGTAATTTTGCTTTCAATTGGCTTGGAGGTTATATCATCACATACAAGTATGGATTATGGGCTTACTAGTTATCCTCTCTTGAAGGGAAACCAAAACTTGAGCCCCTCAATGCTTTGCATCTACATCATTTATTTTATTAAAATAGGATCAAACTCACATTTTTTGCAACTTAATCTCATCCCTTATTTTCAAACCACATTCATCTCCTTATTTTAGGAACAATTGATTAAAACTAAATCATGTGATTATCCATCACAACCATAGCCTAATCTTGAATAATGGGTACCATGGCTCTACCCATGGCATGATTCTCATGGTACTTTCCACCCATTTCCTAGGATGGATTTCCATGTTTGTTGTCACCTAAACATCCTTTACACCTAATCAACCTTCTTGTGATTTTAGTTTTGCCTTCATAAAAGGTGACCCTTTAAGCCTATATAAGTAAGCCCATGCCATCAAAAAGAAAACATCAAAATAAAAATCAAAAGAACCCATATGGGTCACTCTTTAGCATTCATAGACTTCTCTCTCAAAGGATAATTACACAAACATATCAAAATTGCTCAATATAAGGTAGACTGCTCCTTTGAAGGAAAATTATCAAAAGCCTTAAACAAAGGATATAAAACTTAGACCACTCCCTTGAAGGATGGTTGAGTAAAGCATTTGTCATAGCATAACAATTTTTTTGGAAGATTCTTGCATCGATAAACTTCTCCCAACCCTCCTAAAAAATAAAAAAATAGAAAAAGACCTATTATTAGACATAACAAATAATAAAGCAATTTTGAAAGCCTCAATTACCTCTCATAAGTAGACTTCCCACATCAATCAATCTACACCTTATATGACATGGACTTGTTTATACTAACTCTTTGGTAACCTCCAAAAGAGGTAAGTGAGTCTCAAAAGAAGGTTCCACCTTCATCCATCTCCCCTTTATACATTATAAGCAAGGGATTTTGAGCTTAGTTGACATTCTGTGATCAAGACACCTTTTTTTAACCAACGAATGAATTATAATGCAAAGAATTCAAAGGCAGTATGTTCCTTAAGCTGGCCTAACTTTAGTTTGTTTTTTTCCTTACCAAAGAAGAAACATCATGCCTCTTTCTTATTCTCTCACACTGGTTGATACATTCACTTATATTTTCTTTTCCTTCTCACATTTGGTTTTGTTCTTTAACTTACCTTATTTACTTCACTCAAATATAAACAAAATGACCATAATCATAACCATATCATATAATAACATCATCACATCATAAACACAAATAAAGATCATTAGCATGAATCACCACCTTCATAAATAAATCAAATAACACCATCACATCATCATAAGCATATATACTATATACAACACATGTCTAAATGTAAATGAGGAAGCATATACTCATTAAATTTCAACATGAACACCATGATCATAACCATATCATTAACATCCTACCATATATCACATCCATGTAAATATTATCCTTAATCCATAACCATAACATTAATCATATCACAAACCTTGTCCACCTAAGCTAACTAGTAGCCTTAACCATAATCATATCAATATCATAAACATGATCCTCTCAAACATGAAATTAAATGATCAAATCCATAAACAACATCATCACATAACATAATCATAATGTCATAACCATCATTATTCTCATTAACAATATCACATTAGCTTCACATAATCATATCAAGATCATCATAGTCATCCATAATCATCACATCGTAATTAAATTAGTAAAATCAATCCATCTCAAACATCATCATGAACATAAATTAAAGAGACATATCATCACATTCCTATCTAGGTGAGTCCACACTAAAATGTCATAATCATAATCATATCAACATGACATAATCAATTATCAACATGAACATCACAACCATGAAGCACAAACCATAAACAAAGGATCACATCTATATCTCATAAATAATCATCATAGTATATACAAAATATACATGTCTCTCAAAAAAAATATAGATCTCACTATATTGGCTCATAGGCTAGTATCAAAATCATAAAATACATCAAAATATCATATCTCATAACAAATATATGATCTTGGGGCACCACTACCTCCTAGAGTTTGCCCTCTTATACCTGCTTATCTTTCTAGAGATGTGGCCCACTGACCCATTGTCACCATGATAGCATCTCCTATAATCCCAAACCTATACTCACCCCATCAGGGCTCATCTATAAAACACCTAAAGACCAAGGCCTCATAATACCATAGCTACTCCATAATTTCTACATATCTTTACATCAAGATAGTACTTGCTAGTCCTATAGCTATTGGTATGCGATCTCTTGCCTACCAGAGAGAATCTCTTTCTTGCATCACCAAGTCTAGCTGAGACCTAGCTTGATCTCTCTCCCCTATCAAAGTGTCCACTTGACCTTTTACTAATGCTAAAGATTCTTGTACTCCTACTAGAGATGATTAAGCTATAGCTAGTGCTACATGTACTCAGTCCCTCTTCATGGTCACTACCTATACATCTAAGATAACCCTTGCATATAAACCTACTAATCATCTCCTTTAGAACTTACATATATATACTATCAACCACCATCATCACCACCAAAATTAGCCATGGCATACTATACCTCATACCATATAATATAGCCATCTGTCATACCTACATCATCCATATCTATCCTTATAGGTAATTCATCATGATTAATAAAATCATGTACTAGCTATGGAATGGGTAGTGAAAACTCTACATCCTCTCTCCTATATCTTAAGAATTCTCTAGGTATATACTTTATAGGGCTAAACTACCTCCATAACCTATCAAATAGAATGAGCCTATCATACCTACTATAGATCCATCTATAGATCTAAGGAGACAAAGTATGACTCCTATAGTGTGCCCAACCTAGAAACCTGACATATGGTATCCATATCACATCTCCCATGACTAATGCATCTATATAGTCCCTATAATAATCTATATCATGTGATCTTCCTCCTAGTCTTGAGAGGGCATAGTCATCTCTCCACCTCATATATCTAAACCTATAATCCATCTAAGCAAAACCATGCCATAATAGCCCCATAGGTCTCAACATCCTAATGTGCTCATAAGCCTAGTAATGAAGAACAAATCCAAAACTAATCATGTATCTCCTATGGGCTCAAAATCCCCACAAATCTTAGTGAATCTAGAAAAGCAACATAGGTGCCCATGAAAATACTATGCAACCCAACCACATCTCCATGATCACCCCCAACAAGTACAAAAACCTCCCAATTCTAGAATCTGGTAACACATAACACATAACCACTATCATCATCATCATGAAAATCCTCCTTACATCCCTATCTCTTTAATATAGTGGTCTATAGTGTGATCTTATTAAGTGCCACATCATAAAATTGAGGTCTTTTCCATATAGGAGCTCCATCTATTCATCTTTCTTATCACTCTCAATGTGGTAAATTAGTTCACCCTGAATTGGTAACCACACTATCCTATGAATATCCTTAGGAAAGATAGTCAGATCACTTGTGGGAAGTAAGAAGGCGTTAGTGGCAAGGTCCCATCTCGTAATGAGTGCCATTAACATCACTACATCTTGAGGTACATGCTAATAATACCTCATACCTATGAGGCCCACATCTTCCATGTGCTCCCAATTGTAATCAGTCATCCCATGTTGAATATTGTCTAGTATCTAGGTCACTTTATCCCTTATATATATATATATATATATATATATATATATATGCTCTCATGCATGTAGATTTTGATAACAATAACCTTAGTTCATTGACATATTTTGCCTACAAATTATACCACTTGTAGCTATCCTCTATTCCAATCTATCCAAACCATAACATTTACCTAATATGACCTATACCTATTCTTTTACCCCATCATTCAACCTTATTAATCCATACACATTACCTTCACCCTAGCCCCTTGGCCTCACCCTAACCCCTTAACCTCAACTCTCACCCATTAAATATTACCCATTAAAAATTATCATTCATTTTATTTTGTTTAGTTGTTTAGCTATTGTTTTTCAATTGTGTATGAGTTATTCTCTACTCCCTTTTATGTTTCATGATCCTTCTTCCTTATGCATTCATTTATTCTAGGTTTTTAAACCTTGACTATCTTTCTTTTTTATAAATAAATCCCCTCCACAATCCACTTTTACATTAAAAAAACTATTGCCTATCAACAATCAATCTTACAAAATTTCATCTCATCCTTCAACTTCTGATGGTCGACTCTTCCTATAGGGAAACATAAATGGTTAGGTAACTGACCACTGATGGTCACCACAACATGGCCTATTAATGGTTTATTATCAATCACCAATGGTTAGTAGTGACCGGTGATGGCTTAAAATGACCATCGATGATCACTATCAAGTGACCTCAAATGGTCACTATCAAGTGACTATTGAAGATCAAACCTAAACCCCTACCCTTACAAGATACCTAACTAACCTCACAACTTATAAAACAAACTTACATAAAACTACCTCTACCCTCCCTTATCTACCCTACCCCTACAAATTTACATCTAACCTACTATTTTGAACCTAAACATAAAAATAGCTACCCAAGCCTTCGCAGTCAAACCCACCCACATAAATAGTAAACACATAACCAATTTTATAGTAAACCATTCAAACTATAATTCAATTGCATAAATTGAACCATTCTATCAATTTAAAACATTACCTACCTCATTTCTCAATCACCATCGAGGAGGAACCTTGGGTATCACTACCTAACCCCATGCTTTCCCTCATCCCCTTTGAATCCTTGATCAACCTCAAATCTCACATGCTTAATCAATCACCCTCAACCATCACCATTTTCGTTAACACTTCTAATAAACCAATTGTCAAGGGTTAATATGCTCAAAAGAGAAAATAGAATCCCTATCAATCTTTTTGTCTTTACTATTTTGGCCCTGACATGTGATCATCGATGGTTAGGGTGACCATTGATGATTGACCCAAAGTTTCAAACATGAGCATCGATGGTCAAAATTTTTAGGTATTTTTCCCTCCTAACCATAATTTTGCAACCAATTTTTTTTACCCAAACCTAATCCACCTACCATTTAATGGAGATTCCCTTCTTTGCCAACCTTGACCACTAATGATTTCAACCTCACCATTGACCAATTTGGCCTAATTATCACACATTTTGTAATGACCTTTCCTTGGTCATTTTGACCACATCAATTGAATTACTAAGTTGAACATTTTGAAATTACACTACCTTGCACACACCTGACTAGTTTGTGTCTTCATAGGAGAGCTTCTTACCTCAAATACACATGAAAATATTGACCTTATCTAGGATAATTGATTTTATAAGTGTATCCTAGCCATCACATATAGTCATGTGTTCTACTTATCACTTTTAATTTTAGTGTCAACATTTATTTTACCAACCATGGTAACCTAGTCGTTGTGTGATCTTGGCTATTACACTTATTCACACTTTGTGTGCATGTTTGTGTTTTAGTGCTTAACCTATCACAAACTTGATCTGTTAAGCATATCATATATATATATATATATATATATATATATATATATATCTTATATCTTATAAATCTTTCCCTTAATCAAATTGGGGTGAAAGGGGGGGGATGAATCAATATATCATATATCTTATAAAACTTTCCCTTAATCAAATTCCACTTAATCAAACATTCAAGATATGCAATAAAATTGAAATAATAAATACCACACAAGATAGAGAGAGACACCAAATATAACATGGAAACCTAATGTGGGAAAAACCATAGAGAACAATCTCAAGTATATAAATGATCATCAACCCAAACAATATTCACAAGCACCAACTTGTAAGAGCACCAACCCCTTTGCTGAGCACCAACCTAACAACTATTCATGATTACCAACCCACAGAAGCACCAACCCCTTTACTGAGCACCAACCTAACAACTATTCATGAGCACCAACCCACAAGAGCACCAACCCCTTTTTCGAGCACCAACTAAGCAACAATTCATGAGTACCAACCCATAAGAGCACCAACCACTTTGCCGAGCACCAACCCAATAAAAATTCATGAGCACCAACCCACAGGAACACCAACCCATTTGTCGAGCACCAACCCAACAACTATTTGTGAGCACCAACCCACAGGAGCACCAACCCCTTTATGTATACCACACAACTATCTCTCAATGTTTCTATCTCAACAAATGATAGTTTATTATAACATCTCTTTCCTCTCTCTCACCTTTGCTCTTCTAAGCTAGATATAACAAATACAAATCATATTCATCTCTCATAATTGCTCTTCTAAGCTATATATTACAATATCAAATCAACCTCTCTCACACACTTGCTCTTCTAAGCTAGATATAACAAATACAAATCATATTCATCTCTTAAAAATGCTCTTCTAAGGTAGATATTACAATATCAAATCAACCTATATCTCTCATATTACAAATGGCTTCTCAAGCCTTTATTTATAGCTTTCCAAATGACCTTTGTCCTTCCCACTTTGTGACCCTTAAATCCTCATGGAAAATGGTGCCAAACTTGTATGACCCTTCATATCATTGCCTTTGGAAAGCCATGTGGTGACCCTTCATGAGCAAAAATGTCCTTTCCTCTTTTGTCCTTATCTTGGTGACTTTTTGTATTCCTCAAAGTGTCCCTTCATGAGAAATTGTGCCCATCCTCTTTTGTCTTCACTTGGTGACTCTTGGAATTCCCCAAGATGACTCTTCATGTGAAAATGCATCCCGTCCTTCTTTTGTCTTTAACCCATGGCTCTTTGACTTCTCCATGGGCCATTCTTTTGTCTCATATGCAACCAAAAATATATTCATTAATATGAAATAAATATTAACTCACATTAGTCAAGATATAACAATTATGAACATCATTAAATGCAATGGGGCCTTTATCACAAATAATGCTAGACCTTTGACATCAATGAAAATATTTATAACAATCTCCCCCTTTGTCATTGATGGCAACCTCAATCCTAAAACTACCATATCCTATCACTTGCACATACTATCATCTGAAAACATATAGTAACTCCCCCTTACTATAGCAACTTGTACCTGCTATTCTCCCCCTTTGACATTAATGGCAAATGGCATACTTGGAGCTAACACTTAGCTCCCCCTCAACTAATACTGAACATAAATGGTAGGAAGTAATAGAAATTACTCCCAAATCCTCTTACAGATCTTTGAATGTATCCATTGATCATGCCTTTGAGAAGATAGCTAATAAATCATTGCTTGTCCTTTGAGAATCTATAATCAACTCATTTGAATATTTTCTTCTAATCTCACAACCTTCTGCATGAAACTTTAATGTGCATTCCTAAACACATATTTGACTTACACTCAATAGATTATGCTTATAAAACATTCTTAGTCTTGGTTTTACCATTATCCAAACTTAAAATACCTTTTCCAACTATCTTGGTAGTGGTTTTATCTTTGAATTTCACTATGCCACCATTGATCTTATTTACTCTTATCTCCTATCATATGCATCAAACATCTGCTATCAACGAACGAAGGCTGATCTTCATTTCTTACATGCAAAGCTATCTATACTAATAAAGAATCTTCAAGTTGTTTTTTCTACCATGAACATGTCTGAACCTTCTTAATGAATGGGGCTTTGAAACTCTGATCCTCCTTGATTGAATTTGCATGAGTATCCTTTTCCTTCTTTCTAAAACTGTTAGCTCTTTTTCAACATTTTAATTTCTTGTGACCATAATCATTTGAAACACTTTAAAACTTTTAAACACTGCATATTCAAGAATCATTCTAATAGCCTCAAACCTTAACACTGGTGTAAAATTTTCTTCAAAAATATATTCATTCAAAAGATATACAAATTAATTTGTCAACTCACCTTCTTGTCATGTAACATAGCCAAGACCCAATAGCATCCACCATGCTTCAATTTTTTTCTTAAAAGTGTCTCCTTGAAGCATAGAAGAGACACCCCACATAAAGGGGTCCTAAAAATAAATCTCAGTAGATTCCCACATATCCTCTATTTCTTCCTTGATCTTCTTGTATTTTTATTTTAAAATATGTTTAAGCATGTCTAACCCTTTTGACTTACTAACCTCAACATTTATGATGTTTTTCATCTTCTCAACTTCTGCAATTATCTTATCTTGACAAAGCTCATGCTCAACTCTAACAAGAGATTCTTCACAATCCTTCCTATCTGATTCTTTTTCTACTATAGCAAGTAATTCATTCTCACTCTTAAACTCAACCTGATCAACCTTTACTATTTTAGGTCTCCAAACCTGAATTTGTCTTTTCTCATATTTTCTAGGGGTTCTATGTCCTTTGACATACCTTGAATCTCTTTACTTTATTTTGACATAATTTAGCAATATGGCTAACCTTATGAAAACAAAAGCAAACAACATTTCTCATACATTCTTTTTGAATGTGACTGAGATCTCCCTTTGACTGATTGATTCTCCTCATATAGTCTCTTGCCCTATGACCAACATGATGACAAACAAAACAATGGCCATGAGAAGAATTTGAAATCTTAAAAGCATTGGGCTGCCTGATCAGCTTCTTTGATTTGCCTTCAAAACTTGCATCCTTCTTCCCTTGGATTGATATTTCGTGGTCTTTCTCAACTTTGATTATAAGCTTCTCATGATTATCCTTTAAAGAACCTAACTCAACCTTCAACTGATTACACTCTTCTTCTCTTAATGTTAAAATTGAATTTGCAACCTCTAATTGATTCTTAAGATCTTGAATAAATATCTTATTTTATTTTACTTCTATATCAAACTTAGAATCCAAGATACACACCTATTCCTTAAGAACCTCAACCACAAATTTCAACTCTTGATTCTCCTTCTTTAGCTACTTGGCCATATTGTGCTTTTCCTTGATCTACCTTCAAGCTATTAAACCCTTTCTGATGAAACCTACTCTGATACCATTTGTTAAGCATGGGATATACTAAGAGGGGGGGTGAATCAGTAAATCATATATCTTATAAAAATTTCCCTTAATCAAATTACACGTAATCAAACATTCAAGATATGCAATAAAACTAAAACAATAAACACCACACAAGATATAGAGAGACACCATATATAACATGGAAACCCAATGTGGGAAAAATCACAGAGAATAATATTAAGTATATGAATGAGCACCAACCCAAACAATATTCACAAGCACCAACTTACAGGAGCACAAACCCCTTTGCTAAGCACCAACCCAACAACTATTCATGAGCACCAACCCATAGGAGCACCAACCCTTTGCTGAGCACCAACCCAACAACTATTCATGAGCACCAACCCACAAGAGCACCAACCCCTTTATCGAGCACCAACCTAGCAACAATTCATGAGCACCAACTCCTTTTTTGAGCACCAACCCAACAACAATTCATGATTACCAACCCACAGGAGCACTAACCCCTTTGTTGAGCACCAACCCAATAACTATTCATGAGCACTAACCCATAAGAGCACCAACCCCTTTGTGTATACCACATAACTATCTCTCAATGCTACTATCTCAACAAATGATAGTTCATTACATCATCTCTTTCCTCTCTCTCACCTTTGCTCTTCTAAGCTAGATATAACAAATACAAATCATATTCATCTCTCACAATTTCTCTTTTAAGCTAGATATTACAATATCAAATCAACCTCTCTCACACACTTGCTCTTCTAAGCTAGATATAAAAAATATAAATCATATTCATCCCTCACAAATGCTCTTCTAAGGTATATATTACAATATCAAATCAACCTCTATCTCTCATATTACAAATTGCTTCTCAAGCCTTTATTTATAGCTTTCCAAATGACCTTTGGCCTTCCCACTTTGTGACCCTTCAATCCTCATGGAAAATGGTGCCAAACTTATATGACCCTACATATCCTTGCCTTTGAAAAGTCATGTGGTGACCCTTCATGAGAAAAAACATCATTGCCTATTTTGTCCTTATCTTGGTGACTTTTTGTATTCCTCAAAGTGTCCCTTCATGAGAAATTGTGCCCTTCCTCTTTTGTCTTCACTTGGTGACTCTTGGAATTCCCCAAGATGACTCTTCATGGGAAAATGTGTCCCATCCTTCTTTTGTCTTTACCTCATGGCTCTTTGAATTCTCCATGGGCCTTTATTTTGTCTCATATGTAACAAAAAATATATTCGTTAATATTAAATAAACATTAACTCACATTAGCCAAGATATAACAATTACAAACACCATTACATGCAATGGAGCCTTTATCACAAATAATGCTAGACCTTTGACATCAATGACAATATTTCCAACATGATCACCATATACCCCCTCAGAAACCCTACACTTGATTCTATTTTACCTCATTATTGGTTCGAGAGGGAACACCTCTTCCCATATTTAGTGCAACTTAACCTTCAATCTGTAATCCATTTTTGTTTTACATCTTGCTAATACAACCTGATTAACAAAAAGGGTAAAAATGTAGCCACTATAAAACCATACACAATGGTTTTAGATGTCAAATTGACCCCTAAAACACCTCTTCCCATGAATTATCTCACACATAAATTAGATAATCTAAATATAAAAAAGTAAGCTGGAGTTGACTGGAGTTGATTATTTAGGCAGTTAGAACTTTATCATCAGTGGTCAAGCCTATCCATTAGTGGTTAGGGTGACCATCAATGGTTGAGGGTAAGGTTAATTTTGGTTAAGGTGGGCTAGCATTTATATTAGTGATCCAATTCATGAAAAATATAAATTTAAACTACTTGTTGAATCTCTTTTTAACCTATTATTTTGCCTCTTGTTCCTTCCTATAAAAAGAGAAGAGGAGAAGATGAAAAGGGATTGATCAATAAATAAATCCATCATCATCCACATATAAGAGTAGAGAATCTTAAATTATAACTTCTTTTTTTAGGTATTCTTCTAGTGAACTATAAAGTGTGACATAGATCTAAAGCATTGTCATCCATCAGCCAATAACCAAGTATTGTTACTATGCCAGAATTGCCCAATGCTCTACTAACAAGTTCTCACCCACCTTGACCTTTATTTAGATCAACCAAAAGCAAGATAGTTATATGTTTTCACTAATTGTTTAATTTTTTAATATTTTTTAACTAACCCATCCCAAACCCACTTTCCATAATTTCATTTTGCAACCTTATTAGTCCAATTTATTGAATGTACCAAAAACATAGTAACTTTCAATGGTCATCTAGACTAATGATGGTCTATCCATAACTAATGATAGTTATCCAACCATCTTTGGTCACCCTAACCATTGATAATTACCCTAACTATCAATGATTACTATGTGACAAATAAACATCAAGTTGTTTTCACCCACTAAACATCAAACAAATCCGACTTTCTACCTCTCTGCCTAATTATAGAGCCCCACCCTATTTTTTATACCACAACTAATTTATTTGGAATTAATATCAATTTATTTAATTCTATAATTAAGTTAAACTCACCTATTTAATTATCAATCACTTCTTGTATTTTACTTCAATATCTTATGTTATTTATGCAATTACTTTATCTTTCACTTTCAAAACTTAATTATTTAAAATCATGGATTGATAGCCTCCAAGGGATTCATGCTTCTTGGATCTATCTTTATAGGAAATCCTCCCTACTATCTAACTAACCAACCATCTCTTTAGTGATTTCTTATCTTTAGGTCATTCCTCCCAAGCCAAAGAGAAGTATCTACAACTATCTGGATCAATGCATGCACATCATATTAGGTTCTACTAACCATACCCTTCTCAAGTTTATTGTTTATTTCTTCCAAAAAATATCAAAACATTTCTCTAAAACATAAACTATATACTTATTAAGAGTGATTTCATAGTTCTTAAATGATTTCATAGTTCTTAAATGATTTCATAACTCATTTCAATGATTTAATATTTTAACTATTTAATTTCACAACTATGGTAAAATCCATAGAAAATAAAAAGGAATAGAGAGTTGTGATTTCATAATTTGATAGTGATTGCATATTGAAACTACTAATTTTTCAAACTATAATGATGGTTTCACAAGTCAAAGATAATTTTTAAAATTTTAAACAATTTCATAATTACACATAAAAATAAAGGAAAATATGTGGTTTCTTGTATGATGAATTCACAGTTTGCCTTGGTGATTTTGAAACTTTCTCTTCCAAATTCATGATTTCATAGAGTTGAGTTCAAAATGAGGTGATTTCATGATTTTTTAGGACAATTTTGTAGTTTGTCTCACTGATTTCATATTTTCACTCAATGATTTCATAGTTTCATAGGAATGAATTCACAGTTCTGTAGCCAAAGGTAGCACATAGAAAAGATAACTAAAAATAAGAAACAAAGGTCTAAAATGAATTCTTTTTGGCTCTAAAGAGGTCTAAAGATGCTCCCATTATACATGTCGTGTGCATGGTTCCACTGGGCAAGCCATTATGTGAGATAAGAATCCAATAGGGGATTTATTCAAGTGTTAGTATTGAAAACCTGACTAAAAACACACTAAGACATCTAACACCTCAAGTTTAGACACGTAAAGAGTAAGATAACATTATAAATAACTAATAATAGAAGATAAAATAAATATTTTTTTACCTTCTGTATGAGAAAGAATTGCATTTTGGCCTTGCAGAAATGTGCTTGGTCATGTGCTCAAAAAATCTTTGACAATTATGTTGCTTGCATCATTTCTTATTGTCACTTCGGTAATATTTGTCTTGGCTTTGGAAATATGTATAAATCTATCAATATTTTTCCATTATAACATTACAAGTAAGATTTATCTCTCAATAAATTGAACATTATAACATTACAAGAAAAAAGCTCCCTTTAGAAAGACCTTGGCTCTTATATTTATAGGTTTTATATTAAACTCTAACCCAAGTGAAATTAGGTTACCTTTATATATGGTTAGGTTTAGTTTAACCCTAGTTACATTAATGAGGGGATAAATAATTAATATTTGGGATAGAGATCTCATTTATCAATCATGGCTCTCTATTTCTAAAATTAAGGCTTTATTGGAGATATTTTCAATTCCTTAACTTTGAGGATGATGAAATCATCATGACATCAATTTTATTATAAATTTATTTTTACAAAATTCATATTCACTAATTGTACATGGAAATTTCACATAAGCATTTAAATTGATTTACTTAGATAATTCCTTCTTGGCATTTTTGCACTTTAAGAATTGTTTAACTGCCCTACTAAATGGGTCCAAAGGCTGAAGTATCAATTTATTAGGTTACAAATTGACTAGATATGAATCCATGAGAGGTTATTATTGTGTACTTGATAATACCCCAAATAGGGATGTCTCAACATGATTTTGGGTACTAATTTTTGATGTGCAAATGAAATAGGGAGATTTAATGATTTTTAGGCTTAGTTTGCACTATTTGGTAGAAATCAATCTAAAATATAGTTATAACATAGTTGTGGCCAACATGGAGTGTCTAAAAGTATAAAATTATTTAATTCATGAATATCAACACACTCTCACATAGTCATGCATAGAATTATATGTCATAGGCAACATACTCTTGAAGTCTTGAACTTTTAATTTCCTTTATTTCCTAGTTCTTTATAAACAAGAAATAAACAATGAAAATGACAATCACATACCAAGAATTTCATTAAAGTTTATAAAAACTCACTACAATGTTCTTTGTTCCATTGGTTTCAATGAAATCATAATTTGAATACACATAATTTTACAAACATGAAAGGTTTTATTCAAAGTTTGGATCTTTTCTTGCTTCTTCAAGGCTTTTCATATCTTTCCATACCTAATAATGATATCTACAAACCATTTTCACCTTTTGTAACTCCTAAAAACTCTATAATTATTTCTTGATCTTCTTCAACGTATTCCCATTCTAGGTGACTAGCCTTATTAGGCATTATACAAAGATAAAACATAGATAATATGACCTTAAAAGTGTGGCAAGGAAGGAAAGAACATTATAACATCTAAAATACCCTAAAAACCCAAAAATTCAACATTATACCCTCATAGAACATGGAAAAGACCTTATGATAGTTTGGGCAGAAAACCACCAAAAGGGACCAAATTCAAATTTGGAGCTAATCTAACATTCTTATCCTATGCAAATAACTACTTTAGACCACCTAAGACTCAAAAGACTTGAATACAAGCCAAAATTTGACTAACTAGAGTTATTAAGTGATGATCCTACATTAAGTAGTAAGATATTCCCTAAACATATAGTACATATTTTTTTTTATGTTTGATTACCTAATATATTTTATACCCTTTTGTTAAAATTTTACTTGATTATCATATTCTATTTGTAGGTTGCATAGAGTTTAATATAGTTTCACCATGCTACTAGGGTAAGTGAGGTAAGTATTTATAACCCCCTATTTCCATTTTTGTGTGTCTCTACTCAAGGCCATACTCTCTTAAATTCATGGCAAAGTTCCTCCTAAGGTGGAAATGCATATGGACCTAAAATTTACAAAGTGAAACATTCTAAAATAACATCCAAGGATTATGCATTGATCTCCAAGTGTAAGCTAAAAATGGGTTATCTCTAACACCCCTCCCCTTTTACCTTCCTTACTCTCTCCAAGCCCCCTTTTGACTCTCTTTGGTTTTCCCTCTACAACTTTTGTCATCTCAATTTTATAAAAAAATTATGCATGATGAAGTCAATTATATTTATAACATGACCGACACTATGTGTTACAAAAACTTATCCTTGGTTTCATAACTACCATTTAGGTTTGGTAAATTGTGTTAAACATGAAATATATTGAGAGGGGGGGTGAATCAGTATATTATATATCTTTCTACTTAATCTGATTTCTTTTCTTTAACCACTTAATCACACATTCAAAATATTCAATAAAACTAAAATAATAATTTGCACCACACGAGAGAGAGAGAGAGAGAGAGAGAGAGAGAGAGAGAGAGAGAGAGAGAGAGAGAGAGAGAGAGAGACCATGTTTTTATGTGGAAACCCAAAGTGGGAAAAACTATAGAGAACAATATCAAGTATATGAATGAGCACCAACTCAAACTACAAAGTTCACAAGCACCAACTTGTAGGAGCACCAACCCCTTTTCTAAACACCAACACAACAACTATTTGTGAGCACCAACCCATAAGAGCACCAACCTTTTGCAAATATTTGTGAGAACCAACCCACAGGAGCACCAACCCCTCTTGTGTATAAAATACAAATATCTCTCAATGTTTCTTACTCAACAAATGATATAAATCTACAATATCTCCTGATTTTGTCTATTCAAAAATAAATACAAACTATGCACTCTCTTGCATATTACAAATGGCTTCTCAAGCCTTTATTTATAGCTTTCCAAATGACCTTTGGCATTCACCCTTTGTGACCCTTCAAACCTAATGGAAAATGGCACCAAACTTGCATGACCTTTTGTATCTTTGCATTTGAAAAGTCATATGGTGACCCTTCATAAGCAAAAGCATCCTTTCCTCTTTTGTCTTTATCTTGGTGACTTTTCATATTACTCAAAGTGTCCTTTCATGGAAAAATATGCCATACCTCTTTTGTATTCACATGATGACTCTTGGAATTCCTCAAGATGACTCTTCATGATAAAATGCATTCCATTCCTCTTTCATCTTTTACATCATGAATCTTTGACTTCTCCATGGGCCCTCTTTTGACATATATGCAACCAAAAATATATTAATTAATATTAAATAAATATTAACACACATTAGCCAAGATATGAATATTGAAATCACCATTAAATGCGATGGGACCTTTATCACCAATAATGCTATACCTTTAACATCAATGACAATATTTTCAATAATATGGCCCTTTTTTATTGATGGTAACTTTAAACTAAAACTACCACATCCTAAAACCTACACATACTATCATCTAAAAAACATATAGTAACTCCCCCTTACTGTAGAAATATGTACCTATTCCTTGTACCTATTTCTACACCTATACCTATCCATGTTATTCTCCCCCTTTGACATCAATGGAAAAGGGCCTGCTTGGAGCTAACACTTATCTCCCCCTCAATTGATGCTGAACCTCAATAATAAGAAGTAAAATAAATTAATCCTAAATTCTCTCATAGATACTCAAATCTGTCTTTTGGTAGTGCTTTTGTGAAAATATCTACAATCTACTCTACAGTATTGATATACTCTATCTTAACCTATTGATCTACAACGTGCTCTCTCAAAAAGTGATATCTAATGGGAATATGTTTTGTTCTTGAATGTATCAATAGATTCTTCAAAATATTAATAGCACTTGTGTTATCACAAAAAATAGAAATAGGTTCATCATACTTTACCTTGATATCTTCCAAAGTTTTCTTCATCCAAAGTACTTGAGTACAATAGAATACTACTAAAATATAGTCTGCTTCAGGTATAGAAAGTGATATTGAATTCTACTTCTTACTTATCCATGATACTAAGCTATCATTAAGGAAGAAAGCTCCTCCACTTGTACTCTTTCTATCATCCAATCACCCTACCCAATCTAAATATGTATAAGCAACAAAGTGAAATCTCTACCTATGAGATACCATAATCCATAATCTAATGTCCTTTTGATATATCTGAATATTCTCTTTATCAACTAAACATGACTATCTTTTGGAGCTGACTGATATTTTGTAACCATACCTACTACATGCATGATGTTTGGCCTCAATGCTATTAAATATAAAAGACTACCAATCATATATCTATACAAATATTGATCTGTAATAGGTGAATCTTCATCCTTACTCACCTTATTTCCTATACACATTAGTGTGCCAACCGGTGCACAATCCTCAAAACCAAATTTATTCAATATTTCTTTGGCATATTTACTTTAAGATAAAAAAATACCTTTATCTGACTAAAATATTTGCAATCCTAAGGAAAATGACAATTCTCCAAGTATAGACATCTTAAATCCTTTTTGCATATTATCAAAAAATTATTTTATCATCTTTTCAATATTTAATCCAAAAATGATGTCATAAACATATACCACAACAATCAATTGATGTTCACCTTCTATTTTAATGTAGAGATTACTATCAACAAATCCTATCTTGAAACCTTGATCTTACAGGGACTTATCAAGTCTTGCATACTAAGCTCTGGGATCTTGTTTCAATCCATACAATGATTTATTCAATCTAAATACATGGCTACTAATATTTGAGAGAATAAATCCCTCAGCCTACTCAATGTAGACCTCTTCTTATAGATTCCCATTTAGGAAGGTAGATTTGACATCTATCTGAAACACTTTGAAATTTTTAAACACTGCACGTGTAAGAAACATTCTAATAGCCTCTAACCTTGATATTTGTGCATAAGTTTCTTCAAACTATATTCCCTCAATTTGAGCATATCCTTTACATACTAATATTTCTTTATTTTTGGTCACTTTTCCATTTTCATTCAATTTATTTTTATAAACCCATTTTGTTCCTATGACATTGTGATGTTTTGGTCTAGGCACTAATTCCCAAGTATCATTATTTTCTATTTGATTTTATTCTTCATCCATAGCCTTAACCCAATGCTTATCATGTCTATCTTTTAAAAAAGTTCTAAGCTGAATTTTGGATAACAAAGAGAAATTAACTTGATCAAATTCGCTTACCATCATTCTTCTGGTGAGAATTCTTTCATTTATGTCCCTGATGATGTCACTTTCATTATGATTTGTCTAAACATATTTCGATGGATTTTTGATGTCCTTTTTCTCCTTCTTCTCATCTTCATCTAATTCTTCAAAATATTCCTCTTTAATGATTTCAAGAATGTCTACTAGATCACTGATGCTTTGTGTTCCATCTTCTTCTATCTTGACACTTACAATTTCAAAATAATTCTTAGTTTTTTTTATAACATTTATAAGATTTAATTTTGCAAGAATAACCAAGAAATATACCTTTTTATACTCTATAATCAAACTTACCAAGTTTTTCATCAGTTCTCTTTATGAAGCATATGCTACCATAAATTCTGAAATAATCAACTATTACTGGTTTATCTTTCTATAGCTCATAAGGAGTCTTGCCACTATTAAATATCAATAATTCTCTATTTTAAATATGCAATACTATAGCAATTGCCTCTCTCTAATATTTACCTACTATCTTGGATTCATTTAGCATTGTCATCACCATCTCCTCAACCAATCTATTTTTCCATTCAACTACTCCATTTTGATGTGGAGTTCTGGCTACTAAATAATGTCTCTTTATTCCATGGTCTTCAAAAAACTAAATAAATTGATCTCATATGAATTTTCCTCCTCAATCTAATCTTAGACACTTAATCTTCAAACTAGTTTAATTCTCAAATAATGCTTTGAATGCTTTGAAATGTTTAACAGATTCTGATTTTTTCTTTTAAAACATCATCCAAGTCATAAGTGAAAAATCATCAATAAGCAACATGAAATATTTCTCACCTTTAGTAATTTGAGTTCTCATAGCTCCACATAGATTAGTGTGAAAAAGCTATATCATCTGAGTGGTCTAGTACTCTTTTGTTTTGAACCACCTTCTAGCCTACTTACCATGCTGACAAGGTTCACAAAGCGTGTTAGATGGATTTGTAATCTTTGGAAGGTTTTTGACTGCTTAATTCTTTTTGATGTTGATAAGATTACCAAAATTTATGTACCTCATTCTCCTGTGCCATAGCCAACATTATTCAATCTGACTCAAACAATATCTTTGACCTTTGATGTCTAATATCATATACAAATTATTGCCTATTCTCTAAGCATCTGCAACCAACACATCTAAATCTTTTCTTCTAATTTCACAACTTTCTGCATAAAACTTTAGTGTGTGCCCCTAATAAAACATTTGACTTACACTTAAAATATTATGTTTAAGACCTTCTACATATAAAACATTTTCAGTTTTAGTTCTACCATTATCCAAAATTAGTATACCTTTTCCAACAATTATAATAGTAGTATTATCTCTAAATTTCACTATGCCACCATTGATTTTCTATTAGGTTATGAGATTACTCTTGTCTCTTGTCATGTGACTTGAACATCCAATATCAATGAACCATATATTTTCTTCATTTCTTGCATGCAAAGCTGTCTACACCAACATAGATTTTTTAGGTTATTTTTTTTGCCATGAACCTATCTAAACATTCATCTTGATGAATGGAGTCTTGAAAATCTGGTCCTTCTTGATTGACTCAAACACTCTTTGATAGTACTGAGATATGTGTCCAATGTTATTTCACTTATAAGATATTATGGTCTCTTCATTAAATCCTGATAGAGGAGCTAAAGAGTTGTGGCTTCTACTTGACTCTGTATGAATTTCCTTCTTATTTCTAAAATTGTTAGCCCTTTTTTGACATTCTATTTTCTTATGACCATATCCATTACAATAAAAATAGTATCCATAAAAATAGGACCTATTTGTGTATATCTAACTTGATTGCCTTTTGTAGCTCTATTCCCTCTAGCCTTCTTTGTTTAAGATGTCCTATATATTCTTAACTTCTTCCCTTATTATTTCTTCTTTTGTAAGAGCTTCATCATAGCTCTTTCTTTTTTCCTTGTCTGTGAAAGTAGTGATCTCCTCTTTCTTTTTGAAAAATATAATACCTATCTTATCTGATATTGATCTTTGATTTTTTTATGTCTTATTCAACATATTAGTGTTATTTTTAAATTTTGAATCATTAGCTGCTCTATCATTGATTGCTTTATTTTTTTCTCAAAATCTACTTATAAAGAACCAATTTCAATAACATACCTTTCAAATTATTTACTTACTATTTTCAAATGTGTTGTTAGATCTTATTCATTCTTCTTAGATTATGCAATGTGTGCTTGTCGATATTCAATTATTTCCAGACTCTTTTTCATTTTTCTTGATTTGGAGCTTTAATCTTCGATTCTTATTTTCAAGAGATTTTAACTCTTCTAAGGCACAAATGAGTTCTCCTTCTAGATTCACTTTGGATTCATCCTGTTCTTCTTCTTGATCATCTATACTTTTGATTATGAAGGTATCTTCATGTATGCCCATGAATATAATCTCTTTTTCTTCTGAATCATTGACTCCAGTATCTTCAACTGAGCTAGGATCTTTAGAATATAAACTCTTCTTCTCAAATCCCTTCTTTAATTTACCTTTGAAATTATTTTTGTATGTATACTTTCATTCTTCATTGTCATCATTACCCTTATTTAGGCATTTAACTACAAAATGTCCAATCTTTCCATAATTAAAACATTTAAAAGGTAGTTTTCCTTGATATTTACCTGTGCACTTTTTTGGCTTGTAAATGAATAGAGCTCCATTGTCATATTCATCATCGATAGAACTATCACTTGATTCTTGAATTTTAGCCTTCTCTTTATTTGATGTCTTGAAAATAGCTTCTTTCTTTGAAGGTTTATCCTATTTAGTTCACATCTCATATGTCGTAAGAATACCATGAAGCTCATCCATCATTAGTTAATTCTTTATCTCTTCAATTACCAAAACTTGTGCATCATATCTCAATGGTAGAGATCTCAAAACGTTTTTAACCATAGTTGATTCTTCTAAATTTTTTATAAGACTTTAAATCTGATTAACTATTTAATCAACCTACAAAAGATAACTTGTTATATTTTCTTCTTCTTTCATCTTAAAACTCTCAAACTATCTTCTGAAAGTCTGAAGCTTAGCTTGCTAAACTTTTCCATCACCTTTGTAAATATTCTCAAGTTTTACCCAAGTTTCATGAGCAAATTTACATTTCATAACTTTAACAAATTTTGATTCACATAAACCACATAAAATAGCATTTAAAGATTTATCATTATTTTCACTTGCCTTCTTTTCTACTGGATTAGTTACAAGTGTTTATGGCTCTTCATATTCCTCCACCATTTCTTACCATATGTCAAATCCAAGGGCCATCAAATAATTTTTCATACTTATGCTCCAAAAAACATAATTCGTCCCATCAAACAAAGGTGCCTTATTTGTATAAAATCCTTCATGTTATCCAGCCATCATGCTTTCCTGATCTACCTTCAAGCTGTAAAACTTTTTCAAAAGGAACCTGCTCTGATACCAATTATTAAGCAAAAAATATACTAAGAGGGGGTGAATCAGTATATTATACATCTTTTTACTTAATATGATTTATTTTATTTAACCACTTAATCACATATTTAAGATATGCAATAAAACTAAAATAATAATTTGTACCACACAAAAGAGAGAGAGATACACTAGATTTTTACGTGGAAACCCAAAGTGGGAAAAACCATAGAGAACAATCTCAAGTATATGAATGAGCACCAACTCCAAATACAAAGTTCACAAGCACCAACCCCTTTGTTGAGCACCAACATAGAAACTATTTGTGATCACCAACCCATAGGAGCACTAACCCCTTACAAATATTTGTGAGAATTAACCCATAGGAGCACCAACCCCTCTTGTGTATAAAACACAACTATCTCTCAATGTTTCTTACTCAACAAATGAAAGAAATCTAAAATATCTCCTACTTTTCTCTCTTTGAAAATAAATACAAATGATGTACTCTCTTACATATTACAAATGTATTATCAAGTATTTATTTATAGATTTCCAAATGACCTTTGGCATTCACCTTTTGTGACCCTTCAAACTTCATGGAAAATGGTGCCAAACTTGCATGACCCTTTGTATCCTTGCATTTGAAAAGTCATATGGTGACCCTTCATAAGAAAAAGCATCCCTTACTCTTTTGTCTTTATCTTGGTGACTTTTCATATTTCTCAAAATGTCCCTTCATGGAAAAATGTGTCATACCTCTTTTGTCTTCACATGGTGACTCTTGAAATTCCTCAAGATTACTCTTAATGAAAAAATGCATCCCATTCCTCTTTCATCTTTTACCCCATCACTCTTTGACTTTTTTATGGGCCCTCTTTTGACTTATATGCAACCAAAAATATATTCATTAATATTAAATAAATATTAACATAGATTAGCCAAGACATGAATATTAAAAACACCATTAAATGCAATGGGGCCTTTATCACCAATAATTATAGACCTTTGACATCAATGCCGATATTTACAACAAATTGATGCAGAGGTTTTATCCCCATAGGGTAGTTTCATATTAAATAGACAATATTTTTGTAACCTCCTATAGTGGTTTGTCATGGATGTAGGTGGTTACATAATTACCTCTACAAATAAGGGTGGTTCTATCACCTTCTCACTATCTTCTAAAATTGGCTCCTAGAACTCAAAATTTAACACATTTTTGCATGATTCCTTTATGGTTCTTTCTCTTTCAACCTTGTGTTCACTTCCATGCTAGCCCAACTCACTCTCTCTTCTATTTTCAATCATTTTAAAGATTGATGATTTTGTCCCTAAGCAATGGTTACATTAGCCATTTACATCTGATAGAAAGCCCCCTAAAACACTTAAAAAATCACCTAAAACACTAATTTTTTCACAATTTCACCTAAAACACTATTTTTTTCCACAATTTCTTAATCTACATCCCCCAACTAACATTTTGACACTATTTTTTTTAAATTTCACTAGATTTTTAGTTTATTTTGAGTATATTTTCAAAATTAGGGTAAAATATAAAAATGCAAAAACACCTACATGTCTCTACTTGATCTACCTCTAACTGGTAGATTATCCATCCTTATCCTATACTTTATCCGTCAATTTCTCATTTTATCAAATACATTATAGGTATCCCAGAGCTCAAAAATCTCTCAAATCAATTGGCATAAATGAGGTTTTTGGAAATTTTTTGAATATAATAGCCCCTAACTAGCCATTGTTATTTAAAAACTTTCTAATTATAAACACATTTTCATATTTACATTTATTTTCAAAATTGATGAGTCATATTGATGTTATATTTTATAAAAATAACATTTTAATGATATTTATATCTTTTGTAGAATGTTTTTCAATTTTGTAGGTACATGATGACTTGGCACTAGATTCAATCTCTTAATAGGATGGTTCAAGTAGTATGATATTCCATGCATGTATGGTATATATTATTATCCATGTTTTGATTACATAGTATATTTACATTTTTTTGTTAAAAATTCACTTAATGATTATATTTTATCTATAGGTTGTATGGAGTCTCAATTAGCTTCACCATGTCACCAAGTTAAGTGAGGTGAATATTTATAACCCCTATTTCACTTTTAGTGCACCATTCTTCAAGATCAAACCTCCATCAATTCATGACAAGTCATCCTCAAGAGGCATAAATATGTATGCACCAAAAATTTACATGTTGCAACATTCCAAAATAATGTCTAATGATGATGTAATGATATCCAAGTACATTATAAAAATGAGTTATCTCTAACACTCCTCTTATTTTACTATCATTCCTCTCTCCAAGACTCATTTTGACTCCCTATGGTTTACCATATGCATCTTCTATCAACTCAATTTTAAAAACCTCTTAGACGTGATAAAACCACCACTATATGTAACATGACCATTATTCTTTGTTATGAAACCACCACCTTGGTTTCATCCACCATGGTGGTTCCATCTCATAGGGTGGTTTTAACTTATATATATGGTGGTTATGTAACCTCTTTCAGTATTTATATCATATAGGTAAGAGTTTATGTATCCAAACCATGTAAATAGGGGTAGTTATGTTTTGTTCTCCTACTCTTCCATAATTAGTTCCCAAAACTCAAGCTTTCATGTATTTTTTAATGTTGCATTTGTATTTATTTATCTTTCCCCATCTTGTTAAATTATATCGTGTCCCAAATCATTCTCTCTTTTATTTTAAATAATTTTTAGTCTCTCTTAAGTTTTAATTCTAGTTCATCTTATTTAAACTCCTTAATATAACCTCCATTGATCTTCTACATGTAAGATAATTTTTTCTTGATTTTAGATCTAAGAATTTTTATTAAATCTTGAGTTTTTAAAGATTTATATAGCCATAACATACTACCATTATTTTGAATCTCTACTTGTGTTTTTTGTGATTGACTACACCATTGAAATTAAGTAAGCGTCTTTGGTTCTACAACCAAATCTTTGTAAATGGTGCATTCAGTCAACCATAAATCATCTACTATTTGTTTCAAATTATGTCTCTTAATCTTCCCCCTCTTGTGAAAACCATTAGTTTATATTTATTTTTAGAGAGCTATATAGACACCTAAATTTCACCATTTAGTGTTGAAATTAAATTTGACATGTTAACTATTCACCATCCCTAATTCTAATTCATATTAACATCATTTTCCTCTGATTTAAAATAAATAATTAATTAATTATAATCATGCACATCATTTTCATCAAATAATAATTAAAAATTTTGATTTTACACCTCACCCAAGCATTCTCAACATTTATTTCAATCATGTGTTGATGCATCCAACCAATCCCTCAACTTCTTCAACCACCTTATGAGTCATCTTAGAATATTTCAACCTCCTGGATGAATACACTAACTTAACCTATTTTTGGTGAGTCACTCAACCACCTCCCCTTTTCCTCAAAAAATGGAATTAGTCATCATCCTCATGTATGACAACTTAAATATGGCCATTGAATATTTATATAATCTGACAAATTCAGATAATTCTCAACCGTTCATATTATCTACCATAAGCCTATAAATTGATGCATATTCCATCACTTTCAATGACCCACCTTAAAGATAATGAATTGATATAAAATTATTATTTAGAATTAAAGTGAACCAAAGTTAATCAAAATATATCAAATCTATCAAAGTCATTTTATACTCCAAAACACTACCCAACTCTCTTTGATTTTGAAAAGAGTTGAGCACCCACATTTAGAATTCAAGAGAAAATCTTTATTTAATCATAATGGATAAGGTGATGAATACTTCACAGTTATAAGTATTGTTTTGTTTATTTATTTCTTTCATTTTTTGATCTATCTTGAAGCTTATGTTTTAGTTTATATTATATTTCATTATTTGATTTATTAGGTAGCATGTACTTTAAATCTAACACTTACATTTTGGCATGCCCAGTGGGATCTTACCTCATAATGAAAATTATAGATATCGTAGGTGCATTTAGGAGCTTAGTTAAGTTGTTTTTAATTTATTTATTTGTGAACATGCACATAAGCTTGGTCTTTAATGTGTGTTTTTATAGTTTGAAGTTGATTTTTTGAGTTTTTGATCTTGATGTTGTATGCATGTGCAAAGTGAATGTGTATAAAACTTCAATGAATCATTGTAGTAAATAGTGAAATTATTCCTTTATCTATTTTTGTTTCTCTTTGTAGTTTTTTAAAATTTTCTAATGACTTCAATTATTTTTATTCCATTTTACACTTTCAGTCTTTGGTTTAACCTTTTTCTTTAGACTAGTGAAATCATAGATACCTTTAGCGAATTCATTGAAATGAATAGTGAAATTGTTTCTAGGCACTTTTAGGTCTATTTTTCACATTTTTCCAAACTTTATCAACATCTCACTCTATTTTTTAAATCTATTATTGATCTTCTATTTTGGTTGTTTCTACTTTTATCTTCCATTTTTCTCTATTTTTGACTTTTGTATGAACAACAAAATCATACATAACTTTTGTGAAATCATTATATAAGATGATTATTATTATTATTATTTTGTGGTTTTATAACTACTAATTAATTTACTTTTTCGTGTTACTTTGTAATAGTAAAATCATTCCAAAGCATTAATTTTATTTATCATTTTTAACTTTATCACATTTTTAGCTGACTCTTACAGGTTGACTTAATCATTTATCCATAAAAAAAACTTATCACTTTTATTTCAATTCATTAGTCTAATATAAACCAAATACAACTAGCCAAATCAAATTTTATTTTTAGTTTTTAGTTTTCTTACTTCATATTTTATTTTTAGGCTAACAATTTCCTTTTATTTCAAGTTTTATATCATTTTCCATTTCAAAATTCTTATATGTAGTAGTAAATTAAATAATTTTTAAAATTTTACATTTAATTAATTTTACTTTTCAAACATTTTTTATGTGGTTATTGTTGCATATACTCTTTTCTATGGCGTTATATGAGTGATGATACCCATAAAATCATAAATAACATTTGAAAATTTTTGTTACCTAAGACCTAATTTCATGTATAATCTTCTCTTGGAATCACATTGGTGATGATACATTACAACTAGAGGCAAGTTCAAGTCTTATTTTTTCCCTCTTTTCTAGGGATCTATTGACCATGGATTTCACCATCAAATGGTATGCCAAACCCTATGTACTAGTAGGATATAAAAATTAAATGTCAACTAATTTAAAGTCCTAAGGGGTATTTTGTTCTTATCACACCATGATGTGAGGTGATTCCATGCTCTAATATCCAATGTTTCAATAGTTGCCTCAAAGTTTAAATTTTCTGACATCAACCTATTGAAATTTTATGGCTGGGTTGGGCACATTGGGACTAGACCCATATGCATAAATCCAATAAATCATATTGTTTCATGGTTTTGGGCCTCACATACTGAAAGGTATTTATAATACTCCCCTTACATAATATTGTAAAAACCTTAAGCATAAGTGAGCCTTTTATCCATTCAACTTTGGTCTATCAACATTGAGAAGTTACTTTATATGTACCTTTGAAACTGAGTCTAGTGAGATATGGGAATGACACTTCCACCATATTCAATTCTATGAATTATTGGGCCAACACTATTACATGGATAATAAAGTATCATGTAAATCCTAAAAGTTATTTAAATCCTTCATCCTAGTTTGTTCTATTGATATGCATTGCATGTGTGTTTAATATAAGACTTGTTTGTTTTCTTCCTTGTGAAAACCATGTATTGAAATCCTTTGATTGAAACAAAGAATATTTTAAGAATTGAAACCAAGAAATAAATTCATAATATAAAGCTTAAATATCACAAATTTTAGTCCTAAAGTCAAAACTCAAAGTACCTTTTTATTAATCAATATTGTTTGTTATTTTAGTCTTTCACTTTATTAGAGTCAAATATCTATATTTTTACTCTCTTTTTTTGAGTTAAATCCTTTCTCTTAGACATTTTGTCTATCATAAGGCACATGGATATGTTTAAAAATCCTAGGTTGAGGGAAGATCCTTTTGCTAATGACCCCTTTCACTCTAGTAGTCAATAAAATCAAAGACAACATGCCCAAATCCATAAAATTCATGAGAACAAAGAATAATAGGACATTATCAAAATTAAGGTATATTTAGGGCCATATTAACTCCTTCTTCATTCACACAATATTTGTTATCCAATAATAATTAAGTTTTAATCCAAGTCTTAGGTTTGGGGAAAAAACTTTCTTCATATTTTGATGTTAAAAACATACATCACTTATTTGATAGAAGAGATTCCTCATCACCTATATAATATAAATCTACATCACAAGGCTCTTGAGAATATAGAAAGGTTGTCATTGGTTCATCCAATTCTAATCCCAAACACTCCCAACACAAAATAAAATCTATCATTAATGAATGATAATCTTAAGTAAGCCATGGGTTTTCTATGGAAGCCCATGCCCATAAAATAAACCAAGAGATTGTAAACCTCAAAGCCAATAAGATAAGAAATATTTGGTTAACCAAATTTCCAACATAAATATAAGTTTGAGTGTGAATCCAAATTCATCATCAATAATAAATCCAAATCAAAGCTTGAATGCACATTCTAGCTCACCTATCAACAATAAAATCAATCCAAATATAAGATTGAATGTCCATTCAACCTCACCAATCATGAATGAATCAAATTCAAACTTGAATGCTTATTCATGTCTACCAATCATTGATCAATAAAATCCAATCTTGAATACTTATTCAAGTTTCCTAATCAATCAATCAGATCAAGATATGAACTTCCATATTTTACCAATCAATCATACAAATCCAAATAAAAATGTAAACTTGAATACTCATTCTAGTTGACCTATCAAAAATAAATCAAATCCAAATCTATTATTAAATGCTTATTCAATTTTACCCATCAACCAACATCAATTTTTTTGATTTTATAATTACATCAAATAAATTTTCAAAATTTACCAACCCAAATTAATTTTTAGGTTTATCCCCATTACATCAAAATTAAACACCCATGAATCCAACACCATTTATCAACACCATTTCAACCTTAAATCAACATCAACACTCTTAAACCCAACACTCATCCAAACCAAAATTTTGTCTCACATGTTTTTTCAAATCCAAATTGAGCCAAAATGTGTTTATTAATCCATCCCCAAATCAAACCAACCTAAATCCTTTTACAAATCAAACCAATATAAATATTTTTACAAACACCACTAATCCAAATATCTTCATAAATTTTAAAAAAATCCAAATTATTCACCAACTTAATAAACCCAAAACTATTAACACAATAAACAAATCTAAATACCCCTTTCAATACACTTTTAAATCAATTTATCAACAACCCACCTCATAATCAATATTCATTTTCACAAGCCAACACCAATATTGTTGACCCCTAAAATCATCTAAATACTAGACAAATAGGCACTTACACACTTTAGTTAGAATTTAATGTCACTATATGATAGGTATGTATAATCCAAGCCACACAACCAATGTACATGCTTTGAATTAAATTTCCATCAAAGTAGATATCTGATATCAATACTTTGTAAATGCATGTTAAATGATAACTTGGTAGAATCTAGGTAAAATTAGTCGCATGGAACTAGGAACCATATGGGAGATTATAGGGAAAATAAAAAAGTGTATTGGATGGCTAAATATCCCAACATAAAGTTATTATGTTATGAGAATGGATAGTATGGTATTTATCCTCAAGATAAATTGAAAATTTAAATGTGAATTTAGGAAGAAAAAGATCACAAAAGTGTAATATGAGATATGAATATGAAGAAGTTGTCATAGAGAGTAGAGAGTCTAGTACAAGAGAGAAAATAGTAGATAGTAGAGAGTGAGAGATAACAAGCCTTGTCCAAGTGAAGTAGGGTTGAGCACTAACATCAATTACAAATAGTGAAAGATAAAAAATATGAATAATATCTAGTTTGTATAGTGAGAGAACTTAGTGTGTTGAATGTAATAATCTACCCCCTTGTACAAACTAGACTATATATAATAAAAGGATTCATTTCTATACTTTTTTATTGGATGGAACCTAATGATGTTTTATGTGCTCCCCAATCTAATTGGTACTCTACCCCATATAATCCTTCCAAAACCAAGTCTCTCATTACATGTAGATAACACAAGTACAAACTAAATAATTTGTTCCTTTACACCTCAGGTTAGATCATAGGTATTTTTCTATCCTATGTGATATGCTAGTGTAAGAACTAGTTTAAGGTGATCTAGATTCGTAGACTAAAAAATCCAACATTTTTGGTTTTGTTACTGGGACATGCTTGTCTTTGGTTGTTATAATGATCATAGTGCATGCATCACATTTCTAAGTCATCAACCAAATATAGACACTCATGAGATACACAATGATAGGATCAAACTTTAACTTAGAATCCCCAAGAAGGTGAGAGCTTAGAAAGTGTAGGTGTAATGAGAAACAATAGATGGAAGTGGTTAAGCAAGAACCTAGAAGAAGGGAGGAGTCCACCTATGGAAATTATAAAAGGAACCTTAGAGGAAGGGAATGGCATGAGGATAAATATTATGTGGATAGAATACACTCAAAATGGAATGATTAGACACACCATAGAATTAGAGCAAGATCTAAGAAGGGTTGAAGTAAGGACCAAGTGTTTAGAGGCTAGTGATGTAACATTCAATGTTCCTAATCATAGAAATGGGCTTACATATGCCTCTTATAATCAAAAGAGACATTCCAAGTCCACTAAGAGTAGATGTTAAATAGGCAGAAGTAGGGATTATACCTAAGTAGGTGATCCATAACCCTTTACTTGAACAAGAGGAAACATAGTAAATACATAGGTTACAATATCTGAGGAGGCCTGGGATAGGATCTAATGTAGTAAGATATAGTATGAGATTGATCACCTCTATAGTAGGCTAACCCATATGCATTCCCCATAGAAATGTTTCCATCATGTAGACCATGATCACACTAGTCTAACAAATATGTTATATACTAGATATGAACCTTTAAAAGTATTATGGAATGGAATATGTCTTAGATCATATGCATAGGTGTGAGCTCATTTAAAGGGCTCAATATATTATCTAATTAGAGAAAAAAATGTACCAATTTATGACCACTTTATGAAGGTGATTAAATAATTGATGAAAAATACCAATCTAATGCATACAATCATAAATTTTTCCCTCCTTAAGGCCACATTTATAAGGTATTCTAATGTCTTATAAATGGATCACCTATATGTTGTCACATTTAGGGATATCAAGAAAGAAGATTTAAAGTCTATATAAGACTAAGACATGAGGTTTATTAGCTTGGTTTTGAAGATTATATACACAGTCCAAACACTCAATCATGCCTATTTGTTTAATAAATGTCTTCTCCCACTAATTTGACACACATTTTACATGATATAATCCTCTAATCCTCATATGGTGTTTGAAGCCACACTTAGAGATAAAGTCATGCACTGTATGGAAAAATAAGCTTGACTGATATTAGAAGAAATAGTTACAATGATGAGGTAGTAGCTATAATAAGTTATAATCATGCATAATCTTATAATAAGGGACATGAATGGAAACTCATGTGGACATGGAATGTGTAGGTGTTCACAAACCTAGAAGTGGAAGATTGGTGACAATGCAATAGGAATACATCTTGATAGATGAAGGTAGGTAAAAGGAGAATATTTTTAATTTATTGAGAAGCATCCACCTAGAAATGTTACTTGGGCATAACATCAAGATAAATAATGAGCCTATCTAAACTCATGTTATAAGTGTCGACCATTAGACTCTTTCCAGTGTAAATACCCATGAAGAAATCATAAGGTTGATGAGTGTTATGACCTTCATTTAAGGATTATATGAATAAGTGATCTAAGGAATATATTTAAGAAGGAACAATATATAGGTAAATCCTCTAAGAATCATAATTTTTGAATTGTGCCCTAACCTAAGAAGTGTTAAAGTACACCATAGACTAGTCCATGCTCACCAATTATTTACCACAGCTAGGTATGATAGTAAAAAATATTTCATGATGATGTGTAGATCATCTAGTCCTTAAAAATCAAACTCTAAATTCAAAATAGGCTCCCAAAACACAAGAGATGGGAACCCAACATGAAATTACACCATGGATGAATATTTCCCAATGAGTTCCCTAAAGCAGGTAATACCTAGGGTATGGTAATCATATAAGGAAGTTGAATGGGGAAGTATCATAGCATGATTTATATTTTCTCTTGATCCAAAAAATAAATTGGATCAGACTTCAATTAGACCATCAGTAGTATATGAACATAACTAATGAGTAATAGGGATAACACTCCCTAAGTATGAGATGGTTCCCTACCTATCAACACCACTCTATAGCTAGTAGAGTTTTACCCCATCAATCAACCTTATGTCTTATCTCATTCCAATGGTTAGAATTGTAATATTGAAGAGGTAAGAGTCACCACACACATCCAAGCTGATAAAGGTGCTCTACATAATAAATTAAGGGATGGAAGAGGAGATTAATTCTTTGAAGTCATATAAGTGATGAATCAACCTAGATTTTTTGGATGACTAGATGACTACTCAATAATGCAAGTCCAAGCCTCTCACATATTGACACCTAGGGGGTTGTTTAATTTCATCAACTTGTATTTTGGAAAACCCATGAGATATTATATATCAAGGCATTTGTCCCCATCGTGTAATAAGGCTCCCTTATATAAATTATTTTTTCTCATTTTGTTTGGTAGAAGAAATGTTTTAGGTAATAAGACATGCTTACCTCTTAATATCTAGGTGGGTGAGTCAAGTGAGAAATTTATCTAATTAGTCATTATGATACACATTTAAGTATTTATGGTTAGGTTTGTACTTAATTTAAAATTTATAAAAATCATGTTGACACCACCAAAAATAAATTTTACATCAACGCCCAAATAGAAACATCTCAAATTAAGCACTATGTTGGAGGACCATATATAAATTTTAGTGTGGGATGGGATATGGTGCTAAGAAAAAAAGGGAATAGATGCATATATCAAAGATGTTTGAAGAAAAGTTTGTAGAAGAGAACATGGGAATAATATGAAAGAGAGAGAAAAACATGTGGAAAGAAGGTATGTTGATCAAGTTAAATATCATAATTGGAAATGGCATGTGTCATGTCAATGCATAAGGAATAATATATGGTTAGTTAGCCATCTTGATGGAGAGGATTAATAGTAGATGAGCTAGTTTACATTGAGACTAACATAATATAGGGCCTGATCTATATTTATTTTTATTAGAGCTAAGCAGTGAATGAAGTGTCTTAGTCAGGAAAGGAGAAGCATGTAAAGGATCAAGGCATGTGAAATATTTTCCACCTATCAAAAATTTCAATTTTTTAAGCATGACTTAGATAGGATACCATATTCATAGGTAGAAATAGGTGGTAGTGTGGACATTTCTCAACCTATCAACTAGATTAGTTAGTTTCTCCTTTTTCACCTATAAAAATGAATGGGATGGATGGTCCATAGTAAAAATTGATAAATTAGGAGTAAAATTAGAAAAGAGCACTGAGTTATCAAAAAGGTAGCCCTAAGAGGATTTCTAATGGAGAGATAATAGATAAATATAATAAGTGAAAGGAGGAAAGAGGAAATCAAGTCAAAAGGGTAAAATCTCAGGAGGTTGGATAGGAGGAAATAGATCCAAGGAGCGTAATTTTCTAAACTACCCTATGGACATAACTTGAGTGATTTTTATAAGTCTATGGAATGGAAATTCCCCTTATATTAGGATACCATAAGAAAACTAGATACTTGCAAGTAATAAGAAGAAAAATAATGATTACATTAGTTGAAGGAAGGATATAAGTAGAAGATGACTTGGGAAAGAATGATCGGCCTCCATAAATCATGTATGGGTAGAGGACAAACAACACTAGAGAATACATGGATGACTCAGAATGAGTATTAGATAGATATATTCTAAATTAGTGAAGATTATGGAACAAAGTTGGTGAGTATGAATCCATAATGCGGGAAACTAATCATGCCAAGACCCAAGAATGTGCATAGTAGTGTTGTGAAAATAGAAAAACCAGGGAATTAAAGAAGAATATCAAGTATAAATAAAATGAAATAAGAAAAAAACTCTTTTTGAAGTCCCTAAGGTCTAGGGCTAGGTAAGATGAAATGGGAGACCCCCTAAAAGTTTTACTCTATATTCAATTAAACCCTAGTGACATACTAATAGGAATGTTTATATGTACCTAAATGGAGATAGATAGCCCTTTCCTAATCTATCTTCTTGAAAAATCAGTACCTAGTCAAATGATAACCATTATAAAGATGTTATAAGTGATATAGAATCACTCAGAGTCATGCAAAAACACATACCTTCATATATGGATGTGTCAATAAAGTTTACTAAGAATCATAGTATGGAATGTACGTGATAAAAAATTGATGAGTATTTAATTATAGGGAGATAAAGGACAAAATACTCAAACCATGGCATAGGAAAGGCAAAGGTTAGAATCTTGGAGTAGTCATGCTACTTAGAAATATATATATTTAGCTGAAGGAAGGGACACCAAGAAAGCTACTATGTGGGAGAATAAATGGGAAGGTGAAAAAAAAATCCATAAAAAAAGGAAAACATCTTGAGAGGAGTTATGAATAAAATGCTTACAAAACTATACAAATCTAAATGAATCAACTATTTATGAAAATTCTTTAAGGGTAGTTGAGTTACATAAGGAAAGAAAGTAGAATAATAACCTATTATCTATGGATAGAAAACTAGTTTAGTGTGTGGTGATGTTAACCCATAGAAAAAAATATGTACTATATAAGTATAAACTTACATGATTCAAATGGAATTCAATGTCACTAGCTTAAAGGTTAGAATCTTGGAGTAGTCATGCTACTTAGAAATATATATATTTAGCCGAAGGAAGGGACACCAAGAAAGCTACTAGGTGGGAGAATAAATGGGAAGGTGAAAAAAAAATCCATAAAAAAAGGAAAACATCTTGAGAGGAGTTATGAATAAAATGCTTACAAAACTATACAAATCTAAATGAATCAACTATTTATGAAAATTCTTTGAGGGTAGTTGAGTTACATAAGGAAAGAAAGTAGAATAATAACCTATTATCTATGGATAGAAAACTAGTTTAGTGTGTGGTGATGTTAACCCATAAAATTATCTATGTACTATATAAGTATAAACTTACATGATTCAAATGGAATTCAATGTCACTAGCTTATAGGTACATGTGACCTAAACCATATAACTAATGTGTGCACATTAAACAAAATTTATAAAAAAAGTAGATGTTAGTAGTCAAGATTGTTCCAACACATGTTACATGACAAAGTGGTAGGAGATAGGGAAAATCAACCACATGGACTTAAGTACCATATGGGATACTATAGGGGAAAGTGATAGGCGGATTGGTTGGATATATATATTGACATAATGTTATTATGGTTGGCAACAGATGGTGTAGCAGTTGGCTTTAGGCTATATTGGAAATTCAAATGTAGGTTTAAGTATTAAAGGCTCAAAGAGGTGGAAGAGGAGAGATGAAGATGAAGCTACTATGGAGATTAGATAATGTGGTAGAATGGAAAAACCAATGAACAACAAAGAGTAAGATCCAATGAGTCTTGGTCAAGTGAATCAGGTTGAATATTGACATTAAATTAAAATAGGAAGAGAAAAGAGTTGTGAGTAATCTATGGTTTGTAGAGTGAGGGCACCTAGTATGTTGAATGTAATAATCTAACCCCATATAAAATGAATGTTTAATAAAATAAGAAGATTATTTTCTATACTTGTATATTGGATGGCATCTAACGGTATTTTTGTGTGCTTCCCAATCTAACTAGAACTCTCCCCCATTCACTCCTTTTAAACCTTACTCTCCCATTACATGTAACTAACATGAACCCAACCCAAATAATCTATTCCTTCACACCTCAGGTGATCTCATATGGATTTTCTTCCCCTACATGATATTATAATGTGAGAGGTTATTCAAGGTGATTTAGACTCCTAGACTAAAAACATCAATAAATCTAAACCCATTTATGGGTCAAAATTCTAACACATTTCCTACTTCAAGCCAAAGCAATCAATTCTCACCACACTTCATTCAAGAGTGTAAAAACATGAAACATAAAATCCAAGTATTGTAGATGGTACCTTATCTAGACAAAAACAATGCAAGTTTCAAGAAACATACCCCTATCTATTTGATATTAATATCATGATGACACATTTCTTACACACTTTAAATTCCATATGTTTTATAAATATAAATGTAAGGGAGATCCTAGGGAACATATTAAATAGTTTCATATGGATTTAAAAAGTCTCACCTATAATAATGAATACTTATTAATACTCATTCCACATAATCTAGGGGGTCAAGCCTTAGAGTGGTTCCTTCACTTTCCCAAAGGATCAATTAAAATATTTGAACATTTATCTGAAATATTTGCATTCTACTTTTCTTACAATGTTGAGCAAGAGTTAACCATGGTTGACTTAAATAATACCAAAAAAATGGTGAAACATTTTCTTCATTTTTAAAAATATGGTAGCCATTGGTGAGACATTTTCCATGGTCCCCACTTAAAAAACAACTTATTTCCATCTTTATCGATAATCTCAATTAAAAATTAACACATCAATTACAACTTCATTATCCAACATCATTCGATGAGATCATAAAAAAGAGAGTTAAAATTGAAAAAAAAAAAAATTCCAAGGGTGTCATTAATATTTTCAAACCAAACAATAATTCCTCAAACTAAACAGACAAACACAAGTTATTTTCCAAAAACAAAAATGTTATAGGTAATAAAGTGATAGATGATAAACATGTTCAAAACCTAAAATGTGATCTCCCTTACTTAGGGGCTCCTTTTTCTAAACAAAAACTCTGATATATAGCAATATTAAGCTCTGATACCACTGTGATGTCCCTTACTTAGGGGCTCCTTTATCTAAGCAAAAGCTCTGATACCACTGTGATGTCCCTTACTTAGGGGCTCCTATTTCCAAGCAAAATCTCTAATACCACTGTGATGTCCCTTACTTAGGGGTTCCTTTTTCTAAGAAAAGCTCTGATACCACTATAATATCCCCCTCAACAGGGAATATAAAACACAAATAGTTCTGAACAAAGATACACTTTTTGCCAAAATAATTTCAACTATGAATAAATAAATCACAATATAATCTCTCAATAGAAAATAAAAGATCTTATCACTTGTTCTTCTAGATGATTACACAATTGAGTCTCTGTCATACAAATAAAATAACATGAAATATTTTGTCTTGAAACCTTGGGCTTTTGCAAATCTGGAAATTGAGCCTGAATCTAGAAATTCTATCTCGGCCTGCTGTGTTAAACACACAGTCACTAACGTCGGTCGATATGCTACCGACATCGGTCACTATAGGTCCTTCTCTATCAATGTTGGTCTTCAGTCTGTCGATGTCGAGCACTGGGGATCTCTGTTTGCCGAGGTTGGTGTCTACGTGGATTTGTATGGACATGTACGGACTTTGTACGGCCACCGATTAAGCACAACCTGCCTATTTTCAACCCCTGATCTAAAAATATATGTCTCTAATATAGAAGATATCTATTTGTATAATTTATTGAATCAAAAACTAAATAAAGAAAAACCTAAAATACTGTGATAAATTTTGTGTGAAGTTATCTCTCAAATTTGTACCTCTGTGATAACTTCTGTATGAAGCTATCTCTCAATTTGGCAATAAATTAGCTGATATCTCATAGCCTCTAAATCACACACAATGAAGAGTTGATTTTCTCCACTGTAATGGAATCCTAGAACCCTTGGCTTAGTCTTCATAGAAGAATTCTTCAAAATCAATAATTAATAATCAATGGCTAATCAATAATGGCCTCCATGAGAAACCCTTATACCCTCAAAAAGATATGCTTGCCCTAATTAGGGTTTCTTAAATTAGAATTAGGGTTTCCAATTAAAAATAGGCTAAATAATTAATATTTTATTAAATCAATAAAATATTAATATCTCCCTCAATACATGTCAGATCCTCAAACCCTTCAAAGCTAGTGAACCAGGGAGTGATTCCACACATGACCATACCAAAATAAAGGCACTCTGCTGCATGTCAAATATCCCTAAATAATAGGAGCTCAGGCCAAATGTGTCTGAAATAACTTGAATGAAATCCAACTATAGGAATTCTACAAATTGAAGCCAAGCCAATCTCCATCATGACCCTCTATCCATCCTATTAGCCTATGAAGGTCGCATAATAGGCTAATCATCAAGTCTGTCAATGTCCAAAAAAAAGGGGACATGACAATCTGCCCCTCCAAAAATTGCTTGTCCCCAAGCAATCTCAAAAAAATGAACCAGTTGATCCACCTGGATCCCAAATGTAGTTATGCTCTGCACTGCTGTCAATCAATGCAAGTTCCTACAATATCATCAAAAGTAAATCAAAGAGGAACCCATAATCAAACTGGAGAATTCAACTCAACCAAACTCTAAAAGCACAACTGCCATAGTCAATAACGCATGAGAAACAAACTCTCAAAGTATGATAACCCAAATAGAATGGACAACTCCAACTGCCAATTCCATCTACAAAAGATGGTGCCAATCCATCCCATAACTGATCCCTCTATAAAGGTGGCATGGCCAACTTTACCACACTATCATCGGTGTGAGAAGAATCAATCTGAAAACTCAAATCTACTGGTATGCCAGACTCATCAGGAATAGGTACTCCCAAATCCTGAACATGTGTGTCTACCTCAACAACATGCTCCTCATCAGTAGCTACAGAAACATACTCATCACCAATACTCAATGTACTAACCTCTGAGTATATCTCCACACTCTGAATGCAAGCATCAGACTCATCCTCACTGTCTAAAACCTGAGTTGAACTCACCTTAAGACAAATCTCATCCACAACATCCTCAACTGCTCCTACCTGTGAAGATAATGTAGATAAATCATTACCTGAAGATGTGTTAATGTCTTCCTGTACTGGATCAACATATCTGTCAAATTCATCATTCAAGTTTATGCATGTTATAGGGAAAGTACTACGATCCTTAGGCCTATCAATTAAACTCTTTAACCACATACCAGCTCTAGGTGAGACATTTTTCTCTTTTGTCCAGACATACCATAAATCTTCTGCCAAAAGTTTAGAAATTTTATCCTCCTCCTCAAACAAGATTGTGAACATGATAGAGTGCATTGATGCTAATACATCACTGGAATGAAACTCATCTAAAATATTCCAAAATATTTTAAACATCCTACGAATGTCACCAATACAACCTACTAACATCATAATGTTTTCAAATCCATACCTTGCAAATGTTTCAAGTAATCTTACCCTCTTTGAGAAATGAGGGTCTCTAATGTCATCCAACTTTTCAAAGCTTTTTACCATGGCGTGAAGTACCTCTCTCATAATCTGATCATCATAAAAATTAAATCCAGCTATTATCCTCATGATTTCACTAATGCAAGAGAGAGTTTCAAGTCTTACCACCTCATCATGATGTCTCAAATATCAGGGCTTCACCAACGAACCAAATGCTGGAGATAACACTGTTTGCATGTCATAAGAATTTAATTGATCAACCTTGCTCAAATAAGTTTCTAACTCCTCCAAAGTTTTTAGAATGTCATCTGCTTGCTGAAATGGATTATCTAACTTCTTCTTTGCATTTTGCATTCTTTCTTCTAAATCTTTGACACCTGTTAAAGCCATACTGATACCCAAACTACCCAACAGGATGGTAAGACATTAGCTCTAATGTGCCCAATAGGATGGCAAGAATTTGGCTCTGATACCACTGTGATGTCCCTTACTTAGGGCCTCCTTTTTTATTTCAAAAGCTCTAATACCACTGTGATGTCCCTTGCTTAGGGACTCCTTTTTCTGAACAAAAACTCTGATATATAGCAATATTAAGCTCTGATACCACTGTGATGTCCCTTACTTAGGGGCTCATTTATCTAAGCAAAAGCTCTGATACCACTGTGATGTCCCTTACTTAGGGGCTCCTATTTCAAAACAAAAGCTCTGATACCACTATGATGTCCCTTACTTAGGGGCTCCTTTTTCTAAGCAAAGCTCTGATACCACTGTAATATCCCCTTCAACAGGGAATATAAAACACAAACAGTTTTGAATAAAGATACACTTTTTGCCAAAATAATTTCAAATATGAATAAATAAATCACAATATAATCTCTCAATAGCAAATCAAAGATCTTATCACTTGTTCTTCTAGATGATTACACAATTGAGTCTCTATCATACAAATAAAATAACATGAAATATTCTGTCTTGAAACCCTAGGCTTTTGCAAATCTAGAAATTGAGCTTGAATCTAGAAATTATGTCTTGGCCTACTGTGTCGAACACACAGTCACCGGCGTCAGTCGATATGCTGTTGATGTCAGTCACTGTAGGTTCTTCTCTGTCGACATCAATCTTCAGTCTACCGATGTCAGTCACTGGGGATCTCTGTTTATCGAGGTCAGTGTCTGCGTGGATTTGTACGGACCTATACAAACTTTGTACGGCTGCCAATTAAGCACAACCTGCCTGTTTTCAACCCCTGATCTGAAAATATATGTCTCTAATACAGAAGATCTCTATCTATATAATTTATTGAATCAAAAAGTAAATAAAGAAATACCTGAAATACTATGATAACTTTTGTGTAAAGTTATCTCTCAAATCTGTACCTCTGTGATAATTTTTGTATGAAGCTATCTCTCAATTTGGAAATAAATTAGCTGATATCTCACAACCTCTAAATCACACACAATGAAGAGTTGACATTCTCCACTACAATGGAATCTTGAAACCCTTAGCTCAGTCTTCACAGAAGAATTCTTCAAAATTAATAATCAATAATCAATGGCTAATCAATAATGGCCTCCATGAGAAACCCTTATACCCTCAAAAAGATATGCTTGCCCTAATTAGGGTTTCTTAAATTAGAATTAGGGTTTTCAATTAAAAATAGGCTAAATAATTAATATTTGATTAAATCAATCAAATATTAATATCTCCCTCAATACATGTCAGATCCTCAAACCGTTCAAAGCTGGTGAACCAGGGAGTGATTCCGCACATGACCATACCAAAATAAAGGCACTCCACTGCATGTCAAATATCCCTAAATAATAGGAGCTCAGGCCAAATATGTCTAAAATAACCTGAATGAAAGCCAACTATAGGAATTTTGCAAATCGAAGCCAAGCCAATATCCATCATGACCCTCTATCCATCCTATTAGCCTAGGAAGGTCGCATAATAGGCTAATCATCAAGTCTGTCAATGTCCACGAAAAAGGGGACATGACATAAAACCTATCAATAACATCACAATACCTAGTGGTTAGAAAAATAGAAAATTACAAGCATAATTTCAATCAATTTGAAGTCTTATGAATCAATATTTTAAAATTTGTCTCAAGAAAACATGATCATATGACCCAACACAAAACCCCTTGAATAAAAGTTTCATAAACCTAAGTGGTATCATGACACTGAATATTATGAATACCATAAAATTAAGGGAATATGTGTACATGTTGAGAGAACTAAATCAAGTGAAATTTAAGTTTTGAAACCTATTTTTAGAATATTTAATTTTTAAATATTTATAACCATATATATTCTAATTTTATAATCAATTTGGCACCTTTATCAATCTCAAAAGATGATACAAAGACACTTTCCTTGACTATATAATCACCTTTCTTGACTCTATACAAGAAATGAAAAAAAAAAATTAAGATCAAGTTTGAAATATTTTAAATTTTAAAACCCTTAATACACATGTATATTTCATTTACACATGATTTGATCTCTTGACCAATCTTAAAAAGTGATAGAAGATTGCCTTACTTGACTATTATAACCCTATTTTTGACTATAACAACTTGTACTATGCTTCCATACTTGTAACATGAATAAACACTATTAAAATGTAATATAAATGACTTAAAGGAAAAAATACATTCTCTTACACATAATTATGATCTTTAATTGAAGATTATAATTCAAATTGTCTTTCTTTCATTGTTTTTGATGCAAAAGTATTACACAACCTTATTAAAAGCCCTATTTTTCAAAACTTTCTCATTATTTAATTTAATTTATTGGAGTTTATTGGTATGTTTTATTGTATATCCTAATTCTCACATGATCCTAAACTATATTTATTCTCTTCTCTTTCTCTCTTCTTTTCTCCCAACTCCTAAACTATCTAATTAACTAATAAACTCAATCTTTATATTTTCTTATAATAACAACCTTAGTTGGGTTTGACAAGTTAGTATGAGTTAAGGCCTTATAATTATTCCAAATATGTCCTAAGACATTCCTTGACCCTTGGAAGAAGGATCATGACATTTGGTTTTAATAAAATATGAGAAAGACTCTACAAATTTCTTTTATAAATTTAAATTTTCAAATAGATAATTTTGGCAAGAAAATCATTATTAAGATCAAATGACCAAATTATAGAATGTTATAAATTTAAAAACATTATTAATGAATAAAAATGACCTATTAGAGATATTCAAACCAAAAACACAAATAAATAAAATAAAATGAGTCTTTTAATACTATGCTCCTACATCAGGCTCCATGAGTACAAAAGCATTCATGAGATATTGCTCATGATATTTTCAATGGTGCTCCCAATCAATGATATGTTCATTAAAATTTTAGGTACTTGTTCGATGGTGGAGCATAATCTTATTATAATTCCCAATTATAAATAGGGGTGGTGTGGGTGGGAAATTCCCCTCACTAAGGTCACCATGGGGGTCTAGGGGGTGATATAGGATAAACTATTGTAATTTCATAGTAAAATTGGCCTATTCAATATTAAGTCAGATATAATGGTAGAAATTATGTTGGTGTATTGTTTTCCTAATATGTAACCCTCCTTTGATATGAGGGAATTGTAATCATGGTGTCACATTATGTTTGAGTGAAGAGGAGATTATAGTGAATGTATTATAGGTTTATACCTTTATTTATTGGATTGAATAAGAATAGAACTGGCTATTTTTGTGTGAACATATCCCATTTTGGGTGAACCACATTAAATATATTTTATCTTTTGAGTTGTATTTTTTTCATTTTATTTATATCTTTATTTGATTAATATTACTTTACGTTCCATATGCCTAACAACTGATATTAGAGCCAAAGGTTTATTTAGAAGATAAAATTGTAGGAAAAGTGGGTACCTTGTTTGATTATGAGTAATGGAAAAATAAGGCGAGTTTAAGGTTGAGAATTTCAATGACCAAAACTACTAGTTATGGAATATGCAAATGGAGAACTATCTATATTAGAAGGATCTTTTCCTACCATTGGGAAGAATAGTAAAAAAGCTTGTGACTATGAAGGATGAAGAATGGGAGGTTCTTGACATAAAGGCACTAGGAACAATATGGATGTGCTTGTTAGTGTTTGTGGAATTCAATATTTCAAAAGATAAAAAAACATTAGATGTGATAAATTTATTGTATAAAGTGTATAAAAAAGCCTCAACCTCTAATAAGATATTTATTATTAATAATTTATTTAATTTAAAGATGTCAAAAGGTGGGTCTGTCGCTAATCATTTAAATCAATTTAACATGGTCAAAAATTAGTTAATCTATATAGGAGTAAACTTTGATGATGAGGTTAGGGATATTTTGGTTCTATACTCATTATAAGAAAGCTAAAATGGATTGGTTATGGCTATGAGTAATTCTATTTCTTATTCAAACACATTAAAGTTTGATGATGTTATTGGTGTTATTTTCAGTGAGGAAATGTGATGGAGAAGAACATGTGAGACATTAGGTAATGCCTTGATTATGGATAATAGGGGAATATAAAATGATAGAGGAAAGGGCCTATGGAATCATGGGAAGTCCAAGAAGGGCATAACTAAATCCAAAGGAATGTTAGTGTGTTGGATTTTTTTGGAAGAAATGACAACTAAACAAAGATTATTGGTTTTGAAAAGGAAAAAAAGGAGATGGACAACAAGATAAAAATTAGGAAGAAAATGTAGCAGGTGATGTGTTAAAATATGCTTTAATACTTTCTTTAGATAATTTTAATGATTTTTGGGTGTTAGATTCAGGGGCTTCATTTCATGCTACACTCTATAAGAAATATTCTCAAGACTATGTTCAAGGTGATTTTGGACTAGTTTGTTTGAGTGATGGTAAAACCTATAAAATTATAGGAAAGGGTAAGATATAAATAAAACTATAAAATTAAAAAAAATGGTTGATGAAATAAGTTAGGAATGTTCCTGAGTTGAGAAGAAATATAATTCTAGTAGGTTAATTGGGAAGTGAGGGATACACAGTTACATTTATATAAAATTTGTGGAAGGTCACTAAAGGATCACTAGTAATAGAAAAAGGAGATAAGTAGGTACATTATATTTATCTAATGTTAATGTTGACTCTTTTATTAATTTAGCTTCTACATAAGTGGATACAAAATTATGGCACCATAAAATTGGGCACATGAGTGAGAAGGGGATGCAAGTTCTCCACTCAATGAATTTGTTTATATATTTTAATAAGGTGGATTTGGATTTATGTGAGCACTATGTATGGAAACCATAAGAGAGTCAAATTTATTAGAGTTGGGAAGACAACAAAGGATGAAAAGTTAGAGCTTGTGTATGCAGATGTATGGGGACTAGCTTAGGCATCATCCCTTGGTGGCTCTTTTTATTATATTACTTTTATTGATGATGCAACTAGAAAAACTTAGTTTATTACATATGAAAGAAATATGATGTTTTTTATAATTTTAAAAAATGGAAAGCTTTGGTTGAGAATGAGACAGGAAATAAGTTAAACTGTGTCAGATCAGATAATGAAGGTGAATAATGTAGCAAGGAATTTAATAATTATTGTTCATCCCATGGGATTCATAGAGATAAGATAGCTCTAATAACACTAAAAAAAAGTGTGTCAGAAAGGATGGACAAAACAATCATAGAATGTGCAAGGAGCATGAGATTACATACAGGGTTACCCTTATAGTTTTGGGTAGATGTTGTGGATATTACTATTTATTTAATAAATAGAGGGCCTTGAAGTCCTCTGGGTGGTGGAATTATAAAATAATCATGTACAGATAAAAAGGTAGACTATTACTTTTCAAATACTTTTGATTGTGAAGCATTTGTCCATATTGATAAAGAAAATAGAACAATGCTTGAAGCAAAATCCAAAACATGTACTTGTATTATATATGGAGTTAATGAATTTAGTTACCATTTATGAGATTTTGAAAATAAAAAAATCATTAGAATTAGATATGAGATCTTTAATGATAAAGTCATGTATAGAGATCAATTACAAGGATAAAAACAATAAAATACAAATACATAATATGCATTACTTGATGAAATCATTGGAAATGAAATTCCATGAGTGCTAGAAAATTAGGATGTGCAACAACTAAAAAAACAAGTACCTCAAATTCTTAAAAGTGTAGTTAGAAAATATACCAAAGTAAGTAGACTCCCTAGACAATACTCTCCTTCAATTTGTTATTTATTATTGATTGATGGTGATGAGCTATAAATATATGAAGAAGCAATACATGTAGAAACCATAAAGAAGTGGGAGAAATGAATGAAAGAGGATATAGACTCCTTATTACATAACCAAACTTAGAATTTGGTTTAGTTTCCTATAGGAAAAAGAGCATTGTAGATTAAATAGGTTTATAGGTTAAAGGAAAAAGATGAAGGCAAACAAAGTACAAGGCTAAACTTCTTATAAAGGGGTTTGCACAAAAGAAAGATATATATTTTGACAAAATATTTTCTCCAGTTGTTAAAATGACTTCCATAAGAATTGTTTTAAGTTTCATAGTAGTAGAATATTTACACCTTAACCAATTAGATGTGAATATTTTATTCTTTCATGGTGACATTGAGGGGGAAATATATATGGAGAAACCATAGGGATACAAGGTCAAAGGTAAGGAGAAAATGGTGTGCAGGTTGAAGAAGAGTTTGCATGGCCTAAACCAAGATCCAAGATAGTGGTATTTGAAATTTGACATGTTTATGATAGAACAAGGTTATATTAGATGTTGTTTTGACCACTATATTTATTTTAAGAGATTAAATAATGGCAACTATATTATCTTGTTATTGTATGTAGATGACATGCTTATTGTAGGGTCTAACATGCATGATATAAATGATCTCAAAATAAAACTATCAAATTTATTTGAAATGAAGTATTTGGGTTCTACAAATCAAATCCTTGGTATGAGAATAATAAGAAATAGGTAAAATAGGAAATTTAACTCATCTCAATAAGAGTACATCAAGAAGGTGTTAGTCAGGTTCAATATGTAAGATACAAAACTAATGAGTATACCTTGGGGAGGGCACTACAAATTAATCAAGGAAAAATGTCCTAAAACTTAGAAATAAATCAATTACATGTCCAAATTACCCTATGCTTCAGAAGTTGGAAGTTTAACATATGCTATGGTGTGCATAAGAATAGACATTGTGCATGTAGTGGGAGTTGTCAATAGGTTTATGAATAATCTAGGAAAGGAGCATTGAGATGTAGTCAAGAGGATTCTTAGGTAATTGAGAGGTACCAATAGTATAAATTTATGCTATGAAGGGTTAGATGTTATCTTAAAAGGATAAATTGATCCATACATGGCTAGATATTTAAATGGTAGGAGGAGAACCACAGGCTATGTATTCACTATTAGTGACACAATAGTTAGCTAGATTTCAAAATTAAAGAAGATAATTTATTTATCAACTACAAAGGCAAAATATGTTATAGATATATAAGAAATTAAGTAGGTGATATGGATGTAATGATTTATGGAAGATTTGAGGTAGAAGTAGGAATATTTTAGGTTATATAGTGATATCTAGAGTGTGATTAATTTAGCAAAGAACTTAGCAGTCCACTCAAGAACCAAACATATACAACTTAGGTATCACTTCATTTGTTTAATTTTGGAGGATGGTCAATTGAAGTTGGAAATTATCCATACGAGTTAGAATATTGTAGAGATACTAACAAAGGTAGTCATAAAGGAGAATCTAGAGTGTTGTCAAACTTCAATAGGTCTTCAAGGATAACAAGTAAGATGAGAAACATGCCAGGGTCAAAATTCAAAGAAAATTCCAAAGAAGAGTTATATTGGTGGAATTGCAACAATGACTCTCCAAGTGGGAGATTGTTAGATGGTGTAGCCTGATCTTATTATAATTCCTAGTTCCTAATAAGGGTTGTGTGGGGAAAATGCCCCCCACTAATTTTGATATGGGGGTCTAAGGGGTGGTGATAGATTTGGTTCATTTTTTCTCTAATATGTAACCCTTTATTGATATGAGGGCATTGTAATTACAATGGTACACTATGTGTGAGTGAAGAGGAGAATAAAATGGATGTATTATAGGTTTATCCCTTCATTTTTTGGGCTAAATAAGAGAAACCTGGCTATTTTTGTGTGGACATAGCCTATTTTGGGTGAACCACATTAAATCTATGTTTCTCTTAAGTTGTGTTTTCTGCATTTTATTTCTATCGTCATTTCATTAATCTTTCTCTACATTCCATATTCCTAATAGTACTTATGTTGTGTCTTCTTATCTGATATAAATATAGATATATGCCACATTGAAATAACTAATTGATATTCTTGATAGTCTATTTCACTTATGCTTGTGAGAGTTTCTTTTCCCACATATAGTTGCTGAAAATGAAGTCCCTCTTGTAAGTCCTCTTGAGAACATTCTTATACCATCATTTTCTCAATATTTTTTTTATCTCTATGTTAATCTTAAGGCACTTTTCTACTACTTCCACGTCCATATCAACCATATCTATAATGTTTAGTAGGGTTTCATATAAACCCTTTAGAACATGTTAATTTAGGTATAGCTTGTGCATGGAGTAACAAAAGTAAATATTTTATAACATATGCAAATTAGATATATTCATTAACCAAAAAAATAGATAGATGCGTAGATAGACATAGGATTATTAGAATCTTAATAGTCATCATAAAATCATGTAATTAACATATTAAAATAAATAAAGTACTTACTACATATATAACACTTATAAAAGCTAATAGGAAAACCATTTCATAACAATATGTATTAATATTCATCACATCATAACCATATACAAATATAATTTAATGTTATATATAGATTTTTTACCCAACATTGTTTTTTCATATTTCAGCCTTTTGATATGCCCAAAAGGAGTGAGTTTTCGCATTATTTCATCTATAATTATGATTTTGTATGTCAAATACATTCAAAAATATTATACAAAAGATAAAATGAGTGCAAATCACAAAAGTGTCAAATAGATATACTCTATGATTTTACTATCCTTATTCTACATTCAAAACTTCCCCAGACATAAACACTTGTCTCATCTTGAGAAAAAGTCATAACACAAGATCATGATCTAAAGCTCAAACTAAGTAATTGAGCCAAAAAAAGAGTCACAATTATCACTCCAAGTTTCATTTACCAATTTTCACCTGTTATATACTACTTAGCTGTTATTTCAGGTTTTCAACTAAGTAGAGTACTAGCATACACCCTTTCAGGTTTTAAATAGACTAGCTTAAATAAGTGGCCACATTTTATGAGTTTTCAACTAACTTTTCCCCATTAATAATTCTTAATACCATCCTAAAAATATTACAAAATGTTGTGAAAATTATAAAATTAGGACTGGGCATTACCTACTATGTAGGTGGAAAAATATTCTATGTTAGTACATGGTAGTTTGTTGCAATGATGGACCTATTGTAGGAGTGGATGAAACACTTAGTCCTATAAATACTATTGGTGGATGTTATTGTTGTTGCTAAAGAGATATCTATGTGATTTTGAGACTCTTCTTTTATTTAATTACTTGTTGTAACTGCTACATGGGTTTGTATTATGGTTTGTTAATAATTTGTGCAATGGAGGCATCAATATGTGATAAGTCTTTCTTGAACATCTTTAAATCAGTCATCAATTCTCATACCATAGTTATAAATATTCACAGTTGGACTTTAGTCACTATTAGATTTTGAATGCCTTCATCATTTATGATGGTGATGAATGCCCTAACATTTGATGTTTTGATCAAGATGTCCTACATCAGTTTGTCCAATTGATCCATATGCCTTTGTGCCTAAATTATTAAAAATGAGTTGTGTAGAGTCTCATTATGCCATGTTTGTAATTTTTTCATGGTTGTATCCCTTAAATATAGTAATTAATTTAGTCCACTACTCATTATTTCATAAGTAACTTTGTGATCTTCCATGATAGATTTGACTTTATCTATTGTGTTGAAATTTAGACTAGCTATAACCAAAGGGTAGTTTAGTTTTTACTTCCAATTTAGCATACCTTGTTCTATCTTCTTGTCTTGAATCATAGTTGTGTTCAAAATGTATTCATACTCTTCTAATTGTTTGTATATGGTCTTTATTTTTTTCTTGATATTTTTCCCTTGTGCTCATAGTGTTTTTATATTTTATGTAACCAACCATTTTTTTTGAATTGTACCAATAATTATAATAATTGCTTATCTTTAGACATCACCTAGTTGCTTAAGACTTGAGTCACCAATGTAGGGAAGTTGGTGTCAATGCTATGGCATGCATTTGTGAAGTGAAGGATTAAGTTTGCATTATCCTCTCACAACTACATGCCTTCTTATTATAAGTTTGAAGCCTTATACATAAGTAACCCTTAGAAATTAGTTGTTCCTTTGATTTTATTGGTTAAAGGTATCTAAGAAACATACAAAGATCTTTATTTCACATTCATAGTCAAAGCCATGGATGTTACTATAGTTTATGTATGAGCCACTGTGAACTAAGCTAATGGTAGCAAAAAAGTAGTGCATCAAGTGGATCATGTGGGAACATCCCACAATAATTATTTTTTCATTTGTGGTGTAGGCTAACAATCCTCTTCCTATGCATCTCATTGTGTTGTAAGTGATGCTTTCACTATGATTTATGCTTTTTGTTTGGATTTTTTCTCTAGCTCATGCTTCACTTTAGATTCAAATTTAGCCTTAGACTTGGCTTCAATCTAAACTTTAGATTTGGCTTCTGCTTCATCTTTAACCTTAGCTTCTACTTTATCTTTATCCTTAGATTCTAATGTATCGTTATGTTTTTCTTCAACTACCTTCTCTTTAGCTTCTTGCTTAGCCTTTTTCTCTATTTGAGCCTTCATAATTGTCGCTACTTCCTCTTTGATATTTTTCATATCCTATGCTTCTTATTTTTTATTTATTTCTTATTCTTATGCTTTCATCTTTAACTTAAAATTATCAGCCCCATTATTTTAAGCTTTTACTTCTTTTACTTTATTGTTTTTAGCCTTTAATTTATTAGCTCTTTGTTTTTAATCCTCTACTTATTGAATTTACTTTTGTGCTCTTCTTCCATAGACTTTTGCTTTTTATCTCACTTCCTCTTCTTATTCTCTTCCTTCTCCCTCCTTGTAACCTCATTTTGTACATATGTTAGATCTTATTGTTCATGTGTAGCTTTATATTATGGCTCTAACTATGGTAATCTAGTTTATTTACATACATCGATGAAGGTATATGACTCTATTATCATAACTAAAATGGAATATTTTAAATAATATGATTCTAGTAGAATACACTACCATGCATCTACCTTATTTATGGAGGTTGGAGGTGGAGTGAGGATCTTCTTTTGCCTCTTCATATCCTAGGCTTGTGGTTGTGTTTCATGTACATTTTGTGCACCATTCTCTTTGGCTTATTATACAAAAGACATCATTCTATCCTTGATCATTGTAGAAGATTGTATTGAAGCATGTGTCTAAGGTATGTTCAAAAAAGGTGGTTTTCATATTTATTGTGCTATTATTTATTTTTTTAAGTAAAAATAATGAGAGGGGGGTGAATCAACTTCCTTAAAATAATCTTTCAAATTCCCTTAGCATTCATGAAGCATACATTCACATACATATATTAATCAATGTATAAGAAGGCATATTATGAAATAAAATAACTTAATAACATAAAAGATATGTGGGAAACCTCATTAGGGGATAAAAACCATTGAAACATGTATTTTACTACATTTCTATAAGTAATGAATCCAAATTTAGTAAAGCACCAACCCCTCATTACTCAAGTACCAACTTGAAAGGATGTACTAACCCCCTAGGTAACTCAAAACCAAATTAGATACCTTGAATCTCTAATCACATTTGAACACCTTTTTCTCACTCAACTGAAGATGATATCCTTCTTTTGTTCTTTATACTCTTATGTCTCTCTAACAACCTATTAGGCCTTCTAACTCAATTAGCCCTTTTCTTGGTAGAATTAGGATAAATAACCTTGATTATCACCAATATAATAAATTTTATAATATTATAAAATATTTAAAAAAACTCTCTAATGGTATTCAATCCATATACATGGTTTATAAAACTCTAATTCTTTCATTTTTGTCCTCAATATTTTAACTAGTCAAATGAAGCATACTAGACCTTTTCTTTATACTTAACTCTTTATCTTACCCATTTTGGTTGGAAAAAAACCTAACCATACTTATATCACCTTTTTAATATATAAAAAAACACATTTATTAAGTGAAACACCCAATACATAGGTCAGTCACCACCCATAAGGGCCAAAACCACCATTAGGCTTAATAGAGACCTAATGCAATTATGCCTTCTTAAGGCACACATTTAACCTTGACCATATTAGAACACCACGAGGCTCAAAAAATGAGTTAAAAAATTAAAAAATTATTCAAATATACCCCTTATAATCTCACCTTATGTCCCAAACACCATTTAATTCATTTCACTCCTTCAACCACATAATTAGGTCTACTCGCAATTAGGCCTTCTTACAAATAGAAAGTTTATCTTAAAAATATGAATCATAAACTCAAATTTGCAATATAAAAAAATAAAAAATAATATATATTTAATTTTAATGACATTATTTTCAACACTAATTCCATTATATTTCACAATTCAAGGCAAAATACCTCAAACTAATCAACTTCATATGCTCACTCAAAACTGCATACAGGCCTAAAGAACCCAGTCAAAATCCTTTGAATTTTCACACCTTCATCAGAGTTTTTAATGAATAAAAATGTGTTTAAATGAAAATATGAGACATATATAACAACTTAATTTGAATTTTATTATTCAAATCTATGTTAAAATACTCAGGAACTTTATTCTCACTCACACATAGAAAACTGCCTGTAGCTCTAAAAACATAGTCATGAAGATCAAGATTTATAACACTTGTGTGAAATTTTTTAATAAATTAAAATTTATCTAAATTATACTTAATAATAATTATATATTTATATATATATATAATATAATTTTAAATATTAATATTGGTCTTATAGACCAATCTCATGCCTTCACCCTACATAGACCTTACTGTGTTAGACAAGTCACTTTGAAAAAAATGTTTTTCTTATATATGAGCATCATAAAAAATTATAATCAAATGGGATATAAGGTATAGGTATTTAATAATTACCTAATGTATTTGGATCCATCCCCAATCCACTATAACACATCCTTAATATCATTCTCACTTCTACCTAGTTTTATCATTGTTTTCCTAATTAGGCTTATTTAGTGATAAGTCAAATTACATTAGAATTTTAACATATTTTAGGTCAAAAAAATGATAAAAAAATTATGTGGTAATTAAATATAAGTATCAATCATCATCCTAAAATAATTTTCATGCTTTGACCTAGTTAACCATGCCGGATATAACAAAATTATTAGAAAAAATGGATTTCTTATAGCTTCTACTCACTCTTATGATAAAAAAGAACCACTTGGATAAAATTTTAAGAGTCATATACATTTTAAAAACATAAAAATAGGTTAACCAAATCATTTTTATTTGTATTCAATAAGATCTTTCATATCATGTCATAATGAGGGTTTTAGGAGGGTTTAGACTACCTTCTATTCTTATCAATTGTTCACAAAGGATTTCCGCTAAATTCCAAAACCAATTTTAGGAAATTTAAGTTATTAACCTTCAAAAAATTACATTAAATAATTATTATTTCATGAAAAGGTTTATTATGCCAATGAGCATAGGAAAATCCTTCTCAGTTCTGTAACATCCCATTTTGTGCACACAAAAAACCTCAACATCAATTTTCATGATTTATCTAATAGGATTTGACCTAAAACTTGGTCAAAAAAATAAATAAAACCTTTAAAACCTTTGTAAAATTATATCATGAGATTTATCACATTTGGGAATGAACTTTACCCCTCATTAGGCCACACTAGGTATGTTTTCACACTAGGCCTTGAACTACCAATCATACTTAGACCTTAAATACAAATTTAAACCTCTTTTGCTACTATAAATACCTCATAAAAATGTTAAATGATATCATACTATGACCAAAAACTTCCAACCTTCTACACAAAAGTCTCATACTGCTTACCTCAATATGCTACTAGACCTTTGCCTTCTCACTAGGTCTCTTCATGTAAGGACTAAGCCTCAAAATTGACTTTGGAACTCATATAAAGGATTACTTACTTATTTATCATGTTTAAAAAAAATATATACACTCTCTCATGCCTGTAATTAGATAATTCACCAAGCTTTACTTATGCTTCATGCATACACCTTCTCTTAGAGCTAGACCAGGCTTCTCAAGACACCTAGTACTAAAAGACTTGAACTTAAGCAAGATAGCTCTCAATGATGTCACCAAAGAACATTATTAAATTATGATTATTTAAATACAAGGATAATATTAATAATTTTAGGAGCTTGTCACATCACAACATTATGCCAAGTCCCCATACAGAACTTGAAGATTGCTAGCTCATGACATGACAATGTACCTCAAGACTAATACTCAAAAATAGCTTACCTTGTATCATGATATTGATATTATCATGACATATACCTTAGAATAATTATTAGGTTACCTTCAAATTCTCTCTCAATAGAGAGATAATAGGTTACATTCAAATTTTATCTTCTCATAAGACTTCTTTGACACATACCACTTCACCATAAATGGCCTCAACTCTGACCTTGACATTAATGACATCCACCTTGAATTTTCAATCAATAATAAAAATAATGCCTCATAATGAAAAATAGGAACATAAATCAATAATATCCCCCTTTTTCATTGATGGAAAACATTTATACAAAGCTTATCATTCATAACTTCCCAAGCTGGATCTTCTTTAAACTGACCTTTCTCCCAAACTAGCACTTTCTCCCCCTTTAAAATTAATGAAAATGTGTCATATTATTGGAAAATATTTGATTCTTATACCTATAACAACACATATTTTCTTTCCAAACAAATTCATTATCTCTCTTTGGCAAAAACTCAACACAGATCAGGCTCACATACCTACTCTTGGATAATGATTGGCTCCCCTTGTCTCCATGAGATATTTATACATTATCAAGAGTTTGAATTGGTTTGATCAAGTCATCATACAAAATATTTATGAGAAAAATATTGTGATCATACTCGTATTAGACTCTTGACTGAGCCTTGGATCTGAATGATAACATAGAATATAAAACTCCTCTTAAGAACAAGCATCCTTCATGATTTTACTCACTTGTTGAGTGCCTCCATGAATCATAATGGAGTCACCTCTTATCTCTTGAATACTAAAACAACATAAACTCAAAATATTCCCATATCTCCATGTCCTTACTAGACTGAACTTTCTTCATGATTATTTTAGGCTTGAATTCTTCAATATCTATTTAAACATCATCATGACTTGGTTTATTTGACATGAATTTTTCATCCACAATATGAGTTGATAGAGATAATTATTATCACTAATTTGCATCTAGACTATGCTCTACCATGGAAAATAGTCCACATGGAATTTCATAATGGTCATCAACCTTAGCTACCTTGGGTTTCCATTTACTGTCTTATTTTTTTTCTTGCACTCTAGCGGTCTACACTTTCTTGTTTTGACTTCAGAATCCATGACTACAAAACTTTGAAATATAAATATATTTTTGAAAATTGAAACACATTATTATTCTTGAAGTAAATAAACTATAACCCATAACTCTTGTCTCTCCTCATAGTTCCATGCATATTCATTCTTGGAGGGCCTTCTATAATGCCTTGCTTTATGACCAAATTGGTTATATGAAAAATAATAACCATTAAAAGGGTTAGCATAACTTATAGTATTAGATTGTCTGATAGTATTAGCCTTCATTCTACCATTATACTCATTCTTTGATTGATCATTTACCTTCTTGATCACATTAGTGTTCTTCTTTTGATCTCCATTGAAACCAAGGCCTATTTTGTCATTAGTAGTCTTTTGTCTACTCAGAATGTTGTCTAGATTATTGGTGCTCTCTTCAAACATCACATAGTAATTAACCTTAATTTATGCATGATTCAATAATATCTCAAGGAATCCACTTTAATTACATACCTTACACATTCTTATTCTTTAGCCTTTAGGCTTGCAATCACAATCTCAAGATAAGTATTCTCTTATTTGAGTATTTCCTCTTATTCCTTGAAGTTGTTACTTAGTATAACTTCAAAAAAGTTGATTTTTTACTCATATTATTTGATAAGAAACTTAATCATCTTATTATTCTTATTTAACATCTTCATTTCTTCTAGATAATTCATCAACTCAGCCTCAATGTACACCTCATATTTGTCTTCATCTGAATCACCAACAACTCTACCAATCCATATGGATGCTTCTTGATTTGAATAGCTTGCTTCCTTATCCATGAAAATAAATTCATTGACATAAATACCATCACCTTCATATTTAATGTCATAATAAATTATCTCACTTTCATCATATGAACTACAATATTCCTTGGTGTAAAGTCTTCTTTTGTTCCTTAAAAAATTATTCTTGTAATCATACCTATTAAATATTTGCTTGCTCTTATCAGACCTATATGATATTTTATCATCATCATGCTCTTCATAATTATTTTTATTATTCTTATGAGGGAACTTGTTATCAAAGTGTCATATCTCTCCATAGTTTAATAATTTAAAGGACAACTTACCCTTGTATTTACCTGAACCAGTTTTCAACTTTCTTGCAAACATAGCTATCAAATAATCATCATCACTATTAGATTCATAATTATCTTTAAATATATTAACTTGTTTCTTATTATACTTTAAATTAATTTATTCCTTGAATTTCACTTAATTCTTTGTATATCTTCCTTCACTTGTCCTCATCTCATAGGCTGTTAGGGTGCCATGAAATCCATCCATCTCTAGCTTGAAAATATCTTGCATCTCTTCAACGACAAACACTTTAGAATCAAAATTCAGAGTTAGAGATCTCAAAACCTTTTGAAAAATAATATACTCTTTCAATTATTCACCTATGCCTCTTATGATGTTGACCACTTCATCAACCCTCAATAAGTAGGCTACAATGGTCTCATCTTCATTCATCTTTAGGCTTTAAAATTATCTTCTATGGGTTTTAAACTTAACCAACATGACCTTGGAGTCTCCCTCATGGATATTATTAAACTTGTCCCACATTTATTTAATATACATATAGTGCATCACCTTCACAATTTTTACCTCTGATAGGCCACATATATTACCATTCATTTATTTTGAATTGTTACCATTAGCCTTCTTACCTACTACAATTGTAGGAGGAATAAGAGGTGTAGTATATCTATCTAAAACTAATTTCCAAAAATCATGACCTTTAGACATAAAATATTTCCTCATCCTAACATTCCTAAAATCATAATTGAATATATTAAACAATTGGGCTTTTCTTGTAGAGAAACCACCTTATGCTTGACTAGCCATCTCCACTTGCCTAGGATCTCATTTAGGCTATTAGGCCTATTTTAAAGGACTAGATTTGATACCAAATGTTTTAAGTATAGATATTGAGAGTGGGAGTGAATAATTTTCCTTAAAAAAATATTTTAATTTCACTTAGCATCCATGAATTATTCATTCACATACATATATTAATTAATGCATAAGCAAGAATCTTATGAAAGAAAACAACTTAAGAGAACATAAGATATGTGGGAAACCCTATTGGGGAATTTAAAAAAATTAAAAAATATCTTGGAAGACACTCCTATAATCAATTAGTCTTAATTTAGTGAGGCACCAACCCCATAAGGAGCACCAACCCCTCACTAGTCAAGCATCAACTCACCTACTCCTTTAGCAAGCACTGACTTTCAAGGAGGCACCAACCCCCTAGGTAACTCAACATAAAATTAACTACCTTGGATATATTATCACCTTTGAACACCTTTTAATCAAATAAATATGATCTCATTTTTTTCTTCAAACTCTTCTAGCTCTCTCAAACAGCTTATTAGGCCTTCTCATTCAATTAGCCCTTTCTTTGGCATAATTAGGTCAAATAAACTTGATTATCACCTATATAATCATTTTTATAATATCAATACATATTGTTCACACCTATTTGATGGTATTAAATCCCTCTACCTAGTTTATAAAACTCTAACTCATTCATTTTTGTCCTAAATATTCTAACTCATCAAATTAGGCCTATTAGACCTTCTCTTTATAATTGATGCTTTCTCTCACCCATGTTGGTCAGAAAAAAAACTCACCATAATTTGATAATACTTTAAATATATAAAGAATTAAATTTCATAAGTGAAACACCCACTACATAGGTCGGTCATATCCCATAAGGGCCAAAACCACTATTAGGCATAATAGAGACCTAATGCAATTAGGCCTTCTAAAGCCACACATTTCACCTTGACCACCTTAAAACACCATGAGCATAAAAAATAAATGAAAAAATTCAAACATGATTTAAATAGATTCTTTATAATCTCAACTTATGTAACCAACACCAGTTACTTCATTTCACTCCTTGAAGCACATAATTAGGTCTACTCACAATTAGGCCTTCTTACTGCCAGAAAGTCTATCTTGAAAATATAAATCATACACTCAAATTTTCCACATATCCATAATAAAAAATAACATAGATATAACCTTCATGACATAATTTTCAACATCAAGTCCTTTATATTTAACAATTCAAGGCAAAAGACCTCAAACTAATCAACTTCATATGCTCACTAAAACCTGAACACAGGGCTTAAGAACCCAACAAAATCTTTTTACTTTTCACATCTTTATAGGAATTTATCATGCATAAAAATGTTTTAAAATTAACCTATGTTACCTATATAACAACTTAATATTAATTGTGTTTTTAAAATGTATGCAAAAAGACTCGAGAACATCATTCTCACTCGCACATAGAAAATTGTCTGTAACTCCAAAAACATAGTCATGAAGATAAAGATTTAGAACACATATGTGAACACTTTTAGGAACTTAAAATGTATTTAAATGATACTTGATCATAATTATAACATATATATATATATATATATATATATATATATATATATATATATATATATATATATATAAATATATAAAATAAGTTTCAATATCAATATTGGTCTTATAGACCAATCTCATGCCTTCACCCTACATATACCTTACAATGTTAGACATGTCACTTTGATAACAACTTTTTGATTATAAATGAGCATCATCAAAACTTTTAATAAAATGGGATATGAGGTATAGGTATTTAATAATTACCTATTGAATTTTTATCCATACAAAATACACTAAAATTCATCCCTAATCTCATTCTCACTTTTACCTAATTTTCTCACTATTTTCCTTATTAGGCCTATTTAGCTATAGGTCAACCTCCATGACTGGTTTATCATATTTAGGGTCTAAAACCTTTAAAAAAAATTAAATGGGTATAAAATATATGTATAAAACATCATCCTCTAAAAATTTACATGATTTTACCTGATCAACCTTGCCTACTATATCAAAATATGGATAAATAAAGGGTTTCCTATAGCTTCCACTCACTCTTTTGACAAAAAAAACCATCAAGAGAAGCCTGGAAGAGTCCTATACATCTTAAAAACATAAAAATAGATTTTAAAAAAACCATTCTAATCCATATTGAATAATATCTTTCATATCAAGTCATAATGAGGGTTTTAGGAGGGTTTAGATTTACTTCCATTCTTGACAATCGTTCATAAAAGATTGCCCCTAAACTCCAAAACCAATGCCAAGAAATTCAAGATAGGAACCTTACAAAATTTACATGAAATTATTAGGATTTCATGTCAATATTCCAAGTTTAAATGAGCATAATATAATCCTTCTTGTGTTTACAACACCCCATGCTATGCATATAAAAAACCTTAACACTAATTTTCATGCTTTATCCTTCAATATTTGACCTAAAAATTGGTCAACACACTTAATAAAACATATCACACCTTTAAAAATTATATCATGATATTTTTCACCTTGGGAAATGAACTTGACCCTTCATTATGCCACACATGTCTCTTTGCACGTTAGGCCTTGAATTACCAGTCATACTTAGACCTTGAACACACCTTGAAACCTCTTATATTGCTCTCAATACCTCATCCATATATCAAATTATCTCATAAAATTCTCACACACTACCAAAATTATTCATAAAATTCTCATAATTATTGCCTCAACATGATACTAGACCTATTCCTTCTCATTAAGTCTCTTCATGTAAGGACTAAGCTTCAAAAAAGATCTTGCAATTCATATGAAGGTTTTTTCACTTATTTCTCATTTTTTCACATATTTATACAATGTCACAGAATATAATAACACAATTCACCAAGATTTACTTATGCTTCATGTATACACCTTCTCTTAGAGCTAGACTAGGATTCTCAAGATACCTAGTACTCAAAGATTTGAACCCAAACAAGCTAGCTCTCAATGATGTCACCCAATAAGATTCTTCAATCAAGTTTCTCTAAATACAAGGATAATATTAATAGTTTTATTAGATTGTCACATCATAACATTGTGCCAAGAACTCATACATAACTCAAAGACTACTAAACCATGATCATGATATGATAATGCACCTCATGACCAGTACTCAATAATAGCTTACCTTTTATCATGATATTGATATTGACATGCCATAAACCTTAGAATAATTAATAGGTTGTCTTAAAATTATCTCTCAATCAAGATAAAATAGGTTACCTTCAATTTTTATCTTGTCATAAGACTTATTTATCACATACCATTTCACCATGCATGGCCTCAACTCTAACCTTGACATTAATGACATCCATCTTGACTTTGACATCAATGAAAACAATAATTCCTCAAAATTAATAACATGAACATACCTCAATATTTATACTTACTACATAATAAAGGATCATATAACTATATCTTCTTGGAATATATGGGCATGAAACCATTTTTCAACTACTTCATCACCTATAGTATCAACAATGATATAAGGATTAGTTTGGGTGATGTACAACCATAGGTCTTGACTCACCTAATTTTTCACCTTGAAGGTTCACCCTAATTTCCAAAAGAATATTTTTTATCCTACTCTTGATCATAAAAATCATGTTTGATATCTGAGTATGGACTGTTAAACTTCCTACTCTCTAAATCTACGCTCCAACAAATCACATTCAAATATGATCTTCGGAATGTGTTTTTTGTTGAGCCAAGAATTTTCATGTTGTGTCCTGTTTTTCAATAGTGATGGTGAATCTCATCCCACTAGTTCCTTCTACTTTTCTTTTTCCACCTATGTTGGAGATGTTCTTCAGTTGTGACTTTGGTTTTGCTTTATATTATGCTTGTGGTTTCACTGATTGTTACACACCCAAGGGTATGGAATGCAAAGGTTCCACCAATATGGCTACGATGGATTTGTTATTCAAAAATTTTGGCTATACATTGAATGATGTAGAGATATGGGGGAAAAGTCTTATTTCTTATCTCTCTCTTGTTCTCTATCCAACTAGTCATATACACTTGATAGATTGATCTTGATTATCCTAGCTTAAAACTAGTTGTACTCTCCTTTGTGTTAATGGGTTTTTTATCCTCCTTGAATGGAATATTATCCTTGAGGTGTATTTAGTGTTTTTATATCCTTCACTTAAAATTCACATTCTATTTATACCTCATACCATTTTCTATATCAAAAACTTGATTCCAATCTCTTGCAAGTAACTTACTAGGCACCTTCCCCTAGGTCACAAGGACCAAAAACTTGACTTAGGTGTAAAAGGTTCCATATTTTGTCATTTATGTTTTTTTATGACCTAATCACACATGTTTTAACCCATTTCAATTTTCAATTCACATTCATTACCTCTTTCTATACATTTTACTCTCTATGGTCTCTCTAGGCTAGTAGCCCTATTTTGGAATTTTCCATTTATTCAATAAATATATGTACTCTTGACAAGAAATAATAAATTATATAGAATCCCCTTATCCCTTTTCATATACTTGTAAAGTTTCATTCCTTTACTCTTCTCTTATCTACCACTTCCTTTGAAAAATCACACTCATGTAGGCCTAATTAGGCCTATGCCAATACCCCTGATATCAAATACATAATTGTATAGTATATAACACTATTCTAACTCTTTAATTTTTTATATCATGTTGAATTTTCAATATTAAATTTTTTTACCTAGATTGGATGGCTCAATCTCTCAAAATCTCCTAAACCCCAGTTTTAAAGTTTTACCTATTTTACAGAGGCTAAGACCATTCAAAAATCAATATATTGAGCCACATAACACTTAAAATGTCCAAATCACTTATATAATTTCTATATTCATTCCCTTCAACCTTTCCAATCATATAGATTCTTTTTTCCATACTCCACTTTCTTAAAACAACAAATATACATGGTTTCTACCTACTCTATTTTGATTATGTAAGGTCTACAAGTGAGAACCTCACTTTGATTTGGATTAAATATCACTCCATATATCTCAATAAATTAAAATGGTTTATCAAAATTCAAGGTACATTTACAAATGGTCTAATCACCTGTTGCATTCTATTTTATATTGTTCAAGATATAGAAATATGCGTATCTTTATATGATTGTATCAAGGTTTTTAAGGAATATTTATAGTTTTATGATAATTAAATTAAATAACCCAACATAACACCCCTATTTTAAAAGTCTACATGCCTTTCCCTTTCTCAAAACTAGTATTTTCCTCACTAAACTGATTGTGTATACAACATAGCATTTATGCAAGACAAGGGTCTATATGTTATTCCTATAGGTGTTCCAAAAGTGTTGAGCCTTTCACAAGATTTTAATGGAAAAATAAACTATAAAAATATATTATTCCATATCCATATATATTGATTCAAACTCTTCACTTTAATCCATGACACCCTACAACTAGAGTTAGACTATGCATACTAGGGTCTACCTACAATAAGTAAAGTTTAATATTTTTCAATAGGGATTTGTCATATCTACCTATCATTATATGATTAATATCAACCTATAAATAAAACAAATTAATTAAACATTATTCTTACCTATCCTTTACTTGTATCTTTGGCAATATAACCTATATTCCTTATTCTAGCAAGATTGTGAAAACAATTTCCAAGTCCAAGTTTTATTTATTGAGTTTACAATATTTTTGATTTACTAAATAGGAAACTCATTTATATTTTACATATTCACACAATTTATTACAATGAGAACCTCTTTTGTCTTTTTTCTAAACCATATACAAGCCATTCTTTCTTGCTATGAACAATAGTCCATTGATTCAAACCTATAATACAATGTAAAAATCCAACTATTAATGGCCCCAAGGACCTAAAAAGACACAGAGAAATAAAAAATAGATCAATATCATTTAGACAGCATAAATATATAAAACTTTTCTATATTTATTCATTCTATACTTTCTTGTTTACAAAATTGTCCATATGAGGACTCCACCTTCTTGAGAGGTTTAAAAAGTTTCTTTGACATTTCTCCATGATATTATTACTTGAATATTATATTCCCCTCTCTTCTATTCCCATCAACCTCAATACAATTCTCCTCTTCCTTATTTCAATGTAGACTTTGAGTTGGTTACACCAAATTCCTTGCATAATTAACCCTTAACGTACAAGGATAATCTTACCTTTTCTCAAAATGACTTATTTTAAACATTACAAATGAAATACATAAAAATCCATTCCTTATGACTTGAATGGACCTCATAAATTAAATTATTTACCTAAACACTCCTATACATGCATTTTGGCCTTTTTAGAATTTTAACAACTTTTAAATTTTCAAATTCCCTATTTTGGAGGGGAAACTCATAGAGGTCTTATAACACATATATATGAATTAAAATGGATTAATAAGGCACAAATGGACCTAATAATGTCAAATAAAAACATTGAGTCACAATTTTAACCCAATTTGACCTTATATTGACCAAAACACAAAAATAAAGTTTTCTTTCCTTGATGCTCCTACATCATTAAACATGGAGATGAAGAATGGTATTGGAATTTTTGTTACTTTGGGAAAATCATGCACCTTGATTTTTATGTTAATTTATAATCTGGCCACTGATGCATTCTACCCCAAATACTACATCACATATTGGGATACCCTTCGGTGTGAATTGATCATGACATAGATTACTAGCCACTATATGTTGAACCTCCCCAATTGATAATAATATTTACATATTTTAATCCATGAAATGTTGGTTAACATAGAATCATGCCAAAAATATATAGTAGTATTGAATAAGATTTCTAGTTATTTCTATTATGTGAAGTATATAAGTAGTAACAAAAATTGTTATATAAATGATTATACAATACTGATGAGGATGTTTTTTGTGTTCATTACAAGTTAAGAAATTAAAATTTTTGGCTAATCAAAATATTTATGGAAGAATATAATGTATACCACTCATTTTTTTTCATAATTTAATTGATTTATTATTTTCCAAAATATTTTAGTGATTCATTCAATAATAATGCAAACTAAAGCATAATCCACAAAATTAGTGGGAATTGACATACCTACCCCTATAGTATATTTCTCTTTGGTGCTAGAGTGGATTCTAGTGGAGTTGTGGATTTGTATAGAGATTTATTACAAGTTGTAATCCCTATTACTCTCACCATAATTTTAGGGGTGATGAATATGGTAACATCTTGTGACAAGTGAATTGTGACTTCATTGTACCTACTTAGTAGGGTAAGCATTACCTCATCTAATTGGCCAAAATTAGGTAGTTTAATTAATCATTTGGCATCTAAACCTTAAAATATATGTCAAATTACTTATGCCCCTAATTATGCTACTTCTTGAGAGACTTATTCAAATAGAGTAGCTTTGACTAAATCAATGAAATTGAAGAGGTTTATATCATGAAACTTGGTTTGACTTAGGCCTAAGCCAATCCCCATTTACTCTTTTTGTGCTGCTATAAATAAGATCAACAATTATGATTTATCCATGGTTGTTGATGTGGATTTTTTTGAACCCTTTCTTCACTTAGTCTAGCTTTGATGTGAAATATATGCACAAAAATATATTTAATATGTAGATCACAAAATTTTATTGGTTATAAAAGTATGTAATGTTAGTTTGTTTTCTAAATCCTCTATTACATAGTATTTACCAACCAAATCCACTAGTCTATCAAGTTTAAATGATATGAGTGGGTTGCACATGAGTGTATATAAAACATTTATGTTAACATGATATTATTTCAAAATATGGTTACTCTTCTTCATCTAGTTTATTTGATCCAACCATTGGTGGGTAGGTGATGTGACATGTAATCCTTTTGTTTATCTAGTTTATTTATGGGACATCCTATCACTCTACCACATGTTCTACTTAGGGAAAGATGCAATATCCCAAGTATATTAACATTAATATTTCTAAAATACCACTCACCATCCTTTCATTATACATTTCTTTTCAACACTCTATTCTCAGACTTAATTTTTAACTGCCATGTTATGGCTTCTAGTTATCTTCCTTTTAGGTTGACTCTACATATTGATCATAGTCTATGATGTTGATTATTACAACTTCATTATGAATTTTTATGATCCAAATATTAAACTATATAAACATATAAACCCTAAAAAATATAAAACAAAACAACATTAAATAAAATTCTTAACTAAATGATGTAATTCAACACCCTCTCTCATTTATAAGGGTACATAATAGAGATAATTGGTGACAAGTCTTAAGCCTACAAAAATTGATATGCCCTAGTTAAATGGATAATTATAATTTTTTTTTTAAAAATGTACCCTATTATGAAACATCATGAATAATATATGGTCCTTTCCATATAATGTGTATCTTTCCCAAAAATGTCTTGAATCTACTATCATAGAGTAATAAAACTTGCTTGGGATAGAATTCATTAGAACACAAGTTATGATCATGCTATAGTTTTTAATTTAACTAGTTGATCTCCTACATCCACTATGCCATTTTTCTATTTTCATCCATCTTGACTAGATACATTAATATTTTATTTAGAGAGTCTTTATTACCCAACCTCATAATCTTTGCAATGCATAAATTAGGAACAATGTACTCGATAGGCATAACTACCTCAAGACCATAAATGAACAGAAAGGGAATAAAGCCTATGGCACATTTTTAATTTATCATATAAAAAAAAATATCATAGGAATGTGATCCTCCCAATCATCCCTTTGAACATTTCATATCTTCAAAAACATTTTACCCAATACTTTGCTCAAAACTTTAGCTTGCCCATTTGCTTTTGGATAATAATTTGTGTTCTTGTGGTGTGATATCATAAAATCCCCAATGAGCATATTAATTTTGATACTAATGAAGTGATTACATATATCACTAACCAAATTTATTGGAAATCCAAACCTTGTTATGATATTCATATATAATAATTTAGTAGCATCCTTTACACTATAGTTTGGTGTCACAACAACTTCTATCCATTTCATAATATAGTTAGCTATAGTAATGATATATCGTGCATGAATAAATTTGATTAGGGTAGTTATAGGTCCTAAAAATTCAATTCCCCATTGTTCAAATATTTTATTCACTAGAATTGGGACCAATTTAATATCATCCCATTGATTGGTTCTTCTCATTCTCTAGTAAACATCACAATGTTTGGCTACCTCATGCACATCCTTAAACAAATTGATCTACCAAAGACCACTCTGTAGTATCTTCCTCATAGTATATTATCATATGAAATGACCTTTATGAATCCCTAATATGCTTCCTAAATATTTTTTGTTTGTTCATGTTCTAGAGCTACTATGTGAAACACCTAATCCTTTCCAAGTTTACAAAAGAATCCATTAATGAAACTATAAGAAATGGTTTGTGTGACCATTTTATTTTTATCCCTTTTAACAAAGTGTGTAGGAAACAATCCTTTCTCAAGGAATTTCATGATATCATCCATGTTGTTATGGATTGTATCATCCCTAAATAAATGTGTATCTAGAGATTCATCCTGTATGTCCTTTGGTTCTTCCCCATTTTGGACACTAATTATATGATTTGGTCTCACATATTTTTGAGTTGGCTTCATACTAATTCATAATTAAAATTATTGAAACAAAATTATCCCAATGAAAATATATCCTCCTAACAACATCTTGATATCCAGGAATTTCAATGCCTGGTGATTTATAAAAAGCTTGAATGGTATACCCAACAAATAATGACATAAATTTTGTAAATAAAACACCATAGATAAGGTCTCTCTTTTTTTAGTCTTTTAGTTTTTATTTTCTACTAATATTTTCTTATTGGTAAAGTGTACGGAATGATCCAACCCACCATCCAATAGTTGTATTAAGATAGATCCTACTACAATACAGAAAGCATCCACATGTACATGGAATGGATTTTTTTAGTTAGGAAAAACTATGATAACCATTATTTCCAACCTTTGTATGAGATCAATAAATGTTGTCTGGCATTTTGATGTCCATTCAGAGTTTATATCTTTGTGTAATATATTTTACATCAATGTACATATGAATGTGTATCCTTTGATGAATATTCTATAGTATCTTGTATGAACCATAAAGCTATCCAATTTTATAGAGCTAGTTGGGGGTGGTATCCCCACTATTACTATAATTTTATCCTAGTCTACCAAGAGGCCATCACTACATATGATGTGGCCCATAAAAACACCATAAGTGTGAAAAATAAGCATTTATTTAGATTCAAAGAAATTCATAGGGCTTGACACTATTATAAAATTAATCATAACTTTAATAGATGCTCTTTAAATAATGAGAAAACAACCTAGTCATCCAAATATACTTACAAAATATCATGAATGAAATCTTTAAATACAATAGCCATAACCCTAGATAAAAATATTGGTGCATTATTGAGACCAAAGGGAATTACATTATATGTGAATGACCCCCATTATATTGCAAAGTTATTTTTATTTTGGTCCTATTATGTGATTGGAATATGATGGTATCCATTGAATCCATATGTGAATGAGTACACCTCATGACCTTCAATTGACTTAAGAAATTCATCTATAAATGGTACTAGAAATGGAACATTGATGTAAACATAATTTAGTGCATGATAGTTCCCACATACCTAAATATCATTGGAATTATTTAGTTTCAAAAATATGGGACTCATCTAGCCTATCATTTCAATTAGATAAATGATTCTTAATTCTTCCATGTGATCCAGTTCAATATTTAATTTCATATTCATGTTGGGATTTAGTCTATGTTGAAACTTTTTAATGGGTTTAGTGCACTCTTTAAATTATATGTGAATCTCCCCCAATGATGGATATACACCTTTCACTTTTGAGAATGTGGTTTTAAGGAAATATTGATAGTCTCTTAGTAACTGCAATGACTCTGAGATCTCATTATGCCCCTAGTAGTCTCCCACAGTCGCAAGTTTAGGCACATACTCTGTTCAAATATATTCTTCAATATTTTTAATGGTTCTTGATATAATTTATGATATACACTAGGTATAATCTCTTTTAAAGTGTATTCCCCGTCGCATTATAGAATTTTTGTGTTTCACAATATTTCCTCTTCAATTTTTTTCATTTTAGATAGTTGTTCATTCGGCTTCTCATTTTGGTTCAAATAAGACTTCTACATCTAGGTTTCCATAATTATCACTATATTTTGTTATTTCATTTATAATTATATTAAAATGATTAATAAGAGGTTGTTCTAGTTTACCAGCCTTAAAATTATGAATCAAAATATTAAAATCATGAGTTGTTTCCTACTATGATGATGAATCTGTTACAACTCCCAAATCTTCTACCTAGTCATAACATATAAAGGTTTCCATTTTCTATAATGAATTTTGCAAAAATGGATTATAATATTCAAACAATTTTTTTTGAATAGATTCTTGTTTCACTTGTGCCTAATTTTTGGTATCTCTCCTATGCTCCTAATGTATGTACTAGGTAGTTGGGAGTGTAGTTAGCATGTCATTAAAAATATACACCTAATATCTTAGCTCAACTCCTTACACAAACCATATATCTACACATTTATGAATATTTGACTTGATACATTAGACTTATTGACATAATATACATTCTAATTTGATTTTAAGTGGCAACTAAAACCACACACAAAAAAATTCACATGATTCCTCCCAATGTAACTCTAGTTCTCTATGCACTACCCACCAAGTCACAATAATTCCTTTTAATACAGATCTGAGTATGATGACTCTTCTATCCACATTTGACACATATTTCTCTAACCTAAATATAAATGGATTAAGATCCTATATCACAAATTATTAAGGTAATTGATGTTTAATGGTCAATACCATGTAGAAATGTTGTATCTCATTATCTCCCCTAGCCTAGTTCAACATATGGGTGTCTAAGTTACCATGTATTGAAGATGTTATTTCCCAAGGTAAGATACCCTTTGGAATAGGTTTTATATAATCCATTATTATTAAACCTATATTATATAGGAAATCTACCTCTCACTTAATAGGAGATCACACTGATGGAGAGGTATAACTTTCAAGTTGAAACTAGGGACCTAAAGATATTATTATTACTAGATTATAACCTACTTGCTTTGTTATATGGATTTGTATGCTTTGCTCCAGCTATGGGTTTAAAAACTAAATTTTTTAACTTGCATAACATTTATCTATGTATTTATGCTAGCTTTGAACCAACTTTTATCACTGTAAGCATATAATGACTCTAGTTACTTTAGAATCATATAGGGATTCTATTCATATTTATTCAAAGGGATGAAAACTATAATGTCTCTTTGATGTCCTATAGTTGATTACACATTATATTAATATTCATTTGAAAATCATAGGACCGTTTATTACCAATCAATTTAGGGTAATGGGTCTCATCTATCTTCACGACAATGACTTTTAAATCACCTCAGAGACTTAGCTCAGTAACTCTAATTTCCACATCTTTGAGGTGAATAATTTGTTCTACCCTCCCATAGTATGGAAAACTAAGGATGACATTATTTTATCTCAAGTTTGGTCCACCAATATCCTCCTATATAAATCTAAGAATAATATTAATAGTACTCCAAAAGTTAAATACTACATTAGGGATTTCATATCTTTTGATCTCAGTGTCCATTCATGAGTCCACATCTCATAGTTTCTTAATTTTAACATACTAGACCACCTAGTCAGTACATCGTTTTCCCTATTTGGCACATTCTAGAATATTATGCAAGAGATTTGTAATATTTTGTAAGATATATTTATTATGCAGAGTATTAATAAATTGTAACAATTTTTTTAGTTCTATCACAACACCTTCTTTCTTCATAATCTACACAATTTATGCATACATCTATGCATCAATTGTTCTATCATCTCCTTCTGATGTAATTTATTATGTTATTTCTTAAAGGACATGTTTATATGCTAGAGTTATAATCACTGAGTGGGGGGGGTGAATCAATGATGAAAAATAATCTAATATAGTTCCCAAATCTTAAACATTCAGCATACATCAAATTTTTCAAGCAACATAAACATGAAATTTCATACATCCAAAGCATACATAATATCATACATCACATGAACACATCATATATGTGGGAAACCCTCTTGGGGGATTAAACCCATTTAACCCTATAATATGGAATATAGTCCTATAAAAAAAGATCCAAAATTTAGACCAACATTGATTGATCAAGGAATACTCATCCCTTAGTTTAATGAGATGCCAATCCTATAAGGATCTATTACCCCTATCTAGCTAAGCACCCACAAAAAATATACCTTTAGCAAGATTTACCTTGCAAGGAGGAACTAACCCCCTAGGAAACCAAACACCCACTCAAATACCTAAATAGATCATCTTGAACCCTTGTTTCTACTCTTCAACTAATGATGATCACCTTTTTCTACACTCTTTACCTCCAATCTCTCTCAAGCTACCTCTAGGGCTAACTTGCTCAAACTACCTCTTTTATGCTCATTAGGTCTAATGACATATGTGTTCTCCTACATAAACTTAATAAAATAAATATGTCTAATATTTTTCTCACTCTAATGATCCTAAATTACCTATACCTTCTCTTTCAAAGGTTCTCTTTTTCAATTGAATCCACACACACACATAAGTAACATAAATAGTCCAATTATGCCTTATATTTATGCCACTCTTCTTGGTATAACCCATCTTGGCCATCCAATATGCTTACCATACTTGTTTTACTTTTGAAATAGGTCTTAATACATGTTAAATGTAGGAAAAATACACTCCTTAGGTTATCCAATAGCTCATTATCCCCAAAACACCATTAAGTCTTGGTGAGACCTAAAATAATTAGGCATTAATAATCACAAGTTACATGTGATACTACTTGGACCACCTTCATCATTTAATAATGATTTGAACACATAAAATTTATCTATAATATAAAATATATGATTTCTTCATGTGTCCATGCCACACATAACCGTAACTCAATCCTTGAACCTACCAATTAGGTCTGCTTACTCTCTAAGTCTTCATATACAAAAAAACATATTATCAAGCTTTTGAAGTAGACACTCAATTTTTTCACATATACATATGATTATATCACATTTTAAAATTATTTATGACTTATTCTACACCTATATGTTCCTTAGACATTCCAACATAGGCTCTAAGTACTCAAATCAACTCTCTCAGAATGACCACTCAAACTAGTCACATACAGTCAAAATATAGTTATACTATTTTGACTCTCCATACCTGATCAAGAAAAAAATATGATAAATAATTCCTTCTCATAAGATTTATAGACTTATATAACATATCCATGCTCATTTTCTTCTTCAATTTTTCTCAAAACTCTTCTAATAGACTTCTATAAAGTGGTCACTCAATTTGCCAATGTATTCAACAAATATAGTCAACTTATAAGCCTTTGATCGTAATAAATATGTATTTTTAAAACCTAAAAAAAACTTAAATATAGTATTCATGGAGTCTAAAACACTATCCAATAGTTATATCATATTATAACATCTAAATATTATCAAGAACAACTTGATTATCATTATTGGTTCACTTGTAGAACATGGTCAAACACATAGTCAAATTTGAATCTTATTATATTTGACTATAAATACATTAAAAATTTATAACTCACTTATCTATATGCACCTTGAATTCATCTTTAGATTTTATATTTACATCACATTCTAATTCATCCTAGATCAAAAGATATATGTAAAATACTGAGTATTAGTTTCTCATTTGTTAAATTCAAATGCTAATGGTCACTGTGTAAATGTTGAACATGGAACACTTTGACCTCATCTAATTATCACTATAAATTTTGAAAAATTACAAACCATTTATGTCATCAATATTATCTTATTCTTTACCTTTTAATTCTCATCATTGATCTTTGATCTGAGCTCTTGTGATGGCAACTCTGCATGCCTTTTGCACACCCTATACCATTCAGTCAATGTGATTTTGCCACTTGGTAGTTTTACATGTAATTTTAGCATCCTTTGAATTATTAAATTAAAACACACCATTTATATTTAAATTCATGGTTACATACTCACCATTGGATCTTCATATATCAAATTAAATGTTTACCATTAGATCTTTATACAATCATACGCTCACCATTAGATCTTTATTTGGTGAGATTAAATTAATAAATATTATAGCTCAACATTATGCATTACATATAGACTTGAATTATTAATCAAGGAAGGTCCTATGTTAAATTTCATTCTTTCATCTACCATGCATGTTGATTATCCATGTTTCCTAAGGGAGAACTACATTTGATCCAAGACACTAGCTTGAGGGTTAATATTGGTAGTGATCAAGATAGTAAGGGTTATATATCATGTGATCATACCTCCCCTAACCTATTTTTTCCCCCTTTTTATTTTGATGTATTTTTTGTTTCATGTGTGTATAATATACCCAGGGTATAGAGATTGCAACAGACCTATAGTGAGCTCTATTAACATTTAACCTCTAAAATTTCATACATAGGCTCACAAAGATACAACAGATAAAACCCAAAAAACTTAGGTCTATAGGATAATAATGGTAGAAAAAGAGTATAGAACCAACCCTAGGGTGTCTTATTTTGGCTCTCCTATACTTTTACAAAATGAAATCCAAATCTAAGATCTTAACAACTTCCTAGTCTTGTGAAATAGATTTCAATCCCTAAATCATTTGTTTCAACCTATTTTTCTAGATAATTTTATTTCTCCCTATATGAAATTAATTTGATTAAATTAATCAAAACCTATATTTTACTATATTTGATTGATTTTTTACCCTTGTTCCAGACCCTTTATTGCTAAGGAATTAGATCCTAGTTTACCAAAAATAATAAAACATTTAGCGAACTCGACTTACTTCAAACAAATCTAAAACCTTAGGTACACTTAGGGTTTCTCCATCAAATTTTGTGTGCAAATTTCATTTAATTTTTTTTATTTTTGTATAAATTTTTATGCATTAATTCTATTTAAATATTTTTTTAGAATTTGAATTATTACAATAATTTAAAAAAAAACTAAAACCCTAACCAAAAACCTTAGATTTTAAAACTAGGTCCTCAAACCCTAAGCTTCCATCCCTTAAAATTTTGAAAAATATATTATAAATTTTTGAAAATTATTTGGAGTATCAAAAATATTTTCAAAATATAAATAATAGTAATTATTTTGTACAAAAATTAACTTTCAAATTTATAATTTTTGTATAAATTTTTGTGCATTTATCTTAATCAAATTTATTTTAGAATTCAAATTATAGCCATAATTTTCACAAATTATAAAACCATATCCCAAAGCCTTAGATTTCCAAATTAGGTCCTCAAACCCTAAGCTATCCACCCTTAGAATATTTAGAAAAACATTTTGGAATTTTTGTAAATTGTTTAGAGTGTCAAAAATATTTTCAAAATCTCTATGTTAGTAGTTATTATTGCATTTATTTGCTTAATAGTACTTTTACATATTCTCTTTGGTGAAAGAAATAAAATGGACACTAAGTTACTTCTTCCCTCTCATACCATAGATCAATTTCTAATTTTTTTTAATCATAATTATGACAATGAATGGACAAATTTGTAAAATTGCACATTAGCTATAAATATGGAAAATGATTTCATTTACAATGAAGAATATTCCTTATTATTTTAATAAGGAATATGATGATACATGTAAAAGTGATATTGAAGAAAAATTAGATACATCTTCTTCTCTTAAACCTATCTCTTTTATTTCCTCTTCTAAAGAAAATGATTTTGATAAATGGGAAAGGTAATTTTCACCTTATTCTCCTAAGCACAATGCACCAAATAAAAAAAATAGTCATGCACTTCCAAGTGAAACTCTTATTGGTGATAATTTGCTTCCATGTGAACCTAATCTCTCTCTCTCTTTCTAATTTTATGTCAAAATAAAATGATAAAATGCAATAAAATCAAATTGCCAATGCATAGTTCAAATGATCCTTCTCATATTGTCAACCCTAGTTTATCAAAAGTATGTCTAAATGATAACTCTCTTACTCTTACTTATCATATTGCAAATAAAAATAATGCATACAATCCATATATGGAGAACATTGATGCACATAATATCCCAATTTCACATGATAGTTTATTGCATATTAGAAAAGAATTAAATTATTCTCTTACACCTCTCCCTAGTGACCATGGAAGTGATAATGAATATGATAGTGAACATGAAAATGAATACAAAAATGATATTGACTATGAACAATATTTTGTCTATGATAATACATGGAATAATGATGATTCTTATGTACATAGTGAAGAAGAAACTGCATCTCATGTTTCTAACTCTTCTCACTCTTCCTCTCAAACATAATGCACTACCAAATGTTCTTTTTAATCCTACGCATGACTCTATTTCAAATAATGCACATGTTAATGACAACATCACATCCTTTACTCAATTAGAATGTGATTCACTAAAACATAAGGATACCAATGAATCTCCCAAACTACCCACTACTACAGTAGCACCTATTTTTCACTCTTTACCTAAAGAGAATGGTATCCCACATCCCTCTACCAAGGTCCAAGTTACCATTAATCTAAAGGTTCTAGTGAGCATGGCCCCTCTCTATGATCCAATTGCTAAATTTAGCATTCCCATAGATAAAATTAATTATCAAATTCAATGATTAAATGAACCACTTCATGATTCTAATATACCATCCCAGGAGATTATTTATTTTATGCATGTAGTATGCGAATTACAACACCAAGTACACCTCCTTACCTTAGAAAACAAGGCTTATAAATCTTGGATGGATGCCAATAATTTACATGGTAACCCTCTTATAAAGACATTCATAAAATCTTCATTTCCTAAGCATTTATAAATACCATCATTACCTCACTTTTATGGAATTGGAGATCCATTCATACACCTTCAAGCCTTTTTGAAGGCTTTATCATCTCATGTGAGTCCTTTGATTCTAATCAAATTATTTCATTAGACACTAGTTAGGGAGGCACATAACTAGTTATTTCATCTACTCATAGTTGGATCGTTGAACACATATGATGACTTAGAAGAGGCATTTATTAGATATTACATAGCAAACATGGCCCCTCATATTACATATGAGAAACTCGACACATTACATTAGAATACTTCAGATTTAATTAGCGATCATATCTTACGAATCAAGATGCACATATTAAGATCGATTTATAAACCAAAAAATTTAGATATTCAACATATCTTTATTAAGGGGATTCATCAACCTCTCCTCGAGCATTTATTATATTAGAGAGAGTCCTCTTTCGAGCACTTATGTTATATAGTTCTATTCTTTAAAAAGAAATTAGGATTGATTGAGGTAGATTCAATTAATCGAATTACTCTAGATTTCACAATAGTAACTCTATCTATAGCTTCTAACACACATCCACCCTATCCTAAATAAGATAGGAGACCTCAACCAAAAAATCAACCAGTTAAGAATAGAGAACTAGTTTCTAGAGCATAACCTATAGTATGCACTACATAGAACAATAGTAAGGCACCATTATAGTTTAATTCAGAGCAGCATAGCCCATGTGTCATATTATCATCACTAATAGATAGGAGGTTAATCACATTACCTTCTACTCATAAATGAGATCCACATATATTACATAGACAAGCATATTGGCCCTTTTGTAACTATCATCATATCTATGGACACAGAGATAATGATTGTTGTAGACTTAGAGATTGCATTAATAGATGTGTTGATAATAGAATCATAACATTTACATAAGGGGATCTAAGATCTCCTCCATCATGGATTCCTATACCTCATTCCTCTATGACTAAGTCATCCCAAGACATTCCTTTATAGGAATCATCAGTCACTCATGATGAGAATAATGTGGGTTCTAAGATAGAGCCTCATAAGAGATCTCTTATTCCACCTATTTAGAAGGTTTGGAAACTAGTATAGTGAGATCAACCTACATAAAGCATTATAGTCTAAGGATCACATAGTGTAGTTCCATATACATATCCAACATAGTCATAAGAAACACAAAAGAGTACCATTATAGAGAAATATTCACTATAGTCAAGTTTTTTAGGTCCTATCTCACATAGTAACCCACTACATTTAATATTAAATGAACCCACATCACAAAGTATTACTTCAAAGATATATTCACTATGACCAAGATTTTTGGGTTCTATCTCACATAAAAACTCACTATGATTAAGATTAGATGAGCCACCATCATAGTTTTTAGCTCCATCTCAATCTATCACTTAGTCATATGCAACATAGCAAAGGCCACAAGGTACTATTTCATGTAGCAATCCACTATGATTATGGATAGGTGAGCCTTCTTCATAGCATATAGATTAAATTACACATCTAGTAAGGTTACATTTGGGAGAGTCTCCATGCATAGCTATAATTAGTAAATAATAGATAGTATCAAATATAGCATATGTTCCTACATAGCATGAGCAGTATGGGCACTTGTTCAGTTGGACATCAAGGTTTAGATAGGGATACACCATAGAGTGACATGACATGAATTTATACCAACATCAATTCATAGCTTCACTTCAAGGGGAAAAGATGGACCCAAAGTACCAAACTTTGTATTCTTGATCCACCTACTCAAAGGGATTAGACATATAGTCCAAACATTGATTAGCATACACATGATTATATAGCTTCACCTAGTAGGACAATAATGGAGCCAAAGGACTGGCCTTTGTATTCTTGAGCCACTCTTAGGGAATTAAGCATAGAATTATCTCTTACATCCCTTCTCTCTTACATCCCCTTATAATGAAAAAATAACATTCCTAATTCCAAATATCCATCCCCAACCAAACAAAATTATCTAACTTTTGACCTTACCAATATCCCATTTTACCAATCTTAAACCAATTCACTTTGTCAAAATAATTTACTAATTACAAAACCAACAATTTTTTTGCTCATATATGATTAAAAATCAAACTTAGAATCACACATCATGAATAATCAAATCATATCCCAAACAAAAAATTTCCAAAATATATACAACCTCAAAATCAATACCAAATCAACTATTTCTAATCAACCATTTGTAAATAAATATACTAGTATATTCCAAAATCCATAACACAATACGCTTGAGTCAAAATTAAATAAACTATCCATATATATAATGAATTTTAAAAATATATACATCATATCAAGATACAATCAAATAATGAATGGGCATCCTACCCTCACTCTTAATCTCACTCTCCCCACCAGTACTAGTCCCATAATCTAGTCTAGTACTTGATGGCCTCAAACCTCCTCGAGCTCCTAAATGCCTCTTACAATGACTCTCTCACTCTAATAGCTGAATATGCTCCTCATGAAAGTATACATATCACTATTGAATATTTATATACTCATCTATAATTCTCATACTCATCGATCCAAAATTAGGTGATGGCATCCTATGCCTATCTAGCTCAACCCTCAACTCTCTCTCTCTCTCTCTCTCTCTCTCTCTCTCTCTCTCTCTCTCTCTCTCTCTCTCTCTCTCTCTCTCTCTCTCTCTCTCTCTCTCTCTCTCTCTCTCTCTCTCTCACTCACTACTATAACATATGTAACTATCACTATAACAACTCTATCAAACAAATGAGAATACACATTGGCTATCACTATCACTCACTCTATCAAACCATCCTCCATCATATCATCAAGAATATGTCATGTGAACTCTCAAAGTGTCAAATCAATGATCATCTCCTAGAATGCATCATCTTTACCTCCTACCCCATTTTGTGCTTCATTGTGCACACCTCCTACTCTACCTACACAAAATGTAAAAAACTACATTAGATATATACTTTTAAATCAAAATAAATAAAAACATTATACACACTTCAAATAAAATTTCTACTTACCTCCCATCATCTAGATTGGAATAAGATACTCATACTTATGTAGTATACCCTCCATCATCAAGATACGATGGATCCCATTAATGCCTAGCGCACCATGTGGTATATGATTTTAAACATCCTACATCATCTACATATATAATATCTATATCCATGTCTCATGCATCCAAAGGTAGTGGTGATAACTCAACCTCAGTAGGCCTCACATGAGCTCCTACCCTTGTTGGTGCCTGTACACTCCTCACCCACACCTATTTTGTAGGGGTACATCTTATGGTACCCCAAACTATATATTCATGTGATCATAATTAAATCATTCATACACTCTGACCTAGTAGGCATGTAACCAACAACTAACCTTCATATACTACAACTACACTCTATCCTCAATTGACCTAGGAAATATACTATAAGGCCTCCATGTGATATCACAAGCTAATAAACTATCTAAAACTCATATATAATGATCTATCCTAGGAGAATAAATATCAAATATACTCATTCACCACTCCCCTAATGGCCATTGATGTGCCCACTCTAGCCTAGGTAACCCAATCAAATGTATAACTATAATGTGCTCATAATCCCAACAATGCAATAAGGTAGTTACACTCACACCACCATTGAATGCCTCATGTTTAAATCTATAAATATCCTTATATAGGTGGGTAGGAATTATCTTACCCCATGATAACATAGTGCCATACACCTCCATACTATAAAAGATCCTATGCATCTTATATGCTATCAACACCCCACTCCCATCAATATCAACAAATGAAGCCAAAAACATGGCCAACCACTTCTATAATTGTGTAACACTAGACTATACTATAACTGATAAAATCACATCACTATCACTACCTCTCTAATGTATGATTGAGGGCACACCATCAAAATACAAGGATGCATAGTCAATAACATTAGCACCCATGTCATCCTGCAATGTCACCCACTATTTACTAACTAATAAATTCAAAATATGATACACATACTTTAGATTCACATTAATCTCCCCTATAGGAATCCCAAAAGTACATGTATCTACATTCCACATCTCATATAAGGTATTAATTAGATACCTATCCCATTGCATAGTGCCTAGGTCACACACATGACCCAACCCTACCCTATCCATGATAAATCTCTTATCAGTAGATAATGGTAACATCCTCAATGTCTCCATCACCTAACCTCTATGAAACTCTTTCATCCATACCTCTTCCTAAAATAAACCACAAATAACATATATATCAGTTCATAATCCCAAACCAATAGCCAATAAAAAGCCATAGAAACTAAATAAAGCAATAGCTCAAAAAATCTAGCCTCTAGGACAATACTATATACAAGATAATAATAGTCGATAGGAGTGTTGCAACCTAGACAACAACACTAGAGCCTAGACAATAGCATTGGATGCAAGATAAGATTGCTAGAACTAGTCAAAAATTTTCTAAGACTCTTAAAATGACTTAAAAAAATTAAAATAGGCTTCCAAATAGGCAAAAATTAAGCATTTTAGTTACTAGGGTAACATCACCACCAGCCTGAACCTGGGTTACCAAATACTCAAATGGTGTTATAGAAGGTTCTCATCTCCTTAGCATATCTGTCACTCCAAAACCTTAAATCTCAAACCAGTCAATACACAAATCAATCAATAATCAACCCAAATTTCTTTTATCAAACAACTTTTTCATCTAAAGCAAAATACCATTTTCCCCATAATTAGAACCATGTAACTCTATTTTATAAACCATTTTCCTCCAATTAATCATGACAATGGTACCTTCAACATCACATGAGATTTACTCTCTTACTACTCCATTTGCCTACTACAACATGCACATCTCTATATTTATTTTACACCCAAACATACACCTTGATCAATACCAATCCAAACTTGTTCCAATTTCAATAACTCAGTCTAATCAATCAAACAACCTCTTAATCAATTTAACACATACCAAAATTAAATCTATTCTTACACCACTAGTCATCACTTTTGGCTCAAAATCCTCTATCACATGATCTTCCCCCGATCCCCAAAATGGGGCATCATTCTTACTATTCATATTCCTACACTTACCCAACATGCTTATCCACTCTCATAGGTGGATACAACATGGTTTATACACATCTAATAGTTAGATTATCAAACTCATGTTAGATCAATTGAAATATATGGTGATTAACATTACATGGGTCACTTAACATTAGTCAAGACATTCAGAGGGATACACCTTCATGTTTATAGATACATAAACTATTTAGATACAATGGTTTAGATCATATGGATCCATAATGATTTCAACATATAGGTACATACACTATTCATATATAGTGGTTCAAATTATATGGATTCATAGTGACTTTGATATATATTTAGACTTAAATACCAAATTTGGGGGCATATACGTTACTACATGTCTCACACATACAATTTCATACAACATGACACAGTTACATGACCAAATAATAGATTATAGGCATAGTGTAGAGAATAGTACTTTGATATATAGTTTTTTACATGGGGCATGTCAAAAAAGGTCATATCACATGTGGTTATACATATTACTAGATTATATATATGCATCACTCATATACCACATTAGGGGGCATGGCATAGATGTTTATGTTCTTCATCATCTAGGATTATACAGATTAGACTGACAAGACATGTCATTCTCTTCTTGCACATTTATTATAGTTTTAGATTACACATAAATATACATAGGTTGTCACCAGGTTGGGCCACATAGCATATGTAGTGGTTGGTCCATTATATTACCTAGACCCAGACTACATGAGTTTATGTGGGATAAAGGATAGACATTGGTTTTGGGCCTCAACATTTCTCAGTTTTAGTTCAGATATTTAGAGAGGGGGCATGATAGAGTTTTCTCTTCATATCATATAAATTCTATAAACACATTATATATTACATGAGTTAATGTGGGACAGAGGGCAGACATTGGTTTTGAGCCTCTGAGCATTTCTCATTCCAGTTAGATTCAACACATGAGGGTAAACATTGCCCTCCTTCTCCATGTTACACAGATTCCACTTCCTTATTCAATATAAGGGGAATCCATTTCATGCAATCCTTCTTTCCCCAAGCACTATTCATCTCTCTATCCACTTCCCTATCTAGGAAATGAGTTGGAACCTTTGCAGCACATTCATTTCCATGTAGGTAGGTTCATGTATGCATTTTCTTTTCTTTCTTTTACTCTAATACTTCATTCCATTACATCACTAGAATAAAATGGGGAAAATATATACACCATAAATTATTCAAGCAACCAAACATATCACATCTTTTCATATTAATTTTATAGGAGACTCCACCATGAGAATATGAGCCTTGTTCACATTAGCTGTCTTTTATTTTACTCATTCTAGTCTTATTTCATGGTCTAGACACCTTTTTGTTTATTCTCAATCACTTTGATATTTTCAAATGGTCATTCCACCTTAGCTAGGTCATATTTCCCATTCCAATTCCATCCCCCCAAGTCTTGAGCTTGCAAGATAGGAGCGTTGGGATTGGACTACAGTGTTGAACCTTAGGGTGTCCATTTTTATCACTCTTGTCTAATGACATTTTTATCTCTAATGGCCAGTTTCCCTTATTTCATGAGTCCCAACCTCTTTCTTAGCTTCATCCTTAAGTTTTCCAATGTCAAAAAAATGTGAATAAAGCTCCTAAATTTGAAATAAAGAGTCTCATATATAAAGGACTTCATAGGCATTTTATATCTATAACTTACTACTTTGGCACATTACATTATTAAAATCAATCAATAGTATAATTTAGCATTCTACATCACATATATACTTGCATTCTTGATCAAGGAATGGCCTAGGTGAAAATTCACTCTTGTATATATTGTGCATATTGATTATGCACATTCCCTAAGGGAGAACTATATTTTATTTGAGACCCTAGCTTGAGGGTTAATGTAGGAAATGATCAAGACAACAGGGGTTCTAGATCATGTGATCATGCTTCCCCTAACCTAATTTTTACCCTTTATATTTTGATGTATTTTTTTTTTGTGTGTGTATAATAGACCCAAGTTTTATAGATTGAAATAGACCTACAATGAGATCTATCAACATTAAGCCTCTAAAATTTCATACACAAACTCACACAAAGACATTAGATAAAACTTAGAAAACTTAGGTCTCTAGGACAATAGTGACAAAAAAATGAGTAGAAAACTAGACCCTAGGGTGTCTTATTTTATTTCTCCTATCCATTTACAAAATTAATCCCAAATCCAAATTGTTGACATCTTCCTAGTCATGTGTAATAGATTTCAACCCTTGAATCATTTATTTCAACCTACTTTTCTAGATAAGTTTATTTCTTCCTATATGTAATTAATTTGATAAAATTAATAAAAACTTTTATTGTACTATATTTTATTGGATTTTAACCTTATTCCATACCCTTTATTATTTAGGAATTAGACCCTAGTTTCCTTAAAATAAAAAAATAATTGGAACATCTCACATATACTCCCCCTCACTCTATGCTTCACATAGATCATGACATCTTCAACAAGTATTCTCAATGAGATATATCTTTCTATGCAATAGAATATTTTTATAACTCTCCATCCTTGATTAGACAACTATAAACTCCCATTCCATGCTTGCATACCTTGCATACATAGCTTCATTCTTCACCATACTGACCAACTAGACCATCCATCAAAGATTAACCAAAACTTTCAATTTAGGATCACTATCCCTAAATATGTCTTTTAAATCATTCCATCATAACACTTTTGAGTAGTTACATAAAACTCATTATTCCCCCTTATCCAAGCACATTTTCAAAAGATATTTCTTATCTTGTAACATCAACTAAAGATCAACTAACATCCACCATGCGTCCTTTTGTTGTCAAGTGTCTATTTGAATCCTAGATAGAGATACCCTAACCAAAAATGTCCTAGAAAAATATAAAACCTATAGTTTCCCACAAATCCTCATACTCCTTCTCCTCCTTGGTCATCTGATACTAATAGTTTTTCTTCTTCTTATGCTTAAGAAAAGTAACATGCTCATCCACTACAATATTCTCTTTTTATTTTAAGAATGAATTGACAATATATGGGGAAAAAATATTCATGACATACCTTTTCATCTAAATAAATAACCTCATTAGTAGGAATTGACAACTGATGTTCTTTACATGAAACATGCTCAACAACAATTGGATGTTCACTTAAATTCATACCTACCTTGGAACTAGTATCAACTGGCACCTTATTCTTCTCTTTGAGATCAACTTGAACTAACTTTTAATTATCTTTTTCTATCTAGATATATGACACATTCTCTTGTAATTATTGAACCTTCTTCATATCCAATTCCTCTTTTACTTTAGCAAGCATTCCATCTTGATCTTTTAGCTCAACTAGATTTATTTTCTTGGTCTTCACTTCCTTAGGATTCCACACCAAGGATTGACCTTTCTTTAACACACTAAGATGTCCATGCACCTTCTTATTACTTTAGAAATTACTTATAAAATATATTTCAATATGACCAACTTGATAACAAATGAAATAAATAACATCTTGTCTCTTAGGTTCATTATGTTCAAGTTTGACTATCTTAGGTATCTATACCCAAGTTAGTCTTTTCTTATACATTATAGGGAAGAATCTAAAAATATCTTCCATACCTTTTGCTTGAATGTGGTAGTGATCTATTTTTTAATAATTACTTCTTCTTACACGGTCCTTTGCCCTATGACCAACAAGATGACAAACAAAACAATGGCCCATAAAAGATTTTACATACCTTGAAACATTTGGCTATCTGATTGATCCTTTATTATTGATCTTGGTACTTCCATCCTTTTTGTATTTAGATAAACTCTCTTGTTATTTCTTAAACTTGTTTACCTTGACAACAAATTGGTAATGTTCATCCTTTAATGAATCTAGCTTGGTTTTCAATTTAATGCTCTCATCCTCTTTAGCTCTCATACTTGACCTTGCAGCCACTAACTATATTTTGAGATCTTAGATAGTCTCCTTATCCCTATTAGATTCTTTATCCATGTAATCCTTATATCTACATGATTGCTCTTCAATAATATTTATAGAATCAAGATTGGACTTCAACTCATCAGGCTCACCTTGATTTGAACTCAACTTGGCATGTGTATATTCTAATTGAGTCTTGAGATGTTTGCATTCTTCCTCTTTTGAACTCAAATTTGTCTTTATAACCCTTAATTGATCTTGAATAATGTTGATCTTATATTTATCATATTTTTATCTTGAGCTTGATTTCAAGGATTCTAGCTCCTTATTGATCTTGATGCACTCATGCATAATAGCCTTAAATTTTGAGGCCATGATCTTATTCTGAGCTTCTTCTTGATCATACTCTCTCATATTACCTCCATACTTATAAAAAATTGTCTTGGGCTAATGACACTTTTATTCACTTGATTTTATATATGCATAAGTAACCTCTAATTGATCCTTAAACTCTTGATTATCTTTCTTCAATTGCTTATCCATATTGTACCTTGGATCACCTTTAAGTGGTTAAACTTTCAAATAAGGTCCTTCTCTGATACTAATTATTAGAGGTACAATCACCAAGAGGGGGTAAATTAGTGATGCAAGATAATAAAATAAAATTCTTAACTCTTAAACATTCAACATACATCAAATTGATCAAGCAACATAAACATGAAAGCACATACATCCAAATCATACATAAGATCATATATCACATGAACACATCATATATGTGGGAAACACTCTTAGGGGAAAAAGACATTGAACCCTCTAAGATAGAATAAAATCTTATAAAAAAATATCTAACATTTATACCACTAATTATTGATCAAGGAACACCCATACCTTAGTTTAATGAGACACCAATCTCACTAGGAGCTACTACCCCTATCTAGCTAAAAACCCACACAACTAGACCTTTAGAAAGATTTATCTTGAAAAGAGGAACCAACCCCATAATAAACCAAGCACAAAATCATCTACCTAAATAAATCACCTTTAGCACCTATTTATACTCTTCAACTGATTATGATCACCTTTGTATACACTCTTCACCTCTAATCTCTCTCAAGTTGCCTTTAGGGCTAACTTGCTCATGTTGCCTCTTCTATGCTCATTAAGTCCAATGACCTATGTGTCTTCATACATAAAATTATTAAGATAAAAATTTCTAATATATTTCACACTATAATGTTCCTAAATAACCTATACCTTCTCTTTCAAATTTTCTCTCCTTTGTTTGAATCCACACACACACAGCTAGCACAATTAGTCTAATTATGCCTTGTATTTATACCACTCTTCTTAGTATAACCCATCTTGGTTGGATAATATTCTTATCATAATTATTATACCTTTGAAATATGTCCTCATAAATGTTACATATAATAAAAATACATTTATTAGGTTGGGCAATAACTCATTATCCCCAAAACACCATTAGGTCTTGGTGAGACCTAAAACAATTAGGCCCTCATACTCACATGTTACATGTGAGACTACTTGGACCAAATTCATCATTTAAAAATGATTTTAACACATAAAATATATATCCAATATACCCTTTATAACTCCCTCATGGTTCCATTCCTTCTATAACACTAACTCAATCCTAGAACCTACTAATTAGGTCTCCTTGCTCTTAAGGTCTTCATATATATAAAACATAGTCTCAAGATTCTAAATGAAACACTCAATTATTTCACATATAAATATGATTATATAACATGGGTGAAATATTTAGTATTTATCATACACCTCCATCTACCTTAAACATTATAACATAGGATCTAAGCACTTAAATTAACTCTCATAAAATGACCACTCAGATTAGTCACATACAGTCAAAATATAGTTATACTATTTTGACTCTCCATATCTGATCAAGGTAAAAATATGACAAAAAATGACTTGTAAAAATCCTTATAGACTTATATAAAATATCAATTCTTATTTTCTTCTTAAATTATGCTCAAAATACTTCCAACACACTTTTGCAAAGTGGTCACTCAATCAGCTAGTGTATTCAACAAACATAGTCAACTTATAAGCCTTTGTTCATAATGAATATGGATTGGTAAAACATTAAAAACAAAAATATATAGTATTAATGGAGTCTATAACACTCTTTAATATTTATATTATCTTAAAACATTAGAATAATATCAATAACAACTCAATTATCTTTCTCAAGTCACTTGCATAACATGGTCAAACACATAGTCAACTTTAGAGATTAATATCTTTGACTATATAGACATTAAAAAATTATAACTCAACTATATATATGTTCCTTGAAGTCTTATTAAACTTTAATTTGTACATCACCTTCACATTTTTCTTAGATGAAAAGATATATGTAAAATACTAAGCACTAGTTTTTTCTTTGTTAAATTCAAATGCCAATGGTCACTGTGTAAATGTTAAACATCAAACACTTTGATATAATATCATGCTGCCTATAAATTTTGAAAAAAAATGCAACATCAATCTCCTTGAGATTATCTTGGTATTTACATTGAAAATCTCACAATTGATCTTTGATCTGAGCTCCCATGATTATTTTAGTTGGCATCTCTACATGCCTTCTGCACAACCTCTACCATTCAATCAATTTACTTATGCAAAATTGGTAGTTTTTCATTTAATATAAGCATCATTTTAATTATTTAATTAATTCAAAACATTTATATTTAACTTCACAATTACACACTCACCATTGGATCTTTATCTATCAAATTATATGATCATCATTAGATATCTATATAATCATACACTCACCATTGGATCCTTATCTAGTCAGATTAAATTCTTACTATTAGACATGTGATCTGATTAAATTATTACCATAGATATCTTCTTTCAAATTTGGTTCAGTATGATAATTTAGTAAAATTCTACTTGAAAGGACAACTTTACACCTTAATAACTTTTTCTATGCTCAACTTCATGACCTAAAATTTGAACCATATGATATCCTCATATAGGGGAATCTATCCATATATAAAAATTATATTTAAACCTTCACACATGTGAAATATTATTTCATGAAACTTCTTACTCAACCTTATCTATCAAGATGACTACTTGAGCTTATATATTCATATGACTATTCTAATAAAATTTGTTCATTTTCATAAGCACTCTAAGCACTCATAAAACCCCATAAGATCTCTACAACTTGATCATACCATCAATAAAATCCACCATCTACCTATCCAATTCAAACATTGAATAACTATATAGGAACACTAGAACTCATTGAGGCACACTTTGTCATTACAATTCTAGCACACATGACACCTCATCAACATCCTTGGTCACTTGGAGACATCATTTACAAACATCTAATAGTATATTTATAAATCAATCACTTATCTATTTTAGGATAAATATATTTATCCCATTACACCTTCATGATTTTATGATCTTGTGGTATTTATAATGCAAGCATTCATTGTTATGTGCATTGTTTCCTATTGACTACTTGCATAAATGTATTTTATTCAGGCTACACATTAATCATGTTCACATTTTACACTATGTTTTATTTTATTTATTTCTCTAATACCAATAAATATTATGTCTTATGTTGTCATTCCACTATATAATACATGTAATATACTTATCTCTAAGGATTTGTGGGACATTGTTTTAGAAAATGATTATACTCACAACACAAATAGCATTGGAAAGGATGGTGAGGTTTTTTGTTATCATTATTACAACCACCTTTATATCATTCTTAGTATCCTCATTTCTATATTCCTATGCATCCTCCTCTATTTCACTAAAATCTCCAATCATTTGACTTTTATTCAAAAAATCCTCCTTATTTTTGTTGTTTCACATTGTATCCACCATACTAATGTTGAGGTTATGTCACAGCCCAATTTAGTTACTACTATTATGGGCCCACATTATTCCATGAAGATTGATACTTGTATTATAGTGATGATGGTTTCCAATCAACTAGACCATGGGGTTAATATTGATATTAAGGTGATGAAGGTATCCATTTGGGAATACCTTAGTTGCACTCATCATTTCCACCTCTAGACCCAAAATTCTTTGATTTGTAATGGGTACCTAATGTGCTCCAACTATGAAGACATTATTTTAAAGGCTTGATGGATATTTTCATCATGGTTGGTCAACTTAAAAAAAATATAGTAAAAACTTTGATATTTTTTAATGTATTATTATAGTAGATGATATATTTTGGTTATGTTCCCTATTAATATATAGATTTCATAGAATTATAGGTTGAGTTTAGGACAGTCATTCCTATGATACCCTTCTCAACCACATTCTATGTAACATAAACCTAATTTAGGTTTATCAATTTTGTGCATCTCATCTATCCTATTCATGAAAGCATATATTTATTCTTCCACTTTGGATTAATTAACTAGAGCATCTCCATAATATTCAATTTATTCCACTTTGACTTTAAGGGTAAATGATCAAGTATCATCCCTAATCAAGATTTGGGACAATGTAATATCAAATTTGATTCTGGATTATAGTCCTTCTATGAACCAATTAGGTTTATCCTTATCCTCCATGATATAATTAATTTTATTCATCACATCTAATAATATATGATAATAGTACCATACATATTATTCACTTCATTTTTAGATCTCCTTCAGGTCCTAAATAATCTAGCTTGTGCACTTTTTCATTTTATATTCTACCACTATATGCACTTTAAATTGTTAGAGATATAAAACATTTACATCTCTCTTTCAAATAAATTTTAAAGTGTAACCTGCTAGATCTCATATGATTTCACACTTATTTATATCATCAGAAGTTATTCTCCTAACCTGTCATTTCATGTTCCAGGATAACAAATATTTATTAGGGTCTATAAACCCATCATATTATGTCAACACAATAAACATGATTATATTTAAATAAATATTTGGGATACTTTCAATGGTTAATACCATATCATGTGTACTAGTGACTATGACTATAGGTTGTTGCACATTGGTCACTATAACTATAATCTTCTACAGACTAATTTTTACTAGTGTTTTAAAATTGACTTGGAAATTAAATTCAACCACTTATTATCCATGGAATTATTATTCTTTGCACTAATTTTTCTAAAATTATCTATAAATGACTCAAACTAACTTCTCCTGATTCATTCCTTTGCACTTGATTTTTTTGCTAAAGAAAAATTGGGTTTGGGGGATACATAATAAAAAAATGAATGATCTTTATCCTTGGCTTCTTCTAACTATGATCTTAACCTATCATAATTATACACTTATACATAATATATTCCCATGAATATACTTTAAATTATTCAAACACATTTCCTCTTAACTGTTAATTACTCTTATCTTTTAACTATTCTAATTTTACTGTACTTTATTCTTCTTTACTCTACTCCATGTCCTCACTACTCAAAACCTTTTATTTTTCCTCCTTGATCCCTTCTCTTTCCTACTTTATAGCTACTCTACTTCTTACACATTTTGAAGCCTCTTTCTAGGTTCCCATTTCTTTATCATATTCTACCTTATTTATGATCCTAATTTTAGTTAAATCTAGACTATCAAGTTTGTTCCATCTTATCTATTTTTTTAGTTCTCTTTCTAATCTTAGAATCTTGTTTTCAATTTGGCTCTTTTCATCCTCCATATTCTAGGTTCAAGTTCAAGTTTATCTACTCAGATTTGCATCATTCACTCCTACATCACATAGATCACCATAATTCCTGAATTGACTAATTCATTTTGGCATAAGTAGGCACTATGGAATTTTACAAAAATAACATGTTAATTAGAGTAGGTAGTCATTGAAGGAACTTCCCATGGATTCCCCTAAAAAAATATCCTATGAAGCTTCAAAATATAAATATATTTGTATAGTAAATTTATTGATATATCTATCAATGATAGTCTTGGTTTAGTAGTCTACTACATGGGTCTAATATATGTCTAGGTTTCATAGATTTTATAATTTTTCCTCCAACCAGGTTATGAGTTCATCCTTCATGGCTGAAAATAATAGTACTCTAATGTGGATAACCAAGTAGTTAATATCTCAATAAATTAGCACTAGAATATTTCATATATTTCACCATATATATGCTCCTTAATAATATCCTTCATAGTTTTACCTATTCTTCTTTCTTCTTCTTTGGAAAAAATTTGAATTATTTCATTGATCCATCTCTCTATATCTATTTCAATAAAGTTTCACACTCACTACAAAATTATTAGCAGAGTTTCCTTAAAATAATTTAGAACATGCTAATTCATGGATAATGTGTGTATGAAATAATCAAAGTAAACATTTGATACCATATTTAGATTAAATATATTCATTAAATAGATAAAATAAATAGATGCATAGATAGACATAGGTTTATTAGAATCTTAATAGTTGGTATAAATATATAATTAACATATTAAAGAAAATAAAGTACTCATTATGCACATAAAAATGATAAAAGATGATATGACAACCATTTAAAAATAATATGTATTAATCTATATCACATTGGAACCATATATAAATATAATTTAGCACTATATATAGAGTTTTACCCAATGTTATCTCTTCATATTCCAACCTTTTGATATGCCCAAAAGGAGTGAATATTCACATTTTTCATCTATCATTATGATTGCATAGTTTTAATACATATGAAAAGATTATAAAAAATAAAAAATGAGTGAAAATCACACACATGTCAAACATATATACTCTATGATTTTACTAACCCCCTTCTACACTCAATAACAACTATTGAAGACAATTCTCTATTTTTGCAACAATTAACAATAGTATCTTTTTTTTTTCTATCTCTTCACTTTGATTCTCATATTTATGAACATGTTGAGCTCACATTTATGTATTCCCCCCCCCCCCCTCTTCTCCATAATTTTACTTGCACATATAATAAACATATTAAGGAAATCAAGAGCTCCCAAAAATATTCCTTCAGCCACTTCATCATGCCTCAAAGACATGTTGTTCAGCTCTTCTCCAATTATATCATGTTGTTCATGCTCTCCTCTAACACCATGGGTTCTCTAATTCTCCATATCAAACATATCCAAGGTTGTCTTCTCCTAATCCATATGTCTAATTTAATCTCATTTGCATATCTGATCTTCCACTATCTTCTTGTGTACACTAGCTTGTATAAATTCTATCTCTCATGTTTCTTTCACATAAATTTAAAACACTACTTGGTTGATATTTTCATTCATTTATAACTCTTCATAACTACCATCTTCTTTCTCAAAATCTATCACATCTAACTTCTCCTTCACAAGAAATCCTTCCTCTATGGGCTACTTATAACTTGATTGCTTCTTGCTAGTTTTAAAATCATCTTTGGGTTCTCCAGATGAGAACCTCACTCTCTTATTGTAATTCAATTCAAAAAATTTAAACTAATTCACATGATTATATTTTATAATTTTAAAAATATATTTGATCTTATCACATGACAACTTACCTCTCTTATTTCCTTTTATGTCAACTTCCTTCGATTGAATACTTTTATCTAATATTTCTTATACTTGCCTTTTGATCTCTTCATTATCCTTAAGTGTAATTATATTTGATGATTTATTTTAAAAACAAAATCCTAGAATCAAATACATATAATTTTTTATCCTCCTCATTGTTGGAAACTCATTAAGAAATTTATCAACCACTATATCCACATACTCATCCAACAAATTCTGAATTTATAATGGCAAATTAGTCAACTTAGTGGCTGTAATGACTATCTTGAGCTTAGTAATAAATGAATAACCAACCTCTTATTATTTTATCAATTGTAATAATTATTTTCCACTCACTAACAACAACTTAGTACTATTTTCATATTCACTACCATCTTTAAATGGTTTCAATGTATGCTTCTTACCATCCTTATCTAATGTATATGTTGTTACTCATTCCATCATTTATAACCTTCCTATAAAATTGATAAGGTTTACCCAAATTTAAATGATAAACATCCATAGGAATAATATCAAAAATTACATCATCCTTATAGATACCAATCTAAAAATTAACTTGACATTGCTCATTAAATAACACTTGATGTCCCTTTTGGAGCTAGTATACTTTATATGATTTAAGATGTGTCAATATTTTCAATCCTAATTTTTCATATATTTTTAAAGAAACAAAGTTATATGCATTACCACTATCAATGATAATCTTACAATAATTACCTTTGTATTTACATGTAGTCCTAAACAAGGTCTTCCTTTGGGATGGGTCCGTCACCTCCTTCTTTGGATTATATCGTACTCTTTTCATCAATAAAGATTCTCCCACTTTAGGTTATTACAAATGTGATGGTGATCCTAAAATTTCTTCCTCAGCTTGAAAAAATTCATTGCTTACTTTAGTTCTTATATGACATGTTTATGGATTCTCATAACATTCATATTCCCTATATCCATCATACATGATACATTTGAAACATTTTTTTTCCAAAAGCCTTCTCCTTTGCCTCTTTTATGTGGTCTTATTAATTTGTATGAATATAATAGTCTTTTATTATTGTCTTGACCTTGAGAGTTACTTGATTCTTCATTATGAACTTGTAATTGACTTCTACCACCTTGTTGTCTTCTAGCTCTAAAATTTATAACTCCTCCTATGGGTTGTTGAGTTTGTGTTTTAGCCAAATTATCTTATACCTTGAGATAAAATTGATAATCCTATTCAACTAATATTGGTAACAATAAATTAATCTCATCCTAAATATTAAATTTTATACTATTGATGTACCTTGTTATTTTTTCAACATCTTCTTTTACATGACTAGGTCTGATTATAAGGTTGTAAAATTCTTTAGTGTAGTCATTTACACTCATATATTTATAATTCAAGTTTTAAATTTTATTGAAAAAGTTTTTATAGTACTTTTTAAGCATGAATTTGGATTTGATTTTTTCTATCATTATATCTGATGACTTGTTTTTATCTTTACCTCATTTATTTCTTTCCTCGTGGATATTATCCCACCAAAGAGATGCATGTACATTCAAAATTGTACAACCAAAATTAACCTTATTGTATTTAGATATTATTTAAAAATAAAAGTATTTATCTATTTTTTTAATCTAATCCACAAGTTATTCAACATCTAAACTACCTCCATATACAATAACCTCTAATTTGGGCTTGGATCCTATACATATGACTATTTTCAAGAGTCTTTATTCCATTATTTATTCCTCTTATTATTTTAAAACCTCTTCTTATGTTTATTCCTCTCCTTAACTAACAAAACCTATCACAACACCTCTTATTTTATCAATTTATATTACTTCTAAATGTGCTTGTAAATTTATCATCTCTTTTAGTAATGCTTCTCATGGTTGTTTTATTTGATCTCTTATAACACCAACTCTAAGTCATCATCCTCTAAGTGAAATTATTAAAATTTATTTTAAGTTTATTTTTCACAACCGTATATTTAATCTTATTAATTAAATATATTTCTCTTTAGGCCACCTCTGAAGTACAACTAGTTTTTGCTTTGATACCAAAATGATAGAGAGGTTAAGGAAGAATAGGTCTACAAGCCTCATTGAGAGAAAATGGATATTAAATAGTTATTATTTATGATATAAAATAAATTTTAACATTAATTTAATTTTGAATAAACTCACCATAATGATTTATACCTTTTCTCAAACTTGGAAATACAAGAAAATGCTAAACCAAGGTTTTTAGCCCTTACAATTATGCCTGAAAAATGAGAACCTTTAATAAATCTCTCTTTAGGTGGTAAAAACCTTAATTTTTTTTTATTAAATTCAAATAAAATATATTACACCATTATACAAAGTGTCAACAAAATTTAAGGATTTTTTTATCAAGATATAATGATTTGTCTTTCAAAACCATAGTTTAAGGTATGTTGCCTATGTACATGGCAAGATCACTAAAGCAATTAAAATTTTAAGTTTTGATAATTTTTTTTTTGGAATATTAAATTTTAAATTCTTATTCCCATATATATCCTACTATTAAAAAAAAAATCACCTTTATCAATCTCAAAAGATGACTAAAAAACACTTTCCTAAACTGTATAAGCACCTTTGTTGATTGTATACATGCAATGAACTAAAATTCAATGAAAATTAAATATTTAAGATAAATTTTGATAAATTTAAAACTATAAAACCATTAAAATACATTTATATTTACTTTAAACTTTATTTTAGCTCTTGAACAATATTAAAAAGTAATAAAATACTACCTTACTTGACCGTTCAACCCTATTTTTGACTGTAACAACTTGTATTGTGTTTTATCACCTATAAAATGAATAAAACTCATTCCAATGTAATAAATATTACTTAAGGAAACAATAAATTAAATTAAACAAAATTATTATCTTGAAATTGAATATTATAATTCAAATTGTCATTCTTTCTTTGTTTTTAATGAAAAAATATTACACAGCCTTATCAAAAACACTGGTTTTCAGAACTCCCTCATTTTTTTTAATTTAATTTCTTGGATTTTATTTATATATTTAATTTTATCTCATAATTATAATATTATAATGCACTATCTTGGCTATCTCCTCCTTCTCCCTTGTTCTCTCCCAACTCCTAAACTATTTAACTCACTCATAAAATTAACCTATATATTTTCTCAAAATAGAAACCTTACTTGGGTTTGACAAGTCAGTATGAGTTAAGACCTTATAATTACTCCAAACATGTCCTAAGATATTACTTGACCCATATAATAAGTATCATGACCTTTGGTTGCATTAAAATATGAGAAGTACTCTACAAATTTCTTATATAAATTTAATTATTTAAATAGACATTTTTGGTGGGAAAATACTATTAAGCTCAAATGAATAAATTTTAGAATGACATAGATTTAAAAATATTATTAATTAATAAAAAATACATAATATACCTAAAAAAAATTAAAATCAATAATGAAGAAAATAAAATGATTCTTTTAATCTTATGATCCTGCATCACACTCATTACTTAGGTAAAATCCACATCTCCAAATAATCACGACATGCCCCATTATTAAAGGGATACTCAAATGGTTTGTAAGTTTTTAAAAACTTCATTTTTATAATTTTATATCCTTTTTTATGAAAAAATAAAATATTCTAACTCTTCATGGATTTATTATAATGAAAAAGTTACATGTTTCCTAAACAACCAATTCCTTGTTTCTAAATCCATAGTGTGTAACATCATGAATTAAAAAGGCAAGGGAATTGGTATCCATGAACAAGGTGCTTTATAAAAAATAATAATCAAATTGAATTAATACATAAATTGTATTTTATTTAAACCAATTAATGTGAGAACTATACTTCGCATTCTTGATCCTTCTAGTGAGTTTGAGGAAGCCTCTTTAGACAACAAAGCATGTTTTATCTATATACTCTTCTAATATATTTCCATCACCAACATATTAAATGATAATTTAATTATAATTATTTAACTTTCACACATAAATCTTATCTAATGGGACCAAAAATCATCAACTCTTCTTTATCATTTTCATAATGATGAAGTAATATCTATTTTTTTTAGAGTCAGAGATCAAATCCTAGTAGGGGACCATAAAAATGGATTTTACATTTAGTTGGATGATTATTAATACTTTGGGTAACCTTTAAATCCAAAATAAAAACATAAAATAAAATTTATATATATCATGAAGAACATGAATGAGTGTTCAATCTTCCTCAATTTCCTCTAAAATATCAAGAAGAATCTACCCTCTTAATTGAAAACAATGTTGAGGTTAACATTTGGATAGATTGATGTATACTCAAGGCTAATAAATTCATTTATAAATCCCTAAATATGATATTTTTCCTTTTAGACATATGAATTATAGTCTTTGATCATTTCAACCTCATTTTTAGGTGTATTTCTTTGTCACTTCAAGTTTTATTCTTGATCAATCTCTCTCAAACCTTCAATCACTGCTTACAATTTACTCAAATTCCTATTTTCTTACCAATGTATTATATAAAAATTATTATATATTTTATTTCTTCTCATAGTCATAACCAACCTAAATTAACTCATCTTGATCATCTTTTCATCCATTAACTCTTCTTTTACACCCTTTTCTCTCTATGATCTAGTTTTCCTTGTAGTCATCCAAACACACAAACGTCCTTGTTGGGAATAACCTATAAGGTTTATAAAAAAATTAAAATTAATTTTATAAACCCTTTATCCTCTTATAAATTTAATGTTTTAGAATCCAATTCTCACTGAAAGTACCTTTTTATCATATCCTTATTACTCATTAGGTCTCTTAAGGCTTAATTCACTCCCACTATTGTAAAAAATGTACTAGGCCATACTTTATAGTTATATAACCACTATAATATTTAAGAGAACGTAAAATTACATTTTATAATTTTTTTATGAGATTCAAATTATGGAATGAAAACTTATTATATTTTCAATTTTAAAACCCTAGCCTAGTTGGAAAGAAACCTGTATAAGGCTGAGAGGCTACAAAATGAGATTAAAAGGGTTTCAAACCACTTCAAGTCCTAAAACCAACTAGAAAATTTATATTTTGTCCTCATACATATTTTAATATTTATATAAATCCAATATACATATTTTATTGGCCATAACAAATAAAATCACAAATTTTGAACATGCATAAAGGACTATATATGCTAAGGAATCAAAAAAACAAGTTTATTTGTATTTTATACCACTTATAAAAATTATACCAATTATAATTGGTATGAAAAAACCTTATTAACATTTTTTTAATAGTTTTTTTAAATTAAACAATCACAATATGCTCATAAAAGGTGAAAATATAGAGTTTTGGACTCTCTCTCTAGGACTGTTTAACAATACATGTGGTCTTTTTCAATCTTACAAGGGTTTAGTGCCTAAAAAAGGATAATTATGAAAAATTAAAATCTGAAAAATTGAACTCGACTAAATATATTTATGCTTAAAACCATTTATTGAATCATCAAACTATCATCCATACTTCCATCTTCTTACCCTTCTTTGATTGTGACAACGTATTGATAGAGTTATCCAAGATAACCTAAATTAACCTCCATATATGACATGATAATTATAATAAATGAATAAAAAATTAAATAATAGTCACATTCTAAGAAAAAATTCTCTACAACATTTAACTTTGTCTCAAGAAACTATCTTGATTGTGCAAGAATAGGGTTTTACAAATCTTTTCTTTTGTAATTGAAAAATTTAGGTTAGAATCAGAATTAATTTTTATAAAAAAAGGAAAAAATATAAGATTTATTATTATTTTTTATATAAAATTAACCATAATATGCTCTCTCAATTCATCCTCTTATTTATTACTATATTTACATTCTAAACAGTCAAATTCAAAATTGTAGTCTAGGCAAGTTTCTTGATCTTCTTTAAGTATTTTTATTAAGGATCTTCTTCAAACATATATTATTTTCCTGGAATTATAAAAAAATACACATAAATTACATGAAAAAATAATTCATATACACCCATATAACATGAAACTAACTCTTCCTTTCTTGTCATCCTTACGTTGAATAGAAAATTCTAACATACTATTCTTGGTCCTTATTATTATTTGTCATTACCTAAATGTGAAGACACACTCTTACTAATACTATGAGATTATAATAATCTATTAAACATTTATTAACTCTTATTTTTCAATTAATATTCTCAACACCTCTCTAAATCATCATTCAAAATTTAAATTTTCAAATAAGTCTTTTGGGTGGGAAAACTAAGAGACCTAGAATCTCATAATTTTATTAAATCCTAATGACTTTATCATGACTAGAGATACCTAATAATAATTATAAAATATTTAAAAAACCAAAATTACCTTAATTTAACCACTATAATATACTAATACTTTTAATTTCTTGTGATGTTCTGAATCATACTCCCCTTAAGGGAAATATTTGAGCTCCAACTCAAATGCCTTACTCTAAACTTATTCCTAGATTTCCAATTCATATTAGATTGGTATTTTAACATATTATTATTATTTTTAAATATTTATTTCTTAATTTTATCCTCTCTTCTTTTATGTTTCTTCCTTGTTTTGTCTTGCCTTCTTATGAAGTCATCCTCCAACTTCATGTAATGCATTACCCTTTGTATCTCTTTATAAACTTCATATTCCATTTCATTTATATCTAATTAATCTTGATTATATGATTATTATTTATCATTATTTTATGCAAAACCTCTATATTCATTCATCCTTCTTACTTTGGTTGATCCACTTATCAAACTTGGCATAGTTTGCTTGTATACTTCATGTTGTTTTATACCCGCTGCAATGTCTATCTTCTTTATTTGAAACTTATACTTAAACCTAATTATTGATAATAGGCTCCTAAAACTAACTAAATTGTAAATTTTCATCATTTAACTTTGGTTAATAATTTTCTTCAACTAGTTTGTCATGAAGATGATATTGTAACTTTGCTTTTGATTGTGTTTTAAGCTTTGTAGTTGGATTTATTGAGTTTAGGTTATTTCTTATAATATTATTCTAATTTAAACTTAAATTTCACAACATAATACATAATTAGATATAAAAATATGTTATTCTTGCCAAAAACTTTACTCTTTTGAGTTCCTTTACACCTCTATGCTTTTCTCATTCTCTATCTGTGAGTAGACCTCTTTGTCTATAGAGTAATATAAAATGTCAATTTATATTTAAACTAATTATCAAACTCATATTATTCCTCTTTAAGGAATTCATCAAAATTTAAATCAACATATTCATTATCGAATCCTTGAATTTGTCCTTACTTTCTCCTTTGGTGTTCATCATTATTCCTCACAATTTGATCTGCACTATCCACTGCTAAAAAACCACTTGCTTGGAGGAATAAAAAAGTCCTCTATCATTGTAACTTTTATCTCAATTAGATATCATCTAACTCTTCACTTTCTTCATCATACTTAGGGGATGGTTGTCCTTTTTATTCTTCATTTGTCACTTTACCTCTTATCTACCCTTTACCATTTGTGAAAATGGATTTCCACTTTCTCTCATTAGTAACATAATCCTCTAAAATTTTCCCTTTCACATGGTTTTCATGATATTTCAACAACTCATGACCATCATCTTGATCACTAGTCTCTGTCAAAGGCTTAAAATATGTCATCCTACTTTCTTCATGATGTTTTAAGACTTTCTCTTTGAGTTTCTCCTCTTTGGGTGTCAAATTTAACCCTTATCATTGTTACATGTTAGTCTTAATTTCATTCCATGAATCATATTCACTTTCAAAAATCTTATTCAATGATTCAAATGCATCATTATTCAAAACATCCAAAATAAATTATTTACATTTAATTTCTCTTATATTCTTAATTTTCCAAGTTTTTCTCAAGATTAATATATCCTCTTAGACTCTTCATCATAATTTTCATCTTGATTACTTAACTCACAAAGTTGTGAAGACTTCCTCTTATCCCTTGTTTGTTCAACTATCTCTTTTTGCTCTTATCTTATGCATTATTGAGATAGTTATTCATTAACATATCTAGTGACACTATTATTTTATGCTTGTTTCATAATCTTGACTACCCACACTTTTTTATTCGTGACTTTGATGATATATTCTCATTACTTCATTCCTTCTTCTTGACTCATAAGATGGTCCATTTGTTAAGCACAGAATATACTGAGAGGGGGGTGAAATAGTATATCATATATCTTATAAATATTTTCCTTAACCAAATTCCACTTAATCAAACATTCAAGATATGTAATAAAAATCAAACAATAAACACCACACAAGATAGAGAGAGACATCAAATATAATTTGGAAACCCAATGTGGGAAAAACCACAGAGAACAATCTCAAGTATATGAATGAGCACCAACCCAAACAATATTCACAAGCCAAGCTTGCAGGAGCACCAACCCCTTTGTTGAGTACCAACCTAGCAACTGTTCATGAGCACCAACCCATAAGAGCACCACACCCCTTTGCCAAGCACCAACCCAGCTACTATTCATGAGCACCAACCCCTTTGCTGAGCACCAACCCAACCATAATTCATAAGGAGCAACCCATAGGAGCACCAACCCATTTTCTGAGCACCAACCCAATAACAATTTGTGAGCACCAACCCACAAGAGCACCAACCCCTTTGTGTATACCACACACCTATCTCTCAATGTTTCTATCTCAACAAATGATAGATCAATACAACATAACTTTTCTCTCTCTCACCTTTGTTCTTCTAAGCTAGATATAACAAATAAAAATCATATTAATCTCTCACAATTTCTCTTCTAAGCTAGATACTACAATATCAAATCAACCTCTATCTCTCATATTACAAATGGCTTCTCAAGCCTTTATTTATAGCTTTCCAAATGACCTTTGGCCTTCCCTCTTTGTGACCCTTCAATCCTCATGGAAAATGGCACCAAACTTGTATGACCCTTCATATTCAAGCCTTTGAAAAGTCATGTGGTGACCCTTCATGATCAAAAACGTCCTTCCCTCTTTTGTCCTCATCTTGGTGACTTTTTGTATTCCTCAAAGTGTCCCTTCATGATAAATTTCACTCTTCCTCTTTTGTCTTCACTTGGTGACTCTTGAAATTCCCCAAGATGACTCTTCATGGGAAAATGCATCCCATCCTTCTTTTGTCTTTACCCTTTGGCTCTTTGACTTCTCCATGGGCCCTTATTTTGTCTCATATAAAACCAAAAATATATTCATTAATATTAAATAAATATTAACTCATATTAGCCAAGATATATTTATTACAAACAACATTAAATGTAATGTGGCCTTTATCACAAATAATGCTAGACCTTTGACATCAATGAAAATATTTCCAACAAACTCCCCCTTTGTCATTGATGGCAACCTCAAACCTGAAACTACCACATCCTATCACCTACACATACTATCATCTAAAAACATACAGTAATTCCCCCTTACTATAGCAACATATACCTATTCCCTTTACCTATTTTTTCACCTATACCTATACCTATTATTCTCCCCCTTTGACATCAATGGCAAAGGGCCTACCTAGAGCTAACACTTAACTCCCCCTCAACTGATGCTGAACATCAATGGCAAGAAGTAAAATAAATTACTCCCAACTCCTCTTGCATATCTTTGAATGTTTCCTTTGATTGTGCCTTTGAGAAGATATCTGATAATGCATATAAATCTTTACTTGTCCTTTGAGAATCTGCAATCAACTCATTTAAATATTTTATTCTAACCTCACAACCTTTTACATGAAACTTTAATGTATATCCCTGATCAAATATTTGACTAACACTCAATAGATTATGCTTAATACCTTTTTCATAAAAAACATTCTTAGTCTTGGTTCTATCATAATCCAAACTCAAAGTACCTTTTTCGGCTATCCTAGTAGTGGTTTTATCTTATGAATCTCACTGTGCCACCATTGATGTACTTTACTCTTATCTCCTATCATATGCCTTGAACATCTGCTATCAATGAACCATGGCTGATCTTTATTTATTACATGCAAAGTTGTTTGCACCAACATAGAATCTTTAGGTTATTTCTTCTACCATGAACATGTCTAAACCTTCTTCTTGATGAATGGAACTTTGAAACTCTGATCCTTCTTCATTGAATCTACATTATTGTTCTTTTCCTTCTTTCTAAAACTGTTACCTCTTTTTCAACATTCTAATTTCTTAGGAACATAATCATTTGAAACACTACATATGGAAGAATCATTCTAATAGCCTCAAACCATAATATTGATGCAAAATTTTCTTCAAAAATATATTCCCTCAAAAGATATACAAATTAATTTTCCAACTCACCTTCTTATCATGCAACATATCTAAGACCCAATAGCATCCACCATGCTTCAATTTTTCTTAAAAGTGTCTCCTTGAAGCCTAGAAGAGACACCCCACACAATAGGGCTCTAGAAATAAATCTCAGGAGATTCCCACATCTCCTCTATTTCTTCCTTGATCTTCTTGTGTTTTTCTTTTAGAATCTATTTAAGCATGTCGATTTTTTTTGACTTATTAACCTTATCATTTATGATGTTTTTCATTTTCTCAACTTTTGCAACTATCTTATCTTGACAAAGCTCATGCTCAACTGTAACAAGATATTCTACACAATCCTTCTTATATAATTCTTTATCTATTATAGCAAGTAATTCATTTTCACTCTTAAACTCAATCTGATCAACCTTTACTATTTTAGGTCTCTAAACCTGAATTTGTCTTTTCTCATATTTTATAAGGGCTCTATATCCTTTGACATACCTTGAATATCTCTTTACTTTATTTTGACATAATTTAACAATATGGCCAACCTTATGACAACAAAAATAAACAACATTTATCATACCTTTTTCTTGAATGTGACTGAGATCTCACTTTGACTAATTAATTCTCCTCATACAGTCTCTTACCCTATGAACAACATGATGACAAACAAAACAACAGCCATGAAAATAATTTGAAAACTTAAAAGCATTAGGCTGCCTGATTGACTTCTTTGATTTGCCTTCAAAACCTGCATCCTTCTTTCCTTGGACTAATATTTCATCATATTTCTCAACCTTGATTATAAACTTCTCATTATTATCTTTTAAAGAACCTAACTCATCATTCAACTGATTACACTCTTCTTCTTTTGATGTTAAAATTGAATTTGCAACCTCTAATTGATTCTTAAGATCCTAAATAAATATCTTATTTTATTTTTCTTATATATATATCCAACTTATAATCCAAGATACACACCTTTTACTTAAGAGCCTCAACCATAGATTTCAACTCTTGATTCTCCTTCTTTAGCTACTTGGCCATCTTATGCTTTTCTTTGATCTTCCTTTAAGTTGTTAAATCCTTTCTGAAGGAACCTGCTCTAATACCAATTATTAAGCATGAGATATACTAAGAGGGGGGGGGGTGAATTAGTATATCACATATCTTATAAATCTTTTCCTTAACCAAATTCCACTTAATCAAACATTTAATATATGCAATAAAACTCAAACAATAAACACCACACAAGATAGAGAGACACACTAGATATAACATGGAAACCCAATGTGGGAAAAACCATGAAGAACAATCTCAAGTATATGAATGAGCACCAACCCAAACAATATTCACAAGCCAAGCTCGTAAGAGCACCAACCCCTTTGTTGAGCACCAACCTAGCAACTATTCATGAGCACCTACCCATAGGAACACCACACCCCTTTGCCGAGCACCAACCTAGCTACTATTCATGAGCACCAACCCACAGGAGTACCAACCCCTTTACCGAGCACCAACCTAGCAACAATTTGTGAGAACCAACCCATATGAACACTAACCCCTTTGCCAAGCACCAACCCACAAACAATTCATGAGCACCAACCCACAGGAGCACTAACCCCTTTGTGTATACCAAACACCTATCTCTTAATGTTGCTATCTCAACAAATGATAGATCAATACAACATCTATTTTCTCTCTCTCACCTTTGCTCTTCTAAGCTAGATATAAAAAATACAAATCATAGTCATCTCTCACAATCGCTCTTCTAAGATAGATATTACAATATCAAATCAACCTCTATCTCTCATATTACAAATGGCTTCTCAAGCCTTTATTTATATCTTTCCAAATGACCTTTGGCCTTCCCTCTTTGTGACCCTTCAATCCTCATGGAAAATGGCACCAAACTTGTATGACCCTTCATATTCAAGCCTTTGAAAAGTCATGTGGTGACCCTTCATGATCAAAAACGTCCTTCCCTCTTTTGTCCTCATCTTGGTGACTTTTCGTATTCCTTAAAGTGTCCCTTCATGAGAAATTTTGCACTTCCTCTTTTTTCTTCACTTGGTGACTCTTGGAATTCCCCAAGATGACTCTTCATGGGAAAATGCATCCCATCCTTCTTTTGTCTTTACCCCGTGGCTCTTTGACTTCTCCATGGGCCCTTATTTTGTCTCATATGCAACCAAAAATATATTCATTAATATTAAATAAATATTAACTCATATTAGCCAACATATATTTATTACAAACAACATTAAATGTAATGGGGCCTTTATCACCAATAATGCTAGACCTTTGACATCAATGACAAAATTTCCAACACCATTTTTTAGGATGTTCATTCATATCTCTAGCTTTGATCATCTTCCCTATGTGTTTATTTCAGCATGAACTCTACTCTTTCCTTCCTTATTTTCACTTGTCCCCCACTTGAGTTTTTATCTTCAATAACCTCTTTCTTTAATTTTTAATTCTTTATCTCATCAAATGGTTTATTGAGCCACTTTGACACTATATATCCATGATCTATTGTACATTTTGAGAGCTTAGCATTGTTCTTCTTTGTATCAACCTTTATATTAGAAATATCATCCTCATATGCATGATCAAAACCAATATTCAAACTTATATGTAGCTACTCAATGAACTACTTCTTAATCATATTTTATCTCATGTCTTTATTTATTGCAATCACCTATTTCTTGTGTGTTTTCTTCCTTTATTTTTCTTTAGTGATTTATAAAGCATCATGGAACTCTAAATCATCTTCCATCTATTCATTGGCATTCTATTTTATTTAAATATACTTCTTTTGGGATTATATAATCTATTCTTGTCCTTTATAATATACATTTGTATCTATGGGTGTTTTATTTTCCTCGTCTCTTACAAATTTCAAGGTCTTATTCTTAATCCTTTTCATGAGGTTACCCATACCTACATACATAAACTTAAACACAATGTGAGAGAATAAAACAAAAGGATAAAATGTCTCTATAAGTGTCTCATTCATGTACATTTTATTCTTCCTTTGACTTCCTTTATCAAATTCTTATTTTGGCACTTCTTTCTCTCTCATGTTATCCACAATGAGAGCTCTTTTTACATCTTCTCTATCATATTTTTCACTTGGAAACTCTTGGAAATTCAAGCCACTATGGGAATTTATTTATTTCTTATATTTATTCATGATTATCCTTTTAGGTCATTTGACCTTCTTTCTTACAATACAACCAGTCCATTGGATTTATTATTCCTACATGAGCTTCACCACAAGATCTAATATTTCAAAGCTTTGCCCCAACTCATTTCTTATATTTTACATATCCTCTTCCATATTCATCTCATTTTTTCTATACTCTTTAGGCATCACTTGGAATTATTCCTCTTGACAAGTTAGCCTACTTGCCTCTCTTGACCACACTTGGGTCTCCCTTTCTTCTAGTCCTTTGCCTAGGACCTATAGAACAACTTCTTGGATCACTTTATTTCTTTCTTTGATAAGCCTCAAGAGGTTATACCTATACTTGATTAAAATTTTAAATAACTCTTCACAATATTTAAACATTATTAATATAATCATAAAAATAATGAAACATAACTTATCAAATCAAATGTACCTAGCATTTATTTCTTGCTTGCTATCTTTCTTTTTTCCATCTATATCTTGCTCCTCTGATACCAATTAATGTAGACTAAATCCTAAAACCTTCATTTCTCAATCTTTGACTCTGATATTTTTCATCTCAGCCTTATGAAGTCCAAACTCTAATCATTTCAACCTCATTTTTAGGTGTATTTCTTTGTCACTTCAAGTTCTATTCTTGATCAATCTCTCTTAGACCTTCAATCACCACCTACAATTTATTCAAAGGCATATTTCCTTACTAAGGTATTATATAAACAATATTATATATTTTATTTCTTATCATATTCATAAAAAACCTACATTAATTCGTCTTGATCATATTTTTGTTCATTAACTCTTCTTTTACACCCTTTTTCTCTCTATAATCTAGTCTTCCTTGTAGTCTTCCAAACACACAAACCTCCTTATTAGGAATAATTTGTAGGGTTTATAAAAAAATAAAACTAATTTTAGACACCATTTATCATATTAATGCTCCATGTAAAGTTTTATAATCTAATTCTCATTGAAATTACCTTTTATCTCATATCTTTCGTACTCATTAGGTCTCTTAAGGCCTAATTCACTCCCACTATGCTAGAAATCATACTAGGTCATACTGTACATTTATAAAAAAACTATAATATTGAATAGTAGGTCAAATTACATTAGATAAAAAAAATTCATGAGATTCCAAGGGTGGAATCAAAATTTATTTTATTTTCAATTTTAAAACCCTAGCCTAGTTGAAAACAAGCCCATGTAAGGCTAAGAGGTTATAAAATGTTATTAAAAGAGATTCAAGCCACTTCAATACCTCAAAACAAATATAACAGTTATTTTTTTCCTCATACACCTTCTCCAATTACTATAAATCCAAAATCCATCTTATATTGGCTAAAATAAATAGAAACACAAAATTCTAAGATTGCATATCAAAAAATGAGTTTATTTGTATTCTAGACCATTTATAAAACTTATGACACATATAATGGGTCTAACTCAACCTTATAAACCTTTTACCATAGGTATTTTACATTTGAAAATCATAGTATGCTCATAAAAGGTGAAAACATAGAGTTCTAAACTCTCTCTAGGACTGTTTAACAATATATGTGGTCTCTTTCAATATTAATATTACATGGATTTAATACCTCAAAAAATATCATTATGAAAAATTGCATTATATTTAATATATTTATGTTTCAAACCATTTCTTTAACCATCAAAAATGATCATCCATACTTCTCTATTTTTTCCATTATTTGACTATGACAATACACAGTGTATCAATATGATAATGTTAAATGATAGAGTTCTGTAATATAACCTAAAGTAACCTCCATACGTAAACTGATAATTAGAATAAATAAAAATAAAGGAATAAATAATTAAATAATAGTCACATTTCAAGAAAACATCCACCATAACACTTAACTTTGTCTCAAGAAACTATCTTGATTGTGCAAGAACAAGGTTTTAAAAATCTTATCTTTTATAACTACGAACTGTAAGTTAGAATCACAATTAAGTTTTATAAAAAAAAATAATAATATTTATTAAAAACCATTAATCATACAAAACAAACATGATATCTTAATTCATCCTCTTATTCATTACTATATTTGCATTCTAAATAGTCAAATTCAGAATTACAGTCCAGGTAGGGTTCTTGATCTTATTTAAGTCTTTTTCTTGAGGCCTTTCTTCAGACCTCTATTATCCTCCAAACCTTATACAAAAATATCCATCAATTACATGCAAAAACCATTCACATACACCTAAATAACATGCTCACTCCATCCAGGATACTGCTATGATTGGGAAGGAGGCCGTTAAGATGATTGTGGATTTGCAATAGAAGACTAGGGTCTTCTTTGCTGGTTTTGTTCCTGTTCAGGTCCTTTTTGCTGGTTGTTGAAACTGGTTTTTGTTTTTGGTCTTGTTTCTTGGTTCTTGGTCAAAAACTTTATTTTAGGTTCCAGGTCCTTGTAAAACTTGGGTACTTTTATTGGACTATGTTTGTGGTTTTAGGTCCCTATAAAACCTGATTTTGATGCTGCTCTTTAGTAGGTTTCAGGAATGCTTTTCTTGGTGGTTGTTAATGTTTTATCTTTTTTGATACTATTAAAGGGTTTTGGGGTCCCTTCAAAACCTGCTTTTACCATAATCTAAAACATGTAAGTAACTCCTTGCTTTCCATCTATATGTTGAATTGAAGATTCTATCATACTATTCTTTCCATTTTTATCTTTTGTCATTACCTACATATGAAGACACCCTATTACCAATCCTAATACCTTATAATACCCTATTAAATATTTATCAACCCTTATTTTTACCTTAATACTCTCAAAACCTCTCTAAAGCATCATTCAAAATTCAAAATTTTAAATAGGTCTTTTTGGCAGGAAAACTAAAAGACTTCGAATATCATAACTTTACTAACTCATAATGATTATATCATGAATAGAGGGACCCCATAATAAATATCACATATTTCAAAAACCAAAATAACCATTATTTAACCACTCGAATATATTAACACTTCTAATTTCTTGTGATGCTCTGCATCATAGATGAAAATCTAAAAATGGTGAAACTTGATCCATTATTGGATCCATAAGAACAAACCACTTTCACACTCTTGCTTAAGGAATTTTTAGACATGTTCACATGGTTATATGTTGACATGATAATATTATATCCATCACTAGTTTTCACCATCTTGTCATACATAAGGTTGCCAAACTAGTCAAGTAATAACTTTAAAAATGCATCCTAAAATATCACTCATTGTGAAAGAATAACTAAAAAACAATTATATTTTGGTTTTATACATCCTTTGACTACACTAAATAGATATCTAAAATCGTAAAAATATCAAATAAACTAGTAGGAATATGGATTTATACATATTTTAGTGACATCAATAAAGCATGTCTAAAAGATGATTTTCAATTACCTAACATATACATGATCATAGAATCCACCACAGGTCATGAGATATTATCCTTGATGGATAATTTTTTGAGGGAAAATCAAATTAAAATCACTCTTAAGGACTAACAAAAGATAAAATTTACAACACCTTGGGCCACTTTATGTTATCAAGTAATGCATTTCATCCTTAATAACACTATAAATACCTATCAAAGAGCAATGATAGTCATCTTACATGACATTATTCATGATGTCATGGAAGACTATGTAGCTGATATCCTTAACTAAACCTAAGACTATATCAAAACATCCCAATGTCTTCTATAGAATTTTTGAAATAATGAGAGAGTATAAGCTTCATTTGAATCCAAATAAATGTGTCTTTAGGGTTATGCTAGGTAAGTTATTAGGATTCATAGTTTCACACCATGGCATAGAGGTTGATCCTTCCAAAGTTTCAACTATAATAAACTTTCTTCCACCTAAAAACCTCAGACAACTCCATAATATACAAGGTAAAATATAGTCAATTTGAAGGTTCATATCATAACTTTAAGATATATGGCATCCCTTTACATTTATACTCAATAAGGACACTCCTTTCCATTAGAATGAACATTATAATAAATCCTGTATAAATATTATACAATATCTTTCCAATCCACTAGTTTTAATGCCACCCACCCTAGACAAACCATTTATCTTGTACATATAAATAATATAATATGTATTGGGGTCATCATTGATACAACACAATGAATAGGGATTCAAATGAGTAGTCTACTAACTAAGTATATAATTGAGTTCATCTACTATCCTATGGAAAAATCATGTCTTGCCATTGTTTTTTATTCAAAAATGTTTCATCACTATATTATCAAAAATAAACAAAAATAATTACTAAAATTGATCCACTTTAATACATGTTATACAAACAACTCAAATATATATCCACTTTAATTCTACCTATACATCTTATATAGGTAGAATGGCTAAGTGGGTTATGTTTATCATTGAGTTTGATCTTGAGTATGTCAACTAAAAAATAATCAAGTGATAGGTACTTTTGGATACTTTTGCACAAGCTTCTCTCGTATATCATACACTTCTCACTATATAGTTCCTATATGAGGTAATCATGTCAATTGGTGAATCTATAGTCTGGTAGTTATATTTTAATGGTTTGAAGGCTAGTATCTAATTGGTTACTCCTAATGGGGACTCAATTCTAAAATAATTCTATATTGAATTTCCTTGTACAAATAACATAGTATAATATGAATCCCTTATAGTTGGTCTTAAACTTGAAATATAGTGAGGTATTCAAAATCTTATTATCTTTGGTGATTTAAAACTTATCATAATTTAAGTAACTGATGAATTCCAAGATAGATATGAAAAACTAATCCCATATGAAAATATGGTGGATAACCTCAATTTGTGCTTTAAATATATACATTTTAAACAAGTCCAATAACTCTAAATAGAATAATTGATACAATGGAAATAATTGGTTCTTTACTTTATCTTTAAACTATGAATAATCATTTTCTTATGGATTATATAATGACACCAACTTATGACAATCCATATTCTTAAATGGTTTATGAGATGGTTGATCCCACTTCTCATTAGTACAATGACATATATGAACACATACATAACAACACCATTACATCAAACTTAACACATAACCAAATAAAATAATTTATCTAATGCACATCACCCTACACTATCCTTAGAAATACCTTATATCAAAGAAGATATGATAGAAACTTAATAATTTATGAGGTTCATGATGCAATTTCTGGTTCTCACACAAGTGGCATAGTCCTTGATAAAAATATTTTACACTTTAGCTAATATTGGCCTATGATGGAATCTATTTCTTGTAAATATGTTAAGTAGTATGTACATTGTCAAAATCATGGTGACATTATCCATAACCCATCACAAGCTTTACAACTCATAACTATACCTTGGACATTTTTCACATCAGGGTTACACCTTATCAGTAAAATCAATCCTAATTTTTTATATAGTCACAAACATATCATTACTACTACTAAATACTTAACTAAATGGGTTAAAGACATAGAATTAACTTATGTCAATAGAAAAAAAAATCTAAGTTTAAATTGAACCTCATCATTTGTTACTTTAGAATTCCATCTGTTATTATATTTGATAATGTAAAATCCTATTAAAATAATGATGTCAAGGAATTTTTACATACTTATCATATTAAATTAAAGTGTTCTATTAAATACTACCATTAAAGTAATGGTCAAGCTAATGAGACAAATAAAAATATCCTAAAAATTATCAAAATGAGTTGTCAATGCCTTTGGCTATGACTAGCACACACAACTTTATCCTAATTTATGGTCATACCACAAAAATATATATACATTTATGGGTGGAACCCATATTCCTTTTCTTACATCACCAATTAAATATTACTCATTGAAGTTGAGATCCCATCCTTGAACATATCCTTGAAAAACCTAATTGATGATAAATCCCAACACATTTCCCCCTTAAGCAAGTTCAACCTCCTTGATGAGAAAAGCCTTAATGCCTTAAATCATTTACACATATACTATAATCACCTTTTAACATAGATAAAATAATAATATTAAATCCATATATTTCTAAATTGGATATCTTATTCTTAAGTAAAATTGATGCAACATCAATGCTGATCAAGAGAAAAAGGGGAAGTTTGAACCTAACTAGTTGGGTTTATACATAGTAATTTCTAGATATACATCTAAAGCATACAAATTGGATATGGAATATGGAGAGGAGATTGATAAACTAATATAAATCATGCACCTCAATATTTTGTATGCCTAAGTAACTGTAGTGTTTTTATAAATATGTCATATTTCAAAAAAACTAAAAATAAAATTCATCCAATCCTGAATACCAATTTACTGGTGCTTTGGGAAAGTACCATGGTGAAAAATAATTTTTGGAGCCATGTGTAAATACATTTTATATATTCACCCTAGTTACTTAGAGACATATATCCACCTTAGTCACTTGTATATTTCTATTTAGTCACTTACTCCAACATCCACCTTTGATATATTGGCTTAGAGTCTAACCTTTGCATTTGTATAAAGTTATCCTTGCTCAAGATTAGGTAATATATTGTATTGACCCTTATCAAGACTTACATATCCATATATGAACATATTATTATCTATAAATCCAAACATACAAAACTTCATATATAAAAATACAATTATTTTTTAACATCATTATTCACTCATTCATTTTCTTCAAATGGAAATCACTCGTCTACTCATCACATGTTTACATCAATTTTGCATCCATTCCCATATTATGAGATATACATCTGGCCTAATGCTTCCAATGGAATTTGTCCATGATGGATTATGTAGGAAACACCTAGAGACATAGGGTTTATAGGGTCAACTCAACCACTAACACCATCATCCCATAATATCAATCACATATCCTCTCATCCCTAGCCAAATTTATATAAATTTATTTTTCCATCATCCCTTTTAATAATTTTCTCATTATACGTCAACATTGTCATGAATCTCAATTACCAAATGATAAAATCTATCCAAATATATTTCTTGAATCATTTACTTATCCATTTACCTTCTTATGTTTATGACTTGCATGTTTTGATCCCATTTTTATAATTTTGTGGGCTTCATAATTTACTTGTTTATTAATTTGTTTACTTTATTTTAGTCTTGTGTGCTCACTCATTTACTTGCTTGTTTAATTTTTTGTTTACTTCTTCATTTACTATGCTTACATGGTTTTTATTATTACAAATGTCTTTCATTTATTAATTTTTTATGTCTATATCACTATGGGCATTACAAAAAATGTGATCCTAATTTACCATATCATGATGCACTAAGTCTTGTACTTGTGAATCATTAGTCCTTACTTGTACAACACAATAGAAATCATGGTTTTTCAATACCACTAGTGTATATTTTCGTATGTAATATCAAAATAAAGTTTTCTTAACTCTTAATCAGTTAATAATGTTAGAAATAATGTTGTAACTTCAAACAAAGCATATAACATACATATATCCAAACCATATCCTTTTTTTATACATTTATACAAACACATCCTCAAATGGAGCATCTGTGGGTCAGCTCAGATAAGGACATTATGGTATACTCCTTGTATAATCCATATCTTGCTAAGAAGACCAACCCATAGAGTGATCTGAGGATGTAGTCCATGTTCTCTCTCCTACCACATTTCAAATAGATACTTTGTTAATATTTCTATGATCATTATCCATCTTAAATATATTAATAATCTCATAACCAATAATATAAATTCATTAGACCTCATCCCTTATATCTAACTAAGATTTTGATACAAATTCACCACACACATAAAAAAATTCACATCACTTATTAATAATTTCAAATTTTCAGCATATTGGCCATTCTCTTACATAAATTCACTACAATTAATGCCAAATTTAACATTTTGATAATGGTGAATTCATTTTCATCCCTTGCTCTATGCATTATAATTATAAACCCAAGTTTATTTCACCACACATCCCTTTATCCTCTCTATTATCTATCCATAAATCAACTCCATGTTATCCAATCAATCATCATTAATCCACACTATCGATTAAATTCTTTATTTATGCTTTCACATAAAGTATTCACAATCATTTATTACTCTTTCCATTCAATATCACACACCTATTAATTGGGATTGACAATATCAAAATATCCATCCTTTCTCCATCAATCAATATAGTAATTAATTCACCAATCAATTAATTAGTGAATCAGTCAATCCATTCTAAGCTCACAATTTTCTCATCAGGATATATCATTTCCTAGAACCACTCTTATGAACCTTGATTCATGGGGCACCTAAATGAATGAAACTTATCTCAGAATATATCATTCCCAATCTACTCCTTATATATATAATTACTTGGGTGTAAATTAATACATCATCGCATGCAATGACAATGTGTAATCATTAGTTTAAGTGGGTTAATAACATCAATGGGTTGATTTTACATTACATAATCATTTTAAATCTCTTCTCACATTGGGATAACTATATCACCTTGAGGTCTCTTTGTTAGGAATATAAAATGTAGAGAAATAATAATGAATTAAAGATAGAGTTAAAATTTAGAAAACACAATAGAATAGAGATATATTTAATGTGGTTCACCCAATATGGGCTACATCCATATAGAAACTACCAATTCTTATTATTCAATCCAATAAATGAAGGGAAAAACCTACAATACATCCACTGTAATATCCTCTTCACTATCATACTTTTCTACCTAATTACAATGCCCTCATATGATAGGAGGGTTACTAATTAGGGAATAAATTCACTAACTTAATTTCGACCATTAGATCTAAAACCTAATAGTAAATGGTCTAGATTGACTACACCCCCTATCGAGAACCAGGCATTAAAATAAGATCAAGTTCCACCATCCAACACTCTTTAGATTATGTAGGTAGTGCTCAGGTACATGTGGTATCTAGGTTAACTCATCCACCATCATCCATCTGAGTCATTTCGTCCATTTTTTCTACTATTACTTAATCAAAGTGTTAAACATCTATATCAATGCTTGCAAAAATCAATTTTGTAAACTTGTATCCCACATTGGATGATCTATATTTTTATTTTCAAGACCTACAACTTATCATCATCAAATATATCATTCCCACAACCACTTTAGTGATTTCTGATTTATGTAGGATCAACCAAGTATGCAATCTCTGTTAGGATCCTACTCCACCAATAAGAGTATATATGATTACCTCTTATATTAGTAACTAAACATAGAATTTAACTAGAATGAATAAGTAACTAGAAATATGAAACAACACAGGATATGAGAGACAATACACAATTGTATTAATATTCATCCAGAAGGAAATACAATAAATAAGATGCCACACTTCTTCTTCCCACACCTCTAGAGCTCCCACACTTCTAGGGTTCACCTATAATTCTCCTCCAACACTTCACTCTCTCAATACAGGTCACAACAAACAACTCACACACAGAGTTGTTGTTCACCTCCACCAGTGAGTAACAACGCTGCCAGTACACCAAGCACACAACCATACTCCAAGTAGATCTCCCTTTCCTTGTTGCCACCTGCAAATCAACATACCTTACTTACCATGTAGATATCTCTACACCTTGAAGAACCCTTTTCCTCACCTCACGAAGTCCTTATGATTCTTCAACCAGTACCCCAGTGGATCTTCTACCAGAACTTGCACACTTGCAACTCTCTAAGATCATACACACTCAGCACCCCTTTAGAACTAGGAGGAACACACCATACTCTCTTCTTTTTGAAGGAGCTAATTTCTGCTCTCTTACTCTCTAGCACACTTTTACAATACAGCCCATGAGTCTATTATATAGATCTCATATATACAATAATTAGACTTTCTTAATTACAATAATTAGACACGCAACTCTAAGACTATAATTAGCCTTTAACATGCAAACTGATAGTCCAAAAATAGACCTATTCAGAACCACATGCAAATTTTATGCACACACAGGTTGCCAACATTGGTTCCTTCCTAACCGATGTCGGTTGACTCATAACTGACGTCGGTTGCTTCTACACTATTATATGATCGACGTCAGTTGATCAGACCAATGTCGATTGCCCTGCAACTAGTTTTGCAACTCCGCAACCTCCTCCTATTCGTAACTTGGTGAAGCTTTTAGCTCCACAACCTAATAATCTCCCACTTGGAGATAAATAGCTGCACTTGTACCTATACTTGTACACCATCTAATTTGTTTCTTGGCTTGTATCCCTCTTCAAGCTCAATCCTGAAGACCAACCACCACACAACCTGTGGTGCACCTCTTGTCATCCAAGTAACCTACCACATCTAAACCTACATATCCATGTAGTGAAGTCCTTGACCTTGCATAACATGTTAACCTACTGCTAGTCCCTCTCAGATACCTAAGAATCCACCTTCCCTGAATTGGCTCCAAACTCTCTGACAACTCCCACTACTTGGGAAAACTCAGGTCTACACTAGACCTCATGTGATTTCAAACATTGTTCTAAGCTCTGCTTGAACTGTCCAGCCCTTGGTGTGCTTACCAATTCTGCATTCTGCATCTTAAACCCTGACAACACCATCTTCACATCAGCTCCCACTGAAGATCAACCTATGATCTTCCAAGTATCTTATGCCAAAGAATTTTGCTGCTCCCAAATTCTTCTTGACATACCTCTAAACTAACCTTACCCTTAGCTCAACAAATCCCTACATGTATGAACTTGCTACAAGCATACCATCCACATACAGTAATAGGATAATGTTGTGACTCATCATCCACCTAGTAAAGTAAACACAATGGTTACACTGACATTAACTAAAGCCCTACTTTGTCATCCACCTGTCAAAACCTATACCACTGTCTTGTAGCTTCCTCAAGACCATATACCCTAGCCTTCTGTCTCACATATCCATCCACTCTCTTCTTTAACTTGGGAATCCATCTATCTTTCAGTGCTTTCTTCTAGCTGATAACTCTAACAACAAAATCCTATTTGGTTCTTCTCCAAGGACTCACACTCCTCATCCATGCCAAGCTCCCACTATTTCTAGGTTCTACCTGCATTGCCTCTTCACATCTTCTTGGTTATCAACCATCAGTAATCAACTATAAAGAAGGTGAACAATGAATATGAGGTTCACTTACCCTTTCATACCTCCACATGGGCATTTGAGACTCCTTGACAGCTTGTTGTCTACCCAACATCCATTCCAGTGACTGATCTTGGCCATCTCTCAATCTACACCCGATCAACGTCAGTTTCTTGTGACTGACCTTATCTACTGACGTCAGTTCCCTGACTGACGCCAGTGTACCTTCTATCGATGTTGGTCTCTATCTGATCGATGTCGATTCCTACTGCCCAACACCACTGACTCTGTTGATTTGCACATGACTGACATCGATTCTTATCTGTTTGATGTCGATTCTTACTGACTGATGCTAGTGCCTGTGTTTGCCTATGAGTGATGAATTTTTACCTGTGAGCTCCTTTTGGGTCAAAACCCTATTCAAATTAACATAGCCTTGCCTAGAATAGTTCAATCCCCTCAGTTGATCTCTGTCTATTATCTCCTCCATGAATACCAAGGCTTTCCAGTTCTTAAGTTTGTCAAAAACATCTATCTTCCACCTAAGAACATGCATTTCCTTCTTAAATATGTAGCCAAGCCTACAAAGCCACATCTCTGCAACAGAAGGTGAATCAGTAATATAAGTAGATAGATAAAGGATACCTACTTTCTGACCACCGTCTAATTCAAGTGCATCTACTGTGAGAGTTACTGTGCATCTCTCATCACCCAACTTTCCTGAAGAAATTAGACTCATCTCCAAGACTGGTCCCTGCATGACCTCATTCAACACCCGTGTGTTATCTATCTACAATTTTAGCTTCACTTCCCCTTTGCCAACAATCTCACAAGGCTCACCAACCCCTAAATAAATCTCTCCAAAGTCTCTAAAGACATACCCATGATAAGATGCTCTATTTTGAGCTGCATGAAAAGAGGCAAAAGAATCTGTAAACCAAGATTCTACTTTATCTAGAGCAACCTATGCAACATCACCTACAACATCTACTTCTACACGTTGATCTTTTACTGACCAACAATCTTCCTTTACCTACTCTTTCTTTCCATCAATCAGACCATTCGTGCTATTCAGTTTCTCTGTTCATAGCTTACTTTCTTCTACTGTTGCTATACTCCCACTCGATCTGAAACCCCTATGAGTGACTTGTAATCAACAAACACTAACCAGATCTGAAACCACCGGTTAGTCAACCCAACCAAAAGCTCTGATACCACTTTTTAGGATCTTACTCCACCAATAAGAGTATATATGATTACCTCTTGTATTAGCAACTAAACACAAAATTTAACTAGAATGAATAAGTAACTAGAAATATGAAACAACACAGGATATGAGAGACAATACACAATTGTATTAATATTCATCCAGAAGGAAATACAATAAAGAATATGCCACACTTCTTCTTCCCACAACTCTAGAGCTCCCACACTTCTAGGGTTCACCTGTAATTCTCCTCCAACACTTCACTCTCTCAATACAAGTCACAACAAATAACTCACACACAGAGTTGTTGTTCACCTCCACCAGTCAGTAACAACACTTCCAGTACACCAAGCACACAACTGTACTCCAAGTAGATCTCCCTTTCCTTGCTACCACTTACAAATCAACAAACCTTACTTACCATGTAGATATCTCTACACCCTGAAGAACCCTTGTCCTTGCCTCACCAAGTCCTTATGATATTCAACCAGTACCCCAATGGATCTTCTACCAAAACTTGCAAACCTACAACTCTCCAAGATCATACACACTCAGAACCCCTTTGGAACTAGGAGGAACACACCATGCTCTTTTCTCTCTGAAGGAGCTAATTTCTGCTCTCTTACTCTCTAGCACACTTTTACAATATAGCCCATGAGTCTATTATATAGATCTCATACATACAATAATTAGACTTTCTTAATTACAATAATTAGACCATCAACTCCAAGACTATAATTAGCCTTTAACATGCAAACTACCAGTCCAAAAATAGACATGTTCAAAACCGCATGCAAACTACATGCACACATAGGTTGCTGACATTGACTCCTTTTTGACTGATGTCGACTGACTCATAACCGACATCGGTTGCTTCTACACTATTATATGACTGACATCGGTTGATCAGACCAATGTTGATTGCCTTGCAATTGGTTCTGCAACTCTACAACCTCTGCAACCTCCTCCTATTCGCAACCTAGTGAAGCTTTTAGCTCCACAACCTAACAATCTCTGAATATTAAATATCCTTTTTCCAAGTATCTTTCTCTTATTTTTAATGGCTAGGGGAAAATCATTTTACATTAACTCCCTATAATGTTGTAAGTGTCTTGTTGAGACTAGTACTTACATTATTTATAGTAATCAAACCTTCAATATATTTCTCTTTATTTAAATCATTTCAAGTATTCATCCATTTTCCTACATGAACACTTAAGGGGGAATCATAATATCATTTCTAGTTACCTAGGGTAACTCTCTTTTTCACAATAATCAACACTCTACTTTGTTTGCTATTCTTATAAATGGTTTTAATTTGCAACACCATTTCAAATAGAGGTAAATGTAGACACACAAATTTTACCATTAGTGTCAAAATTAATTTTAACATGCTAACCCTTCACCATCCCCAATTCTTGTTCATATTAACATCATTTCCATCTACTTTCAAATAATTGATTAATTATTAATTAATTAATTATAATCATGCACATCATTTTCCTCAAATACTAATTATAAATCTATATTTTTCACCTCACCCAAACATCCTCCATATATGTCTCAACTATGTGTTTAATCATCCAACCAATCCCTTAACTTCTTAAACACCTAATGAGTCATCTTATAATAATTTAACCCCCTAGATGACTTAACTAGCTAACTTGACCCATTCTTGGTGAGTCACTCAACCACCTCCCCTTTTTCCTCATATACTATAATCACCTTTTACCATAGATAAAATAATAATATTAAATCCATATATTTATAAATTGGATATCTTATTCTTAAGTAAAATTGATGCAACACCAATGTTGATCAAGAGAAAAAGGGCAAATTTGAACCTAACTAGTTGGGTTTACACATAGTCATTTCTAGATATAGATCCAAAGCATACAAATTGGATATGGAATATGGAGAGGAGATTGATAAACTAATGAAAATCATTCACCTCAATATTTTTTATGCCTAAGTAACTGCAGTGTTGTTGTAAATATGTCATAATTCAAAAAAACTCACATCATAAAATTCATCCAATCATGAGTACCAATTTACTGGTGCTTTGGGAAAGTACCATGGTGAAAAATAATTTTTGGAGCCATGTGTAAATAAATTTTATATATTCACCCTAGTTACTTAGAGACATATATCCACCTTAGTCACTTGTATATTTCTATTTAGTCACTTACTCCAACATCCACCTTTGATATATTGTCTTAGAGTCTAACCTTTGCATTTGTATAAATTTATCCTTACTCAAGATTAGGTAATATATTGTATTTACCCTTATCAACACTTACATATCCATATATGAACATTTTATTATCTATACATCCAAACATACAAAAATTCATATATAAAAATACAACTATTTTTTATCATCATTATTCACTCATTCATTTTCTTCAAATGGAAATCACTCGTCTACTCATCACATGTTTACATCAATTTTTCATCCATTCCCATATTAGGAGATATACATCTGGCCTAATGTTTCCAATGAAATTTGTCCACGATGGATTATGTAGGAAACACCTAGAGACCTAGGGTTTATAAGGTTAACTCAACCACTAACACCATCATCCCATAATATCAATCACATATCCTCTCATTCCTTGACAAATTTATATCCATTTATTTTTCCATCATCCCTTTTAATGATTTTATCATTATAAGTCAACATTGTCATGAATCTCAATTACCAAATGATAAAATCTATCCAACTATATTTCTTGAATCATTTACGTATCCATTTACCTTCTTATGTTTATGACTTGCATGTTTTGATCCCATTTTTATAATTTTGTGGGCTTCATAATTTACTTGTTTATTCATTTGTTTACTTTATTTTAGTCTTGTGTGCTCACTCATTTACTTGCTTGTTTAATTTTTTGTTTACTTCTTCATTTACTATGCTTACATGGTTTTTATTATTACAAATATCTTTCATTTATTATTTTTTTGTGTCTATATCACTATGGGCATTACAAAAAATGTGATCCTAATTTACCATATCATGATGCACTAAGTCTTGTACTTGTGAATCATCAATCCTTACTTGTACAACACAATAGAAATCATGGTTTTTCCATACCACTAGTGCATATTTTCATATGTAATATCAAAATAAAGTTTTCTTAACTCTTAATCAGTTAATAATGTTAGAAATAATGTTGGAACTTCAAACAAAGCATATAACATACATATATCCAAACCATATCCTTTTTTTATAAATATATACAAACACATCCTCAAATGGAGCATCTATGGGTCATCTCAAATAAGGAAATTATGGTATACTCCTTGTAGAACCCATATCATGCTAAGAAGACCAACCCATAGAGTGATCTGAGGATGTAGTCCATGTTCTCTCTCCTACCACATTTCAAATAGAGATTGTGTTAATAATTCTATGATCATTATCCATCTTAAATACATTAATAATCCCATAACCAATAATACAAATTCATTAGACCTCATCCCTTATATCTAACAAATATTTTGATACAAATTCACCATACACATAAAAAAAATCACATCACTTATTAATAATTTCAATTTTTTAGCATATTGGCCATTCTCTTACATAAATTTACTACAATTAATGCCAAATTTAACATTTTGATAATGGTGAATTCATTTTCATCCCTTGCTCTATGCATTATAATTTTAAAACCAAGTTTATTTCACCACACATCCCTTTATCCTCTCTATCATCCATCCATAAATCAAATCCATGTTATCCAATCAATCATCATTAATCCTTACTATCAATTAAATTATTTATTTATGCTTTCACATAAATCATTCACAATCATTTATTACTCTTTCCATTCAATATCACACACCTATCAATTGGGATTGACAACATCACAATATCCATCCTTTCTCCATCAATCAATATAGTAATTAATCCACCAATCAATTAATTAGTGAATCATTCAATCCATTCTAAGCTCACAATTTTATCATCAGGATATATCATTCCTAGAACCACTCTTATGAACCTTGATTCATGGGGCACCTAAATGAATGAAACTTATCTCAGAATATATCATTCCCAATCTACTCATTATATATAATTGCTTGGGTGTAAATCAATACATCATCACATCCAATGATAATGTGTAATCATTAGTTTAAGTGGGTTAATAACATCAATGGGTTGATTTTACATTACATAATAATTTTAAATCTCTTCTCACATTGGGAGAACTATATCACCTTGAGGTCTCTTTGTTAGGAATATAAAATGTAGATAAATAATAATGAATTAAAGATAGAGTTAAAATTTAGAAAACCCAATAGAATAGAGATATATTTAATGTGGTTCACCCAATATGGGCTACATCCATATAGAAACTACCAATTATTCAATCCAACAAATGAAGGGAAAAACCTACAATACATCCACTATAATATCCTCTTCACTATCATACTTTTCTACCTAATTACAGTGCCCTCATAAGATAGGAGGGTTACTAATTAGGGAAAAAATTCACTAAATTAATTTCTACCATTAGATCTAAAACCTAATAGTAAATGGTCTAGATTGACTACACCCCCTATCAAGAAACGGGCATTAAAATAAGATCAAGCTCCACCATCCAACACTCTTCAGATTATGTAGGTAGTGCTCAAGTACATGTGGTATCTAGGTTAACTCATCCACCATCATCCATCCAAGTCATTTCATCCATTTTTTCTACTATTACTTAATCAAAGTGTTAAACATCTATATCAATGCTTGCAAAAATCAATTTTGTAAACTTGTATCCCACATTGGATGATATATATTTTTATTTTCAAGACCTAAAAATTATCATCATCAAGATATATCATTCCCACATCCACTTTAGCGATTTCTGATTCATGTAGCATCAACCAAGTATGCAATCTCCGAAAATGAAATATCCTTTTTCCAAATATCTTTCTCTTATTTTTAATGGCTATTGTAAAATCATTTTACATTAACTCCCTATAATGTTGTAAGTGTTTTGTTGAGACTAGTACTTACATTATTTATAGTAATCAAACCTTCAATATATTTTTCTTTTATTTAAATCATTTCAAGTATTCATCCATTTTCCTACATGAACACTTAAGGAGGAATCATAATATTATTTCTAGTTACCTAGGGTAACTCTCTTCTTCACAATAATCAACACTCTACTTTGTTTTCTATTCTTATAAATGGTTTTAATTTGCAAAACCATTTCAAATAGAGGTAAATGTAGAGACACAAATTTTACCATTTAGTTTCAAAATTAATTTTAACATGTTAACCCTTCACCATCCCCAATTCTTGTTCATATTAACATCATTTCCATCTACTTTCAAATAATTGATTAATTATTAATTAATTAATTAATTATAATCATGCACATCATTTTCCTCAAATAATAATAATAAATCTATATTTTTCACCTCACCCAAACATCCACCATATATGTCTCAACTATGTGCTTAATCATCCAACCAATCCCTTAACTTATTAAACACCTAATGAGTCATCTTATAATAATTTAACCCCATAGATGACTTAAATAGCTAACTTGACCCATTCTTGGTGAGTCACTCAACCACATCCCCTTTTTCCTCAACATATGAAATTAGTCATCATCCTCATGGATGGGGACTCAAATCCAGATGTTGAATATTTATCTAATTTGAAAAATTTAAATAATCCTCAATCATTTATCTCATTTACCATAATCCTATTAATTTACATTCTATCCATCACTTTCAATGATCCTCCTTAAAAATAATGCAATCTTATCAAATTGTTATTGCAAATCAAAGTGAATCAAATCAGATCAAAACCATCAAAGTCTTTTTGGAATCCAAAACACTACCCAATTATATTTTCTTTATAAAATAATTGATAAGCCACATTTATAATTCAAGAACAAATCTTTATTTAATAACAATTGAGAAAGTGACAAATATGTCATTGTTATAAGTATTGTTTTATTTATCATTTTCTTTCATTTGTTATTTTATCTTGAATTTTAGTTTTTAGTTTAGATTATATTTCAGTTTTTTAATTTCTTATCTACATTTGAATCTAAATATAATTTTTACAAGTTCCATAAATATTTTCCTAAATAAAGGATCTAGCATACTAACGACATCAACAACATACACTCAATGCTTTTAGTTGATCTCTGCTTTAATCAATTTGGATGATTTTTTTATTTTTTTATTTTGATTAGATTAGTTAAATTACTATTGCTCTATATTATGTTTCTATTATGTAAAAATCAAATTTTATATTAAAATTAATTATTTTCTCTCGTCTTTGCACAAAAACATTATCTATTTTCTTTATTTGTTTGCGTCTATGCAATAGATTCTTCTATAGAATATAGATTTTAGTTTTTAAACAATAAATATATATTATATGAAAATTTAAATACCTTCATATATAATCACAATCAACTCTAATTTTAAAAACAAGTTCTTATTTTTACACACACACACAATATGAAAGTGAAATAAGTTAGATCTACAACTTATCCTACTTAGTAATATCCAAGATCGGAGAAGGTAGTCAACTAAAAATGTGCTTATTAATACTTTTATATATCAGAGTCATGGCCAATAATGGATATGGTAAATTTACACTAAGGTATGTATTGTCACAAAATATAAAATGAAAGTTTTATAATTCCTCTATTCAAATGTAATTTTGTGATAACCCTAATTAGGTCCTATGATTGTAATAATAGTAAGCAAGTTAATCTAGTAAATTAACATGCAAGTTGATCTAGTAAATGAATATGCAAGTTATTCTAGTTCTCATAAAATATTATGGCACAAATGGGGAAGATAAAAAATAAGAAAAGATAATTATATAACATATAAATAATCTAAGTAAGGATAAATATAACTCATTATATTAATTATACAACATCTACTTATAAAAATATGAAGGGATAGGAGTATACATATCTTTGTTGAAGTGAACTAAATATGTATAAATCTCTCCCTTTCCCATTGGTTATTTATAATAGGTTGTTGTGGCTTTCAGGTATCAGAAGGATATACCAAATCTAGGCTATAATACTTCTCCTATGCATCCAAGACCTACACAATATAAGTGATACTTATCCAAGGTAAAAATCTAAGAAATGAAACTTCCTATTGAAAGTATAAGTAGATTTATGAACAATAATGATGTGTAATTGAATGATCCTATCCTTAGAAATGAAGTTTATGGGGTATTTATATCCAAGGATTGACCCTAAACCCTCTTGAGAATTTAGTCTATAAGGTCAGTCAAGTCAACCTTGTTTGGTGGGAAATAGAGTGATAGGCCTCCAACTATGTCAACTTAGGCTGATAGAGTTATATAACATGTGCTAAATTATCAATAAGGTTGACCTAGTTGATGTAGTATATAAATTGGTTACAAGGAGATTTTACTTAGGTAAGGGTTATTTTAGGTAGTGAATTACTTAGGGGAGTGTATACATGGGTTTTTAGTGCTTAGATAATTGAATAAGACTAGTTTTTAGTGGTTTTAGATAATGGTATAGGGGTCAACAATCCTCTAAAGCACCAAAGGTTTGCTAACCCCTTTCCAATTATACCATTTAAGATGTGAAATCAAAGAGATTGAAACTTAATAGGTTCCTATAAGAGATAAAGTGTTAGTAAGTGATAAAGATTAAAAATATTGTGTGTATACATATGTCCCAATAGAATTTCATCACATGTTATGTGATTCTAACATAATATGGTGTTTAGAGAAAGAACATAGCAACACACTAACTAATCTAAATAAAAATTAAATACTTAAATTAATGTTGAAATAAAATAAAATTAACTAAAAATACTATATACATAAATTGACTTACCTTTACACTAAATGAATACATGCATATATCCTTATATTTATCATGGATGGTACAACACTTGTATTTGAGAAACCCTAAGGATATAAAACTAATAATAGATGTAATACATGATTATCTAATATGGTCAAAGTATAAATGAATAACTCTCAAAATTGATTAAATTACTTATAAAATTTGGAAATATAAGATTTCTAAGGCTAGGCTAGAACTAAAAGATCAATCATGTAAATGATAAAATGATGAAAATGAATTTAGAACACAATAAATCACATTCATAAGCATGTAAAACATGAATGACATAAATGAATGTAGAACACACTAAGTCACATTGGGAAGCATGTAAAATATTGTAAGTAAACTAAATATCAATGAAATAAAACACTAAAACTATTGGTAAGTAAGTGAAAGGTAACCTTATGTAAAATAAGCATGTCAATTCAAACATAAAGAAATCATAAATGACTAAAAATAAAATGTAAGTCAATATGGAAGACAAACATGTCAAATGAAGATGAATAAAACATAAATAACTAAAATGTATTTCAAGATGTAAAATAAGCATGCTATGTTAAACATAAATAAAAACATGTAAAATTTCTTGTGTAAGATAAGTGAAGTCCACATAAATCAAACAAGAGTATGATATATAGATGAAAATCAAAGTTATATCAGATGACAACTCAAACTAAATTCTTGTTCTAAGATACATTGTAAGAAATAAAAACCACCTATTGACATTAATAATGTGATAATGATATGGTGTAGTGAGTAGATGGTGAAGGGATGTTTATGAATAAAACCCTAGTCCTATTTGATGAAACCATAAAATGGCTTTTTGTATTTAATAAATATCATCATTTTTCTTGCATAAGAAGTGGATCCAAATGTAGTTTCTAAACTTATGGTTTATTTAGAATAAAATATCATGTATATATTATGGTTATTGCTTTATATTATATTTTTATCTATTTGTTAGTTATTTATAGTGATTATCGATAAAAATATGCCAATATGTGCATACACAGTTCATACTAAGCTATAATGATTCAAAGTATGAAGAATAACCATTCACAAATAATGTGGAGTAGTGTTAGAGTCTTCTATAGTAGATATGGACTTAGTTTTTAACTATGCCCAATAGCTACATATTACATCAAACTAGCTATGTATTACATTAGACTAGCTATGGACTACATCATACTAACTACAGACTACATTGGACTAACTATGGACTACATCAGACTTACTACAAACTATATCAGACTTACTACATACTACATCAAACTTACTATGAACTTCATTAGATTTACTATGGACTACATCAACACTACTATATACTTTAATAGAACCACTATGGACTTGTTTGGAAAGTATTTCTAAATATATTCTATTGATTTCTTAGTCTATTCTAGCTATCACAAAAAAACACTTTCCATTTGGAGTCTATCTATGTATAGATTTCTATATATAGAATTTCCATTTATAGATAGTATCCAAATATATATTTATGTAATTTCATTATGATAAATAGCTCTTTCCATATTATATGTAAATTAATAATATGTTTTAATAAATTACATTATTATAGTAAATATCTCTTTCCATATTTTGTGGAGAAAGAGATAGGCTAGAATGTCTAGGTTATTACTCCTCAATAAGGTTTTGGTTGGAAACATGAGATTATAAATGCAACCTCCCACACCTGAATGAAATCAATAAATATTCTTTTCTTTTCATCATCTAAGTAATTTATTTTGAAGCTTGTGTTTTGAATAAATCCTATTCCAAGGAATGAGATATACACTCATTCCAAGGAAGATGGATCAATCTATTTTTATTTATTTATTTATTTGTTCTCTAATTATCATTTTGTTATAAATTTTTATTTTATTTATTTGTGTCTATACCTATTCCTTTTTATAGTTTGTTATGATCCTATCCATTTTTTATTTTTTTATCATTTCTTTTCAATTCCATAATTTACTTTCTTGCAAGTGTGATTTAATTTTATGCATGTTTGATTTAATTTCATGCATATGTGATTTAATTTCTAAAAATGTGATTTTCAATTCCTAAAAGTGTGGAGTATGATAAAAGGAACCATTTGTCAAATATTTCTTTCTATTATCACATATATCCTTTGAGAACCAACCCCAGATTAACATTATTAAATGAAGGGGATTGATGAAGCTCATCACTATCTAAGGATAATGCAACTTATAAATGATAAAAAAAGATACATAATAATTAAAATGTGATTAGATAAAATCAATATACAATAAGGTGAATATTAGGAAATTATGATGTAAATAAGGAATGTAAGTCACCACATGGGTGATGTGAACATGCTTAGTTGGAATGAGACACATTAATTAAGTGAGAAAGGCTATAAGCTATGAACAACAAGGACTTAGGACACTCTAATTAATGAACACAAAGTGTAGGCTAACAAGTGATCTACATAAATCATCCCATGAAGGTTATATGCAAGAAAATTAAAATAGACCTACCTTCCCAAAAAATGTCTCCAATTTCTCAAGACCTCTTATAGAGCTATTGGTCTACTATGAAGAATGGGTACCTACATGAGAATGTAGGTGAAATTAGATAATATATGTTATAATGAGACATCATAACCTAATATACTAGCCTATCTCACCCCAATGGACCTTGACTCTTTCATGAGGCCAAACGTGGAGTTTGAGATTTGAATAAGATAGGAGATGTGCCAAAGATCACTTATTTTGGTGTAATCTATCTTTTAAGATTGTTTTTACCAATTGCCTTTTATTTCTCATATGATTTCACTTTTAACTATTTTGGCTTTTTCTATTCCTTCTGCATATGGATTCAAATAACCATTCATGAGTGAAATAGGTGATGAACACAAGATAACTCACACTTGGTCACTATATAATAGGAACTAAATACCATGGTGTCTGAAGGCTACGAGACTTGAAAAAAGTAAATGTGCAATCTTAAAATTGACCTATGTGTGCCTTAAATGAAAGGAAATAAATTAAATATGGGGATTGTGAGATCCATCCATGTAAAAAGTGATGCAATGATAAATATTCTAATAGTTGATCATAAGGAGGTAAAATAGTGCTCTAAAATGTGTTGGATTGTGCTATGAGATTCATGTAATTAGAGAAACCATATTAGCCTACAAGTGATCTAATACAATTACCAATGAAATTAATAGTCATCCAAAAAGGAGGGGTAAAGTAAATGATTATCCCAAGAAAGGGGGAAGGTAAATAAGGTTCAAATAATCATAAAAACACTAAATAATAAGTGATATAAATGTGATAAAATTAAAATCAATGAAAATTTTGAAGGTGCTACCTAAGAACCACAAAAGAAACAAATGTCAAATGTAATATAATATAAAACCAAAGAACCAAGAAAGAAACAATGGTATAAGGTGAAATAAAACCAAATAACCCATATGAATAAATGGTGAAATTTAAATGAAAATAAAATAAAATAAAACACACAAAAATAAAGAAACACAAGACAAAAATAATAAGAAAAATCTATGCTAACATCTATATCAAAGATAAGCAATGTAAAATACAAACCTATGTGTCTCATAAGGTTTATTTAAGTTGAATTTATTTGTTATTATGCAATGTAGAATAATATTGGGCATCATAGGATGACCCAAAGGATAAATGGATGGGCATCACAAGATGCATGAAAGTCTGAAGTGACATGTGGATGGGCATTGAAAGATGCCCCAAAATGTGATGTGGAATGAGGTGAATTCAAACAATTAGAATGAACCAAATTTGGCTTCCCAATGTAGTTGGATCTAGGTAAATGGGTTGATATGTTAGATTTTTATGATGTTAAAATTGACATTGGACATGTAAGAGAGTTATAAAGATGTCTATAATGTAAATTAGGACCATTTATGATACACTTTGGAGTAGAAAATTAAACTAGGTGCTCCTTAGGTGGGTATGACCTAAGAGGTTGAGGTTTGATGAATAAATTGACCCACTTAAATTTGTTCATGTTAGATATCTTTTATTTATTGGTGTATGAAGAAGGATCAACTATGATTTGGAAAACATTAGGAGATGAGGTGGAGGTATGGGGTAATTTGTGTTGATCATTGGGTAAGTGATATTGATGTGATTGTGATTATTTAGATTGGGTTTGAGAGGTTTGAAGATAGCCTTGATAGCATTGTTGTGCAAGAGTATCAATATTGAAATGTGGACCAAGAAATAAGGTAAGGAAGAATCAGTGAAAATCATGACAAGTCTCATGAGATTGACCCATTGTAACATTCCACAAACAAAATTTATGAGGATTGTACCATTTTGGAGGAAGTTTGGAAGGATCAAAGCTCATGGGTTTAGACAATGGAATTTAATTATTAATTTCTTATGGACTCAAGGGAAGTGGGATAGGTTAAAATTGGTTGAATTGGATGATACCTTTTGGGGCTGTGGAGGCTTGTATGAATCAATGCTATGATAAAATTATTGGAAAGATTCCTTGGTAGTTGTTTGAGGTGATTCAAATTGACTTTTAATAAATTCTTACATTTTTGGTTGGTATAAAGATATTATATAGTTATAGGGGAAAAATCTAAACTTTGTATTTAAGAGGAGTTTTTAAGATCGGTAACAAATATTTCTAAAATAACATCATCATTCATGTTATTATTCACTTTTTGAGATAGATACTTCCATTATTTGTTGAAAGTGTGAGTAGATTCATTAGGAAGTTGCTTGGAATTGATGAAATGTCTAAGGTAATTTTCAAGAAGGTAATTATGTTGGAATTTATTCACTATAACATTGACTAAATCATTTAGTTGTGTAATAAAATGTATAGTAACATGATTACACCATTAAATTAAATCATTAATAAAGGTTCTAGATAGGATATTTGTGGTAGCAAAGGTCTTAGTTTGGACCCATTATATATATATATATATATATATATATATATATATATATATATATATATATATATAGAGAGAGAGAGAGAGAGAGAGAAATAGTTGGGTCTTTAGTCCCATCATATGTAATAGTTGGATAAATGTTTCCAATATATATGGATATAATGAATGAAGATAAAGGTTCATTTTGAAGATGTTGAATAATTTGCTTATGAAAATGGGGTTAAGGGATGATATTACCATTGGAATATCTAAGAGGAGGGTGGAAAAATATATGATTTGGATGAGTCATGATGACTTGAGCTGGTTTTCTACTCATTTTTAAGATATGAGATTGCATTTGAATCATTTGGGAATCATTAGTTATTTACATAACATTCATTTTGTAAATCATTTGAGTAATAAATTGAGTTGTATCAATGGGAGGAGTAATATTACTAATGGTAGTGTTGGAAGGATAATTACTAATATGGATGAGGGTGAATCATTGTTTACAAAACTTTATTTCAATTATAATTTAACATTCATGAACCATGAAAGCAACATAGTGAACTATAAATGCATAAAGAACCATTCACATGAGCATGAAACAAGAGAACATATATATGAGTAGGAAACCCTCAATGGGAATAAAACCCACTATGATATATACAAATGCAATACTATCATATGAAATAAAATACCAAATTTAGTTAATCACCAACTAAATTTTGAGAACCAACCCCAATAAAGTCAAACACCCACTTGATTAAGCTTTAGCAAGAATCTACTCTCAAGGAAGCACTAACTCCATAAGTGACATAGAACCAACTCATCCATCTCAGAAATTTGATCACATTTCACACATATATTACTAAATTATGGTATAAAAATAATTTCAATACATCATTCTTCTCAACCATGCATCATTTTATTCATTCATATTTTTACACACACAAATAGGCATAAACTACCTTATATATATACTAGTCTCATGGACACACACCACTTGGTTTGCCACATAAATAAAAAATATTAGGTAGTAAATATAATAAGTCTTATTAAATATTATAAACATGTTTAAATCATAATTTTAACCCATTTTGGTCTTCCATAACTCAATTAGGCCTTACTCCTCCTTTAGGTTTCATGGAGACCTAATTGCATTAGGTCTACCCTCTTAACACTAAATATTGATCTTATTGGGACTAAATCACCTTAAAAAACAAAAAACATCCATTAAAAATCTTATCTAATTAATTATTTCGACCTCATCCATGATTTATACCTGCATCCTTCATTCATACCATGAAATCTCCTTTAGGATAAACTGCTTTATTAGGCCTGTGTACCTCAAAAGTCTATCATACAATAATGAATCTTAAACACACTTAAGATACTAAAACATGAAAAATAATACATGAATAAATATTATCCATGAACTTAGCTTAATCTTAAAATTCTTGGAACACCTTCACTCAGGTAATAAGGTTTTAAGAACATCTCTACAACTCACTCTGAATTGCCAAATCACCTAAAAAACTAGGCATGAAGAATTAGACCTCCAATGCCTATGAAGACACTTTTCATGACTAATGATGCATGAAAATATTCTTATGATATATAAAAAACATCCTAAAATATAAAATTCATATGGTTTGATGGTAAATATTGATTGGTCTTGTAGACCAATTTCTTGACCTTATGTCTCACAGTCCTATCTAAACCAAACAAGCCATTTTGTGAGAAACATTTTCACCACATACACTAACCTAAAAATCTTATAAAAATAATTATCATGACTTAAAATACATAAATAAATTCTTCATTCACTTCATTTCATCACTATATCATTCAAAAACCTTGAAATCTAACTCTTCATCTCTGCCTAGTTTTTACATTATCTGCACCATTAGGTTTGTCTATGATTGGCTTAATTGGATGACCAATTTAGATAATTTTAAGGATATAACATATAAATTAAACATCATATACATGTAAAATGATTCTCTATCTTATTTTTCCATCCATTTAGTATTATTGACTAATTTAAATTTTGAGATTTACAATAATTTATTAACAAATAGGCATGTACCTATACATTTTCTCTCTCAACTGACTAACCACCACAACCTAGAGGTACCCAGGAGAGTTGAATACATGATCCAATATCTTATATATTAATTTAATCCATCATGATATTATTTGAATAAAATATTTCACATCAAGTCCTTATTAGGGTTTTATAGAGATTTAACACATGTTTTGATTTTAACGATTGTTCATAAAGGATTACCAATTGAATCCAAAAATAATTCCTATAAATATTAGATATGAACCTTTCCCATCTCTCCTAAATATCTCACACTCCCATTTATAGGTTACATGTGAAAACAAATGATTTAAAGTTCTTCTTAGATTTGAGTACCTCATTCTATAAGCTTGAAAAGGCCTAAAACAATGATTCATGCACTTTTAATTCAAATATTGACATAAATTTTTTTTATCATACCTAAAAAAACTTATCTCACCTCTATCCATACTCTCATGTGCATACTTTCCTTGAAATTTGATCTTCATACCTCACTAGGCTAGTCAAGGTCTAGGAGTGGTTTAGGTGTAGACTTAGATTGAAGGTCCTACCCTTATAATATCACCTAAAACTATCATTAATTATCATATACCTTATTCAAATTCTAAAAAAATGACATACAACATTCACATGCCTGTTTTCATTCATTTCGCCATGCACATACCTCTTCATTCATGACCATACTTCCTATGCACTTGACATCAATGAGATGTACCTTTCATGCTAACATTAAAAATGATATCAATAATGTAGACATAAGACATAATTTTTATTCAAAATCTCTCTTTACTTTTTTTCTTTGTGATAATACTCTTCTATGCACCTTGTCACATCACACACTGCCAACTATCATTAATCATATTTGACATCAACCTTCACAAGATGCATCTTTGACATCAATGACAATAATCAATAATATCCCCCTTTATAATTGATGGAAATCACTCTCAAAAAAATTTCTCAACATGATAGTTATCCCACTCTAAAATTAATAACAAAGAGGTACCTACAACTTCTTAGATCACACTTCTTATAACCAAAAACTCAAAACATAGGATTATAAATCTATGAAGCATCATACAAACATGTTCCCCCTATCTTCATGCATAACTCATTGAAAATAAATAATATACACAAGAATACTTGCCTTAACTCATGCATCTTGATTCTATAAAGATGGATAATATCCATCTTCATTTCCTTACTTAAGCTCCACAAGCATTGACCTTGCTCCTAGCCTTGACCACATTATTCAACCTATCTTCATGTCTCTATATACCTTCTTGGTATAAATCACCTACTCTTTGATATAATGAACCAATTTATTATCTCCACCTAAGAACTTAACTTCATTAATGATTACTAGGGACAAGAATTAAACCCAAATCCTATTTTAGATGTTCAAATGTTGTCTTTGGAAGTGGCTTGGTTAGAATATATGTAATTTGATCCTTAGTAGATACATACTCAAGCTTGAAATTTTGTTCACTTACCTATTATATTAATAAATGATACTTGGTGGGAATATGCTTAGTCCTTGAGTTCATGACTAGATTCTTTGATACACTTATGGCACTTGTATTGTCACAAATATTAGAACTTGGACTATCATACTCCACTTTGTAATCATTTAATGTTTTCCTCATCCATAAAAATTGAGTGAAACATGAATATAATTAAATGTAATCAACCTAAAAATTAGATGAATCAACTAATGTCTACTTATTTATTATCAATCATATTAGGCACTCTCCTAAGAAGAAAGCTTTTACACCAGTGATCTTTCTATCATCTAAACTCCTTACCTAGTCTACATCTATATAGTATGTTAAGTTAAACTCCTCTCTCCTATTATGATCAAAATTAATGAGAGTTGTGGTTGGGGGGGTTAATTATTCTCTAAAACCTTTTATCAATTTACTTTATCATTCATGAACTATCAAAGTAATATAGTGAACTAGCAACACATCAAGAATCATGAGCATGATACAAGAGCATAACACATAAAACACTTATTTGAATGGGAAAAATGAAAGGGGAAGAAAAACCATTTATATCTACAAATGGAATAAATTCATATAATATAAACATAAAATTTATTTAATCACCCACTTTACATGGAATACTAGCCTCAACTAGATAAGCACTGACTCAGTTAGGCTTTGACAAGCACCAACTTGAAAGGAGGTAACAACCCCCTAGATGACTCAAAACCAATTAAAACACATAATTTAATTTATCATATTAAATAGACCTTATTTATAAACCAATTTATGATGAACACCTATTTATCTCTTCACACTCTTAGTCCTCTCAAACTACCTTCTAAGCTTCTTCGCTCCACTAAGTCCCTTCAAGACATATTAGGTCATTTAAAATTGATAGTAACCTATATTACCCATATTATATCTTCATTAAATTTTATATAAAAATTTATTATGATATAAAATACCTCATTTAGTCCTTAAAAATACTATATCTTCCACTCCAACTCACTCATATATAAGATAGGCAATTAGGCCTATTAGGTCTTGTTCTTATACTAGGTTGTTGCTCATACACATCTTGGTCAGACATAAATACTTGAAAATTTATATTTTAAATAAAATATTCCTTAGGATATTCCATAAAAAAAAATAAAACATTACAATAGGTTATTCATAGCATATAGGACCAAAACCCCTTTTAGGCCTTAAGGAGACCTAATTTAATTAGGCCTTCATTAACACATGTTAACCTTATATCTTATTGTAACAATTTAAAACTCATTAAATGGACGTAAAATATCATATTTAACTTAAATATACCCATAATAATCTCATATTATCTCCATGACACATTTTAACTGCAACCACCACTTGAAGCATGCCATTAACACTATTCACAATTAGACCTGTGCATACTCAAAAAGTATATCTTGAAAAAATGAAGCATAAACACAATTTTTCCAAATAATAATGGAAAAAAACCACATATAAATAATATAAATTACCATAGGGTCATCATCATGTGATTTATACTTCACAACATATGGAAAAATGACTCAAACCCATCTCTACAAGTAGCCCACTCAGAACTACCAACTAGCCTCAAAACATAGTCATGGAAACATGAACTTATGAAACTTTAATAAACAAAATAAAAAAATTAAAATGTATTAAAATTAAATTAAAATTTTATAAAAACAACCTCCAACAATAATATCATAATGTCTAATGGCAATATTGGTCTTGTAGACCAATCTCATGACCTTACTATACACAGACCTCACTGAGTTAGACAAGTCAAATTGTGAGAATTTTTTTGATATATAAAATTATATTAAAAAATTATATATAAAATTAACATTTATTAAAAGTATTTAATAAAATATTCATTCACTTATATTCAAACCTAATCCATGATAACACATCCCTAATCACCTTCTCACTTCTGCATAGGGTTCTCACTATTTGCACCATTAGGCATGTTAGTGATAGATGGTCTTGGATGACCAATTTAACACACTTTGGGGATATATCCTACTAATAAACCACCATATACATAAAATAAAATTCTCAAAATTTTTCATCCATCAATTTATCAACTTTGACTTGGTCAAATCTAACATCTACAACACATTTATGAGAAGTGGGGATTTTCCTATAGGTTCCACTCATTCACCTAAAGACTCAATCACACTTGGAGGTGATTGAGAGATTTTAATACAACCTAAAATAACTTTTATGGTCATACAAAACCATTCTCATCACTTTTTATCAATATCTTTCACATTGGGTCATTGTTAGGGTTGTAGGGAGGGTTAACACTATTTTCAGTGTTAAGAATTGTTTAGAAAGGAATGCCATAATTTAAAAAAATAATTATTGGAAATATTAGATAATAACCTTACCCATATCTCCTAAATATCTCATGTTCCCATGAAAATGTTACACATTCCAATGAACACTTGAAAGTCCTTCTTGGGTTGAGAACCCTTCATTTTATACACATGAGAGACCTCAAAATGACTTTTCATACGTTTTATTTCAATCCATAACCTAAAAATTCATATATATTTTTAAAAAAAACTTTAATTACCTTTTTAAATTCTCACCTATTCATGCATGCCTTCAAAACTGATCTTGGTACCTCATTAGGCCATTCTCTCACCATCTTACTTTACTACACCTAAGTATTCACACCTCATTAGGTCTTTAACTAACCTTGAAACCTCTTTTTATGTTCTATATACCTTGATTACATGACCACAAAACATATCACATGATAAAAAAATGTAAAAAATAATTCATATGCCTCGATAACACCTCATGACACCTCATTACGCTGGGTAGGATCTAAAACTAGTCTAGTTATAGACTTAGGTCTTAAGGTCTTACCCATATAAGCCTACCTTTAAATATCTTTAGTGATCCAATTAATCATATTAATGATAAATAAACATTATAAAAAATATTATTATTTTGTTCATTCATCTCACTAGGCCACCATGATCATACCTTCTCACAAGGTTCATTCATTCTATGACTAGTGTCATGACTAGGCTTCTCAATCACTTGAGACTTGACAACTATATTTAAAAAAACTTATTGATAATATTATAATTTGATCACATGCCTAAAATTATCCTCAAATAATTTCATACCTTGAAATGATGTAATCAAATAATAACATTCTTTAATGACCTCATGAATAACCTTTGATATCAATGACAACAATAATGCCAAGCCTCAACAACAGGAACAATGCTTAAAAATCTCCCACTTTGTCATTGATAGCAAACCATAATAAAAAATTATCATCTTTTCATTCTCATTTTTTTCTTTCTCCCCCTTTGACATAAATGAAAAAGTGATGTATTTAATTCTTTGGATCACACTCATTGCAACTAAAATATTAAACATACAGAACTATGAGTTTATGAGACATAAAAAAAACATGTTCACCCTATCTTCATTCATAAATTCTTAGAATAAATCACATGTTCTTGGATATAATGATCATGATTATCTCCCCCTAAGTGTTTGGCTTATTCAATGATTATTTTGGGTAAGAATTCCACCCCTTTCCTATCTTAGGTGTTCAAAAATTACATTTGGAAGTGGTTTGGTCAGGATGTGTGCAATATGATCCTATGTAAAAATATATTCAAGTTTGACATTTTTTCCACTTACATTATCTCTTAGAAAATTATACATAATGGGAATGTGCTTGGTCCTTGAGTGCATGATAGAGTTCTTTGAGATGCTTACAACACTTGTATTGTCACAATAGATAGGTCTAGGACCATCATACTCCATCTTGTAGTATTTTAGGGTCTATCTTATCCATAGGACCTAAGTGCAACATGAATCTAATGAAATTCACTCAACCTCACAAGTGGATAGTGTTGATTATGGTTGCTTCTTTCTTATTGTTGAAAATTGTCATTGATTAAGGGAGAGATTATTGAGCCTTATCATTGAGTGTTGATATTTAATATTGTCATTAATGTAAAAATTTTGTATGAAGATGCATGGTTCTTTCATTTATGTCAACCTTATTTCATTTGATGTCAAATGTTCTTGTGAAGATGCCTAGTCAAGTAAGCCTTGAGGTATGTGTTTGAATGAGTTCTATTATCAACATAGAGAGTGTTGTTATTATAATGAAATAATATTGTTCGAAGAATGTTTTAGTATCAGATCAAGTGAAATCACTAGGGATTATCATGAGTGAGTATATTTTAGTACAAAAATTATAAAATAATATTTTAATGCTTTATTTAGACCTTGTGAGATGGTATTTGAAGGTGGCATGTTGATATGAGTGAGCTCCAAAGATCTATGTAAATAATTTTGAAGATGCTTTGAATGAGCTATGAAGAGAATCATCCAAATAATGATTTATATTATTTTAGCATGAAATATATTATTTGAGGTTATACATGAGGTGTTGTGGACTTTACAATTAATTAGAAGGTCATCTCTTAAGATCTATGTATGCAACTACAAAAATTCTACAGTCAAGATCTGAGGATTTGTAAGTAGGCTCCAAAAACATTCTATTGAATTTACAAATAAGAGTAAGTGTATGATGTTTATTAATAATACACAAGAGAAATTTAAACATATGAGATTTTTAAGGTAAAGTCTAAAAAGTGGCCAAGAAGTCAAATTTAAGGCTTAATAAGACTTATAGGTCAAGGCTTAGAAAGCAACAAGAGAGATAGTGGTCAGATGAGGTAACAAGATCAGATTCCATGACATGAGTGAGTAGGTAAAAATTTAAATATGTAATTCAATTTGTTTTAAATATGTTCAAGAAGTTTTAGGACTTGGTTTTCAATAAAAAGGCTTGAAAAGTATTTCAAGGTTTCTCAAGTGCATAAAATGAAGAGCTATTTACCTGATAATGATTTCTCAATGCTCATTAGAATGAGTAAAATATTCATGAGAACCTAATATATTCATGGTTTATGGGGAAGGTTTATAGCTCAAATTTCCAATCATTTAAAAAAAAATAAGATCTAAGTTTTATGAATGATTGTTAAGATTAGAAGTTGGTCTAAACCCTCATAAAACCCTAATTACAACCTAATATTAAATATATTGTTATAAATAGATCATATGGTTTGATATGGATAAAATAGTTATTTTATTTTATAATTAAACTCTCCCATGCATCTCCAAGTGTGATTGGTTTCTCATGTAAGTGAGAAGACCTTATAGAAAAGTGACTATCTTTTGAAGATTTATTGTAAAAGATAGAGTTGTTTGAGTCAAAGTTACTAAGTGGGTGAAGATAAAAGTGTCAAAATTTTATTTATTTTTTATGAAGGTTTATAGATAGGTTCTATATCTCAAATGTGAAAAGTTGGAGATCTAATTTGGCTAGTCATTGAATAAACCTAGTGGTGTAGATAGTAACAAAATCAGGCAGAAGTGAAAAGATGTTTCTTGGTATATTCTCATGAAAAAATGATGCATTGAAATACATGATGATTTTTGAGTCTTTAGTAATCTATAAATGATTTTTAAAAGCCTATAATTTAGTTTAATAGGTTGAAACATTGAAGCCAAAATGGCTTATCTGACCAAGTAGAGTTTGTATGAGAGAAGGTCAAAAGATTGGTTTCTAAGACAAATAGTTTTCATTAGAGCTCATGATCTGATTAGGTGAGGTTGATCTAAGGATTTAATAATATCCCTTTCATGAATTTAAATCCATTTAATATGTTTGATCATGTGTTGTATTTTCATGTTACCTTGACTATGTTTTGGAGTTAGTTGGCAATTTTAAGTGAACATCTTGTAGAGAAGTGTTTGATCCTATTTACTCTAAGTTGAATCATCAGTTTATTTCAGGAAGACCATAAGTTCATGAATTTTTTTTATATGTAATTTTTTCCCATGGTTTTTTGGGACAATTGAGTATATGCCTCATGTGTTCAGGATAGAGTTTTTGTATATGTGCAGGCCTTTTATAAGTAGTGATTTGAGTAAGGTTTCAAGTTCTAGTTGTACCTAAAAGGTGTAATGGACCTAAATTCAAGTTGTATAATGTCTATTAGATTGGATTATGATATGTTGATTTTGTATGAGGTTTTTATATAAGCTTAAATAAATATCAAAGGGTAACATGTTGTTAAGAAGGTCTATTAGGTCTTCATAAGCCTAAAATAGGAGTAAGGGCTAATTAATGTATGGCTGACCTATTGTGTTTATTGATTCATTACCAAGGAATTTTATTTTAATATGTTAAGGCCTATTCATTTCTAACCTAAGTGATTTTAATATATAACTAAACTAAAAGGTGTTAGAGGTACAATCATTGAGAGGCAGGGTGAATCAGTGAGCCCAACTTTTGTAATTTCAATTCCAATCCTTTCAAACTATTAAACAATCAACATATATCAACTTGATCAAGAAACATTAAAAATACATCTCATTAATTCAATGCATATACAAGATAAAACACATAACACATAGTTTCTTTGGTAAACCCTCATGGGGAATAAAACCCACTCTCAAGCTTGAAGCACATAGACTACTTGTCCTATAAAAAAATTACAAAAAAGAGACTAGTCAACTGATTTAGACCAAAAACAATTGATCAAATACTCTTGACCAAAGGCCTTTAATGAAACACTTGTTTCATAATGAAAAAATACCCCTAAGGAAGATCAAATCCTGTGGACCCTCCATTAAAGTGAATACCTCTAATTTAGTACTATTGTATTCAACATCTAATGATGGATCTCTAATTATCTAACCCCTACACAAACTCCCTTTCTATTTCATACATGCCTCTCACATATGTATTTCACAATCTCTCTCCTTATTCACTCAAACTATCCTCATATGCAAACTCAGACCTCTTTACATATCCTCAAGCTATAAGATCACTATTTTGTCATCATAAATATGACCTATAACTCATACACTTAGTCAACAAACTGATCTACTCATCAACTCATCCAATAGGCACACTACATATCCTCTCTTCTTCACTTCAACACATACTCCTCTCACAAGCCTCTCTCAAGTGTTCTAAAAAATCTAGAAACCATCAAATTTGGTTTCACTATTTATAGAGAATTCATGAATTAACAAGTCCATAATATTCCCTTATCATCCACAATACATGACTTCACCTTTAAGCCATCTTACATGGGCCACGTTTAAGCACAAATCATTTTCAAATAAGCCAAAGACACCTTTTAGGTCCTATGATGACCTATTTGCCTCTTTGACACTTCTATGATAAAACTAAGAACATATGAACACTTTCCACCTCATAGACCCATGCCACATGGTCTATAAGTCCTCCTTAATTTCCAAAAACCATCACAGTACCTTTCTACTTAAGCATAATTTTCTCAAACAACATTCTATACAATAACCATTATGAGTGAACACACAATCAGTTTCTAAGCCTTTATTCATACTAGATATGATTGTTCAAACCTTAATAATGCATAAAAATGTTCCTCATGGATTTTAAAACACTCACCAATATGTAATTCATCATGAGATATTAGAACAACATCAAAACAAGCTCAAATAATCTTCTCAGGTCATTTACAGAACAAACATGAACACACAGTTAAATTTAAACCTCAATATCTTTGAATGTACACACTTTCATATATTAAAATATATATTTCCAAATTTAACTTAGATTCCTATATAAATTTTAGTTTTACACCATGAGGAAATTTTGCATATATTGAAAGATATATCACATAAACTAGACATTGGTTTTTCCTTTGTTAAATTCAAATATTTGTATTCAAATGGTCATAGTTAAACTTTGGTCACCATGCTATCATATCATGTCCTCACTACTTAGATTAAATATAAAACATCAATCTTATTCAAACTTTAACTCATATATTTCCACTACCTAAATGTTAATCTTTTAACAATTGGCCTCATCTCATGCAATCTTGCAATCTTGATCACACATGTTCTGTTGATCTCTTCGAGATCATCCTTACTTTAACAATGCTAGACAACTATCATTTTGAACTCTTAAATTTAATATGCACCATTGATATTGATTATTATTAACATGCACTCATCCTTTATCCTTATAATAATATTGATATTTATCTCTGCTTAATGTTAAACATCAAACACTTGGCACCATCTCGCTACATCCTAACATATTTCAATAAACATGCATTGTAATTCTTTTGTACGTAGCTCGGTATTTATCTATGTTAAAAATTGATAACCTTGAATCATTTAACTTAGCACATAATTTTAGATAAATCTATGTGACCTCTTGTAAACCATTAGATCTCCATCTGGTCATGATCTTTAACTTGTGCAAAATAGAATAAGTATGGGGACCATTTCTATCTACCTGGAAGGCCAACTTTGGAACTCAATAACTTTTTTTGTGCTTAGATGCATTATCTAAAATTGGGACCATATAATCTCCTCACATAGGAAAATCAAACCATGTGTAAAAATTCTCCTAAAATGTTTGCACATATGAAATATAAGTCCATTAATCTACTCACTCTAATTTCTTCTGCCACCAAGCCAAATATGTCAAGAACTATCTTGGAAGGCCAACTTTGAACATGCATATCTTTTATCCTGCTTCATTGCATGACTTAAAATTCTATGAATATCAATTAGGTACAAAAATTAACTCATATGATCAAATTATCTATAAACATCCACACATGCAATATATTCCATCACTAATTGCTTGATCGGCTCTTTCTTGCCTCATGCAAATTTGGCTAAGTATGGGAAAACATTATCAAACTGCCTGGGAACCCAAGTTTACACTAGCATATGTTATTTTATAATTCATTACATGATATAATTTTTATCACATAGAAACTAGGTAAAAATATGATTGCAACCATATGACCAAGTCCCCCTGACTCATCCACATGTGATAATGGTTATGTCATTAAATTGCCTACTCAAAATTTTTGCCACTAGACCTAAAATGTCTAGATGAAAATAATGATCAACCAGATGAGATCCAATCATGCATAAAAATACTAAAAACATATAAAACCTATTATATGACCCATTTCACATTCTCAATACTTCATACACATCCCTAAACATATATATCCATGCCAAAATTATAGATCAACCAAGCCTCCTTAAAGCATACTAGGACAAACACATTACACACTTTGTCATTGTTACTTAGACTGTCAAGGCAATTCATCCACTCACCTAAAAATATTTGTGACTTCACCATGACATAATTTAAAACTCATTAAAAGTATTATCCATTATCATTGATGTCAACACCCATCAATATGTAGCTCACCTTTCTTCTCTCTCTTCAATCACTCTCACAATAGGAACTTTCTCCCTTTTTAACACAATGACAAAGTGGGCACCAACTGATATTTAGGACCTAAAAATATTACCAACAAGAGAGGACCACCTTATAAATATGATATAAACTCCCCCTTATATTTAGCCTACCTCTTCTTGCCTTGAAAACTTCCTCTTGCTCCATGTCAACACTCTCTTTAACCAAGCAATGCAACCAATAAATAAATAACCTAAAAAATACTAAAATATGATGGAAATGACCAAGAAACATATGAGAGGGAATCCCCCAAATATTTATAAGACATTTCATCACTTGATCATCTTCATATCTTCACACACCATGAATAACACCACATATAATAGCCTTTTCTTTTAAGACACTTTCATGACCACCATCTCTACATTTGTACTATAGCTTCTTTACAAATCTCTGGAGCAAGATCATGAAATTTGTATTCCTGCTTAACCAAAAAATTATATTGATTCATATAAAAATAAATGAGACCCAAGCTTTGTCTTAGATACTCAAATGTAGCTTTTGATAATGGTTTGGTCATAATATCTGCAAGCTACTCTTTTGTAGCCACATACTCCAACTTAAGACTTTAATTAATCACTTGTTCTCTCAATTAATTATATCTAATATGAATGTGATTAGTTTTTGAGTGTATAAAAATATTATTTGAGATACTAATTACACTAATATTATCACAATAGATAGGACAAGGTCCATTTTATCTTACCTTATAATCTTCCAAAATTTGTTTCATCCACATGACTTGTGTGTAACAAGAAGAAACTACTATATACTTAGCTTATGCAGTTGATAGAGACTCTAAGGCTTTATTATTTCTTATACAAGACACCAATCACTCCCCCATGAAGAATACCTTACCATTGGTACTCTTGTTTTCATCCACACATCTTTCCCAATCTACATTAGTATATGACTTCAAAAAAAAAAAAAATTGCTCTTGGGATATCGTAAACCATACTCTATGGTGCCTTTGAGATATCTCAAGCTAATTTTGACTTATTTTAAGTGAGATTCTATAGATTCATCTTGAAAAATTCATATAAGACCCACTTCTTATGTGATTTTAGTTTTAATAGCAGTAGAGTACAAAATACTTCCAATCGTGGATCTATACAAAGTTTGATCAAATTTTGGTGAGTCATCTAGTTTACTTAACTTGCATCCTATGATTATTGGAGTACCCATTGGATTACAATCCATCATGTCAAAATTATTTAGAATATCCTTGATGTATTTATCTTTTGAAATGAATATCTCCTCATCAAGCTGATTAATCTATATTCCTAACAAGAAAGATAGTTCTACCAACATTAGCATTTCAAACTCAATCTTCATAGTATCTATAAATTTTCTAGTCATTTTATTATTGTCATATCCAAAAAATATGTCATCATCATATATAACAACTACCAATTGATGATTGCCTTCATCTTAATGTACAAATTAATATCATCTACACACTTTTTAAAACATTGACTCAAAAGATACTTATCTACCCTATCATACCAAGCTATAGGAACTTGTTTAAGACCATACTAATCCTTCTTTAGTTTAGACACAAAATCTTGATTACTTGATATGAAGTATCCTTTAGGTAACTTAATGTAGACTTCTTCTTCCAAGTTTCCATTTAAGAATGTAGATTTCACATCCATTTGATATAACTTAAAACCCTTTAACTTGCATATTCCAATAAGAGTCTAATTTATTTCATTATTTCCATAGGAGTAAAATTCTCATCAAAATTTATTCCTTTAACTAGATCATATTCTTTACACACCAATATAGCCATGTTCCTTGTGAATTTTCCTTTCACATTCATCTTGTTTTTGAGATCCCACTTGTTACGTATCAAATTTTTATCTTTTGTTCTAGAAATTAAGTCCCATGTTTCATTCCTTTTTATTTTATCAATTTATTTATCCATTACATCATTCCAACTTTCATCTTTGTTGGCTTTCATGATTCATTTGGGTTCAATCATGGACAAAAGATTTGAGTCTTGTTGATTCTAATTGATCAACATTATCCTTTTATTTTCCAAACTTGCACTAACTTTTCTAATAATTTAAGAGATTGGATGTTATTTATTAATTATTATAGATGGAGCTTTATAATCTTATCTTTTTTCCTACTCTTCATATTCATCATTTGTTTGAATATATAACTCATCATTATTTGTAATAATATTCTAAATTAAGTCACTTACCTATAATTTTTGCTTCTTAACTCTACTAGTCTCATATACCCTTAAATTTTAACTTCCAATAGTCTTATAAAGTCTCTTGTTGAAGAACCTATAGTTAGTACTGGTAGAAGGGTAACCTAGGAAGATGACCTCATTAGACCTTGAATCAAATTTTCCAAGATTCTCTTCATCTCTTTTGATAAAGCACCTATTCCTAAACACTCTAAAATGTTTGACATTAGCTTTTCTATTATTCCATAACTCATAAAGAGTCTTATCACTATTTAATCTAATTTGACACATGTTTAGGATGTAAATTGAAGTGTTGGTTGCCTCTTCCCAATAACCATCTAATAGTTTATAATCTTGAAGCCTTGTTATACTCATCTCTTAAATAGTCTTATTACTCCTTAAAACAACACCATTATGTTATGGTGTTCTAATATTGTCTCCTTATCCCTTATTTTTCATAAAAATCATCAAATTCATGATACCAAAACTCATCTCCTCTATCTAATATTACACACTTGATATTTGATCCTTTATCATTTTCTACAAGTGCTTTGAATGCCATAAATTTTTCAAAAGCTTCTAATTTTTATTTAAGAAAAACTATCTAAGTCATCCTAGTAAAATCATAAATGAGAATCACGAAGTAGACATTACCTTAAATACTTTGGTTTCTCATAGGTCTACCTATATCAATGTGGATCAATTATAATCACTTTGTAGTGGATAACTCCTTGGATTTGTATCTTATTTTGGTTCTTTTTCCATGAAGATATGCCTTGGAAAGAGAATGAGGAATCTTAGAAATCTTGGGCATATGCCTTACCATTCCCTTTGAAATGATCTTTACCATGTTATCAAAATTTATAATCCAAGCCTTCTGTGCCAAATCTAACTTTTTTCCAATTAAATCATGAAGCACTCCTCCTTCTTGAATTCATATAATATATACATATTGTTATCTATTTTATAAAAATTTAAAACTAATTTTATACCCTTTCTTACTTCACAAACATCATCAAGAAAGTTTAAAACATTTCCTTGCTTATACATTTGGCTCACACTTAAAAGATTATGTTTCAAACCTTCTACATATAAGACAATCTTAGTCCTAGAATGACCATTATCTGAACTCATAGTACCTTTACCGACTATGTTAGTAGATTTGTTGTCATCAAATCTCATTGAACTAGGGTTGGTCTTGTTGAGAGAGATAAACTTGATCTTGCCTCCTGTCATATGATTTGAGAAAGCACTATCTATGAACCATCTCTTACTCCCATATTCTTGAGTATGCATGGTTTCTTGAACAAACATAGACTCTTCCTTTGGTGGACCATTTGAATTCTAATTATTTTCTTCTTCAAGTTTAGACTTAGTCTTCTTAAACCATTTGATGGTGTCAATGACTTTTCTATTCTTTTTCTAAAAATATCTCTTATAGTTTTTGGCTATATGACCTTGTTGGATACAATTATAACATATACTATTCCTTTTAATATCTAGAGAGAAATCATAGTCCCTATATCTATGACCAAATTTATTTCATGAGAATTAGTACCTATACATCAATCAAATTTGAACTTCCTTTATCTTGATCATCACCTATCCATGAGTTTTCATTCTTGACCCTTTTGGTGGGGCTGAAATCCTTTTTATCCTTGTATAAGAGCACATTTGAGTAATTCATGACTTTATTTTCAAATTGTTCCTCCTTTTGGTTTAGACCTTTAACCATCATGACCTAAAGATTATTGACTATTATTTCTAGATCTTTCACTTGCATCTTCACAACATCCATACTTGAATTAAAATTTAATAAATCACATACTAGTTTGTCTTAAAGACAAGCCACAACCTCTTTGTCAACCATTTTGGTTACCTTCAAGTGGCTAAACCTTTATAAAAGGACTTGACTTGATACCAATTATTAGAGGTAAAATCACTGAGAGGGTGGTGAATTAGTGAGCCCAGCTATTATAATTTCAATTTAAATCTTTTCAAAACATTAAAAAATCAGAATATGTAAACTTTATCAAGCAACATTAACAAGAGAGCTCATTCATTCAATGCATACATAAGATCAAACACATAACACATAGTTCCTATCAAAAACCCTCATGGGGAATAAAACCCACTCTCAAGATTGTAACACATGGACTAATTTTCTTATAAAAAATTAAAAACAAGAGATTGATCAACTTGTTTAGACCAAAAAACCTTGATCAAATCCTCCTAACCAAAGGCCTTTAGTTAAACACCTATTTCACAAGGAACAACTGCCCCTAAGGAAGATCAAGTCCTTTAGACCCTCCTTTGAATTAAAAGCCTCCATCTTAGTACTAATGTATTCAATAGCTAATGATAGATATCTGATTATCTAACCCCTAAAAAACCTCCCTTTTTATTTCATATATACCTCTCACATAGGCATACCACAATCTCTCTCCTTCTTCACTCAAACTATCCTCATATGCACACTCAAACCTCTTCACATATCCTTAAACTATAAGAGATATATTATATCATCAAAAATATGACCTATAAGTCATACACTTATTCAAAAACCTAATCTTCTCATCAACTCATCCAATAGACACATTACTTTTCCTCTCTTCTTCATTTCAATGTATACTCCTCTCACAACCCTCTCTCAAGTCTTATAAAAAATCTATAAACCATCACATTTGGTTTCAATATTTATAGAGAATTCATGAAATAAAAATTCCATGATATTTCATTATTATCCAAAATACATGTCTTCAACCTTAAGTCATCTTACATGGGTCACACTTAAGCACAACTCATTTTCAAATAAGCCTAAGTTAGCTTTTAGGTCCTATGATGACCCATTTACCTCTTTGACACATGTTTTAGAAAAATAAGAACATATAAACACTTTTCACCTAATGTAACCATGACCCTTTATCTGTAAGTTCTCTTTAAGTTCCATCAACCATCATAATACCCTTTTGATTAAGCACAATTTGCTCAAACAACATTTTATACAGTAACCATTATGAGCGAACATACAACAAGTTTCTAAACCTTTTCTCATACTAGTTATGAATGTAAAAACCTTCATAATGCACATATATTTTCCTAATGGAATCTAAAACACTCCCTAATAGCTAATTCATCATAATATATTATAACAACATCAAAACAAGCTTGAACAATCTTCTCGAGTCATTTGCAGAACAAACATGAACACAGAATCAACTTTGAACAAAAATGTATTTCACTATACACACTTTAAGATCTTAAAATATATATTGATATATGTGCCTTATATTCCTCTACAAATTATATTTTTACACTATTAGAAAAAATTTCATAGATTAAAATATATAACACAAAAACCAGACACTAGTCTTTCCTTTGTTAAATTAAAATATTTGAATTCAAACGGACACAATTAAACTTTGATCACAATGATATCATCTTTTGTCCTATATACTTAGATTAAATATGAACCATAAATATAATTTTAAATTTAACTTATATATCACCACTATCCAAATGTTAAACTCAAACACTTGGATTCATCACTTGCAATCTTTTAATCTTGATCACACATGCTCCATCGATCTCGTTGATATTATCCTTGCTTTAACAGTGCTAGAGAACTATCACTTTGACCTCTTGAATTTAATATGCACCATTGATATCAATTAGTATGAAAACCCACTCAACATTTATACTTATAATAATCTATTTCTTTATCTCTACTCAATGTTAAACATCAAACACTTGTCACTATCTCATTGCATCATAACATCTTGGAATAAACTTGCTCTATCAATCTTATGTACATAGATTGATCTTTATATATGTTAAAAATTAGATAAATTTAAATAATTTTGATTAATATGAACTATTATATCAATCTAATGATCGTTCATGAACCATTATATCTCCATCTAGTCCTGATATTTAACATCATGCAAAATAGACTAAGTATAGGGGCCATTGCTATCTGCATGGAAGGCCAACTTTGGACCTCAATAAATTTTGTTGCACTTAGATTCATGATATAAAATTTATACCATATGATATCCTCACATAAAATAATCCAACCATATTTCAAGCTAATCTTGAGAACTTTACATGCACAAGATATAATTCCATTAATTTTCTCACTTAGATTTCTTTTGTCACAGAGCCAACTATGTCAAGAACTATCTTAGAAGGCTGACATTAAACATGAATATATTTTGTTTTGATTCACTAAATGACCTAAATTTTAGTTTATATTAAATAGGCATAAAACTAAACAAATCCATATGATCAAAGTCTCTTGAAACTTCCACATGTGTAAGATATTCCATCACCAAACTTCTTACTTGGCTCTTTCTTGCCTTATGTAATTTTGGCTAAGTATGAGAAAATAATATCAAATTGTCTGGGAGCCCAACTTTATAATATAATATATTATGTTGAACTTTATTTAATTACCTAAAATTTAGTTCATATAAACTAGTTACAAATGTGATCACAATCATATGACCAACTCCCCCTGATTCATCCACATGTGGCAATGGTGATGTCAGCAAATTGCCTACTCAGATTTTTTGCTACTAGACCCAAAATGTCAAGATAAAAAAATGATCAACCAGATGAAATCCACTCATGTAAAAAATAACTCAAAGCATAAAAAATATATTATAGGACCTATTTCACATGCTCTATACTCGATACACATCCTTAAACATCTCTAACCATGCCAAAACTAAAGATCAACCAAGCCTCCTTTAAGCATACTAGGAAAAACACATTGCACACTTTGTCATTATTAATTATACTATCAAGGAAATTCATCACTCATTTGGACACCTTTATGACATCACTATGACATCATTACAAACTCTTCAATAAAAGGATATGATCAAGTGACTTGTATAAAAGCAAGGCAATTAGACCTATTTTGGTAAGCTTAGAGGGGATGTTAAAAGGGTAATGTGTGTGTGTGTGTGTGTGTGTGTGTGTGTGTGTGTGTGTGTGTGTGAGAGAGAGAGAGAGAGAGAGAGAGAGAGAGAGAGAGAGAGAGAGAGAGAGAGAGAGAGAGAGCAATATGATAAGTGAATGATATATATCATTTTAGAGTAAGAGGAGGTCATGTGGAACATTATATATGTCATGAATATCTAATATAGGTTTTGCAAAAATGGATCAAGGTTAGAAGACCAAATCAAGCCATAAAGAGGGCTAGTTGAGCGAAGAAAGTTGAAGGTCAATTTGAGAGGGATAGAATTGAATGAAGAGATGAAAGGGAAGATCAACATTTATTTTATAATCAACAAGGTTTTTTTAAGGTGATCAAATAATCAAGTGGCTTAGTTGGTGCTAAGTCATCTAGGGGGTTGTTACCTCTTTACAAGTTAGTGATTGCTAAAGCCAAGTGGGTGCTTGGTAAATTAGGATTTGGTGTTCCTTGCTTGGTTGGTGCTTAGCTAAAGACTCTGTCAAGTTGGTTCTTAATATATTGGGTTTGGTGCTCCAAGTTTAGTGTGTGCTCAACTATAGATTAATGTTTATATTATAGTACTATAGTCTATTTCCTTCATCAATGGGTTTTCTTCCCTTAGAGGGTTTCCCATGTATATGTTGTGTTCATATGTTTCATTCTATTATGTATTGATGCTTATAATTGATAAGATGTATATGCTTATAATAATGGTTCATGCATGATTAAGTAAAAATTAATGAAAAGTTTTGAAGATTGATTCAGCCCCCCATCTTAGTCATCTTATTTCTAATAATTGGTATCATATAAGGTCATTTGTTTTAGGCTTGAAAACCTAAAGGAGATCCTAAGAAGCAAGGATGACTAGTTATCAAGCTCAAGGTGGGTTCTCTACCAATAAGGCTTTATTGTTTAATATATATAACTATGCCTTTTGGAATATCAAAATGAATATATATATATATATATATATATATATATATATATATATATATATATATATATATATATATATATATAATGTCATAGGAACATAATATTTAGTAGTTAATTATGGATGGGTATATTTCACCTCCAATTATGCCAACACATGTAGAAATTAAGAAGGATAGTGAAAATAACTCTATGAAAATGAATGCCATTTTATGTGGCCTATCAAAAGTAGAGCTAGTAAAATTAATGAATTATGTTTCAACCAGAGATATATGGGACAAATTGAATACCATCTATGAAGGAGACACCATGGTGAAAATGGCTGAGTTATAGACCCATAAGATAGTTTGAAAATCTGAAGATGAGTGCAAATGAATTTATTACATCCTACCTATTGAGGGTTGATGAATTTGTTAATATCATAAGAGGATTGAAAAAAGAAGTGAAAGAATAGACTATTGTTCAAAAGGTATTGAGATTTATAAATCCTAAGTTTTACTATAAAATGTTTATAGTAGAAGAAATACAAGATTTGGACAAGCTAGATATGGATGGGCTTCATGGCATCTTAACTACCTATGAGATGAGATTAAATTAAGGAAGACCTCTCAAGAAGGAAACAAATTTTAAAGTTTAAAATAATTTAAATTCCAATAGGGTCAAAGATGAGGTATGTTTAGATATTTATGATGATGAACTCATTTCCATATTTACTAAAAAGTGAATAAAATGCTTAGGTAAGTATAAGGGTAAGTTACCCTTCAAATTTTTTAGTTGTGGCAAGATTGGTCACTTTGAAATGAAATTTTATAATAAGGATATATTTGAGAATTACTAATAACATGATGGAGATGATAGAAAAGCCTATAAGTCTAACAAGATCAAGAGAGACTTCAATAAAAATGAAGGAAAGGATTATTTAAGAATAAGAAGAGCTTCTACACCAAAAAATATATTTCATCATATGTAAGTGATTCAAACACATCTGATAGTGAATATGATAAGAATTAATATGAATATGACACTATGAAACTCTATTTATAGGCATAGAATTAGGCAATTAGGGATATTCAAATGGGAAAGGTCTCATGATTGATGTTGAATTAGATGAGGAGGTATATTATTATAGTGCATAAGGAGAAGCTAAAGTGGATCTTGAAGTAGAACTCATGGATACCTTAGAAGAGTTAAAAATTGTGAAGAAGAAGAATAAGAAATTGAAGTCATTAGTTTAATACTATGAGGAGAAGGATGTACTATTTGAGGAAAGGTTGAGCAAAACTACCAAGGAATATGAAGAGATCATCAAAAAAATTGAAATGCATAATGCGATTGTGGTATAAATCTTAAGGCTAAAGAAGAATATTGTATTAGATATGAATCTAAAATAGAATCTCTAAGAGTTGAGTTGGATCAAGAATCTAGTAAGGTGAAGAACTTTGTGACATTTGAAAAGAGCACTGAGGCTCTAGATGATATATTAAGTGGTCAAAAGTTTGTAAATGACAAGATAGGTCTTGGATTAAAAAAAGGAACATAAATTCAAATAGAATATTGTTGAAGATAAGAAGGTCAACATGAAAATACCTACCAAACAACATATTTCTATAATTTATGCTAATTCTTTTACTGGTTACTATTTTATATTCAGTCAGTTTGGTCATAGAGAAAGAGAATGTAGAAGACCCTCCAAGAATGAATACTCATGCAACTATGGAAGGAGAAGAAATTGTTCAAAGGGATATCAAAACCATCATTAATCAAATAGTATGTATATGGTGGTTTATTACAGTTATCATAATATAGGACATATTATAAGATTTTATCTTAACATAGTTAAAATGTTACCTAATCAAGACAAGAAGTTTTATAGTCATGCCACTAAGAAATGGATCAAGAAATTAGACTCTATAGATAAGGTAAATATGGAGTAAAATAATAAAGAAGAAGATTCTATGAAAAATTAGAGTATAGATAATGGTTATTCAAGACACATATTAGGAGACAAGAAAGGTCTTGATTCTCATATGATTGATCAAAATAGTAAGAATGAAGAATTGGACAAGAAGAAGAATAATAATAAGGTGAGTCATGATCAGCTCGTAAACCAAGGTGGAATGTTTACTATTTTAGAGCATAAATCATAAGTTAAGGAATGTTAAGAACACTTATTATCTGAATGTGTTAACAGGGTAGTCAAAGAAAAGAAGGATGATAAGGTTGATGCTAAGATCAAGACTAAAGAGCCAATCAAGATCAAAATAATGTTGAATGATTGGTGTGAAAAGGATATGGAGATTTACGAATCCCTTGATTTCATACTATTTTAGAGACTTATGATACTATTTTAGAGACTTATGAAAATGGGGTGGCTCTATTAAGCTTCATTAATACATTCATCTATTAATAAAAGTGTAAGGTTGTAGTCAAAGAAGCTCTGAAAACAAAATGTAGACAATTGGTATATAATAGGTAATCTTTTGATATCTATTTATATATATGAGCCTCATTTTTGAAGACCAAGGGGGAGTCTATGTTTATATAGTTGGTATAGAGAATGAGATAGCCATGTGTATAGTTAAGAGTTTGGTATGTTCTTCAGCCATGTTAAAAAAGGAATGTGATCTTGAGTTGTCAATTCTTTGAAATAAGATATGCTTGATATAAGGGGGAGCTTGGGTAGCTATATTATCTTTGTTAAGAAAGTGATTTATTTTTTATATGTATAGAGATAAGGAGAGATTGTGTCATCTAGTTTCTTTGAGAGATAACATCAATCACAGGGATAAGAGTGTGATTTTATTAGTTACAAATGTTCTTTAATGTAAACTTCCAATAAAATCATGGCGGATGCTTGGTTTGAGGGAGAGATATTCAGATTGTTCATTGATCCTGATCTGTGTTGAAAGTGATCTTATAATCTAAGTTTTTTTTTAAAGAGATGATAGTTTTGGAAGAACTTTGTTGTTAATGTCAAAGGGTGAGAAATATTAGAAAAGGATAAGAAGGTTAAAAATTAGAAAAGAGAAAAAGGGGAAAAATTAGAAAGGATGAGAAAAGGTAAGAACCAAGTGTAAGAGATGATTTCCATCAAGAAGTGGTTGATGGTGTTTTTAGGATTATGTTTTCCATTAATGATAAAGGGGGTGATTATTAAACATTTTCATTGATTAAGGGAGAGATTTTTTATCATTATCATTTAGTGTTGATCTTTTATATTAAATTTTGCCATTGATGTCAAAATTTCTTATGAAGATGATGGTTCTTTCACTAATGTCAATCCAATTTCATTTGATGTCAAAGGTTCTTGTGAAGATGCCTAGTCAAATAAGCCTTGAGGTGTGTTTTTGAATGAGTTCTATTATCAACATAGTGAGTGTTGTTATAATGAAAAAATATTGTTTAAATAATGTTTTGTTATCAACTTGAGTGAAATCATTGAGGAGCATCCTAAATGAGTATAGGTCAATAAAAAAAGTATAAAATCATCTTTTAATGATTTGCATAGAACTTGTGAGATCATATTTATAGTTGGCATGTTGATATGAGTAAGCTCTAAATAAGAAGTTGTGTGCTCCAAAGATATATGTAATTAGTTCTAAAGATGCTCTAAATGAGCTACAAATATGAGAATGCTCTAAAGAATAATTGATAGTATTTGAGAATAAGAGATATCATTTGAGGTTATACATGAGCTTTTTAGGACCTTAAAATTGATCACAAGGTTAGCTATAAATATATGTGTATGCAACTCCAAATATGATATAGTCGAGCTCTAAAGATCTATATGCAGGATTTGAATAAGTTATGTTAAAGTTTCAAAGAAGAGTAAGTGTATGAGGTTGTTTGAGCATAAAAAAGAGACATTGAAACATAGGAGATTTTCAAGGTGAAGTCTGAAAAGTGGCCAATAAGTTATATTCAAGGCTTAATAAGACTTACAAGTCAAGGTTTAGAAAGAAATATGAGATATGGTGGCCAAATGAGGTAACAAGATTAGTTCCCATGACATGAGTGTGTAGGTGAAAATTGATAGAGGTAATTAAATTTGTTTTAAGTATATACATGAAGTTTCAAGACTTGTTTTGTAATAAAAAGGCTTGTAAATTATTTCAAGTTGCACAAAATGAAGAGTTGCCTACCTGAGAAGGTTTTTCAGTGCTCAATTGCATGAGAAATTTTTTCATGAGAACATAAGTTTTTCATGGTATATGTGGAAGTGTTATATCTAAAATTTCCAAGCATTGGTTTCGAGAAATAGAAGCTAAGTTTTGTGAATGATTGTTAAGACTGAGAGTTGGTCTAAACCATTATAAAACCCTAACTATAACTTGATATTGAATATATTATTAAAAAGATATAATTATTATTTTACATGGCTATAAAAATTATTTTAGGTTGAATTAAACTCTCCTAGGCATCTCTAGGTGTGATTGTTTTCTCAAGTAAATGAGAAGACCCTACATAAAGGTGCTTGTCTTTTGAAGATTTGTTGTAGAAGGTAGAGTTGACTGAGTCAAAGTTGTTAATTGTATGAAGATAAAGGCATGAGACTTGTTATTCATGAATATTTATAGATATTTTACATATCTTATATGTGAGAATTTGGTGATCCAAGTTGGCTAGTTGTTGAATAGACCTAGTGTTGTAGAAAGTCAAAAAAATAAGCAAAAGAGAAAAGATATTCCTTATTGTATTTTCATAAAAGAGTGATGCATTAGAATTAATGAATATGTTGTTTTTGTTGAATTATCTATCCCTTTTTTTAAAAATCCTTTAAGTTATTTTAATATTTTAAAATATTGAAGCCAAAAAGGCTTATTTGGATGAGTAGAGTCTGTATGAGAGAAGGTCAGAATATTGGTCTGTAAGACCAATAGTTTTCATTAGAGCTCATGATATGATTGGTTAAGGTTTATATAAGGATGAAATAATATCTTGTTAATGTATTTAAATTCCTTTAATATATTTAATCATGTGTTATATTTTCATGTTTCCTTGACTATGTTTTGGAGTTAATTGACAGTTCTGAGTGAACATCTTGCAAAGAAGTGTTTAAGCCTATTACCTTGATTCAAAGCATAATATGTAGTTTGTAATGACCTTGAGATCATGAGGTTTTTGTATATCCAATTTTTTTCCATGTTTTTCTTTAAAATTGAGTATATATCTCAATTGTTTAAGACAAACTTTTTGTATATTTGTAGGCCTTCTATAAGCAGTGATTTGAGTAAGGGTTCAAGTGTAAGTTGGAACTAAAAGGTGTAATAGACATAAAATGAAGTTGGATAAGGTATATTGGAGTTTATTATGATATTTTAATGTTTTGTGATGTTTTTTGATAATCTTAAATAAATATCAAAAGGTAACATGTTGTTAAGAAGGCCTATTAGGTCTCCATAAGCCTAAAAGAGGAGTAAGGGCTAATTGATGTATGGCTGACCTATTTTATTGATTTATTAATGATTAATGCATGTTATTTTAATATTATAATACATATTCATATAAAAAATAGTTAATTTGAATATGTATCTAACCTATAAGGATATGATCAAGTGACTTGTATAAAAGCAAGGTAGTTACACCTATTTTGGTAAACTTAGAGGGGATGTCGAGAAGGTGCTTAGAGAGAGAGAATAATAGGATAATAAAATTATATATATCATTGGGGAGTATAAATATGTCATGAATACCATTATATATGTAATTAATATATAATATAGGTTCTAAATAAGTGGATCAAGTTCAGAAGACCTAATCAAGCTGTGAAGAGGGTTAGTTGAGCAAAGAAGGTTGAAGGTCAGCTTGAGAAGAATAGAAGTGAGAAAAGACCTAAAATGGAAGATCATAATATATTTTATAAATAATAAGGGTTCTAATGATGATCAAAAAATAAGGTGGATGAGTTGGTTCTGAGTCATCTAGGGGGTTGGTGCCTCCTTGCAAGTTGGTGCTTTCTAAAACCAAGTGAGTGGTTGTTAATTTAGGGGTTGGTGTTCCTTTTTAAATTGGTGCGTAGCTAAAGAATATATAAATTTGGTGATTTAAATATTATTTTTGGTTCTCTAATTTTAGTGGGTAATCAAATGAATATTGATGTTTATCTAATAGGACTATAGTCTATTTTCTTCATCAGTGGGTTTTCTACCCCTAGAGGGTTTCCCATGTACATGCTATGTTTATGTGTTTGATTCTCGTATGTTTTAATGTTTATGATTTTTAAGATTCATATGATTGTAATAATGGTTCATGCATGATTAATTGAAAATGAATGAAAATGTTTAAAGATTGATTCACCTTCCCCTCAGTCATCTTGTTTCCAACACTTATCTATGAAACTAGGCACCCACCTAGGAAGAATGCTCCTCCACTGGTACTCTTCCTTTCATTTATACTTACTTCCAAATCTAAATCTATGTAGGCTATAAAATTTAACTCTTTTCTTCTTAGATACCACAATCCATACTCCATTTTCCCCATGTGATACTTGAGTATCCTTTTGACTGCATGTATATGATTTTCCTTTGGATATGTTTGAAACCTTCCCAAAAGACACTACTTGCATGATGTAAGGTCTAGAGGTAGTGGTGTACAAAAAAATCTAATCATTTACCTATATGACATTTGATTGACCTTTGAAGACTAATCTTACTTACTCATCTTGCATCCTATGATCATGGGTATATTCACTACCTTGTAATCTTCCATCTCAAACTTACTCAACATCTATCTTATGTACTTATCTTGTGAGAAGAATATACATTTTCATATTGAGTGATTTTCAACCCAATAAAGAATGATAGTTACCCTAATATGGACATATCAAACTCTTTCTTCATCACCTCTAAAAAATCCTTGGTCATGTTCTCATTATTTATATTAAAGATCATGTAATCCACATATGCAACTACTATCAACTAATGGTCATCTTCTATCTTAATGTATAGATTATTGTCGATAACTCCTCTTTTGAATCCTTGATATAATAGACACCTGTCTAACCTAACATACCAATATATAAGATCCTTTTTTAAACCATAGAGAGACTTTTCAATATGAAAAAATAGTCTTTGTTAGGAAAAGGGATTAATTATCTTTTTGTTCTTAAAAAATGAAAATAATAACCAAACATTCACCTCGTTCCATACCTATCCTACAAGGCTTCCATTTCTAACTTTTCTTTGTAAGTTTCATTCCAATTTGAATATTAATATCTCAAGCACATTTGAATTTTTTTATATTCTAGTTTTAAGTCCTTCACACTAGGCACACAACTCACATTCATACATTCACTTTATACGAGGCATTCATTCTCTTTTTTTTATCACTTTATCTCCCTCTTTAGATTTTGTGCTTTATAATAACCCTTGGTTCAATATTTGATTCTAGTTCCTTTAAAGCATATGATGGTTCTTGATATTCATGTCATGATCAAATAAGCCACATTTTCTTCCTAGCTAATTTACAACTTCCTTCAATACAATTATCCTTACACATTGACTATTATTTCCTTAGACTAAGTACCTACTACCCCCTTTTGAAGTGTTTTCTACCCTATACAGTAGTGTATAGAGTAAAAAATAGAAACAAAACATATTCTAGGATACCTTATATCCTCCTCTTCCACTTATCAAAGCCTCTTGGTTCAAATCCACTATTAGGTCTCTTTTGTTTGACCTTATATCTCCCTATTTAGGTCTCTTAGGTTTTATCTTAGGCTATGAACACTCAATCACCTCTAGTTCATACACCAAAACCCATACACACAAAAAAAAAACATCAAAATATATTTACCTACATAAATAAAAATCTAAATACCAATTTTGAGCCCTTTTTATAGAGGAATTTATAGATAATCAAGAATTTGTCTTGAAACCCTATAAAATAGGGTTCACTATGACTGCTAAGCTTGTGGATGGTTTATTTAATTATTAAAGAACATTTAGGACTTTATAACTACTTTAATCACTGCTATAAGTTTTCCTAGTCACCACATACACCATTTAGAGGTTTCAGTTTGTCTTTAGAACAAGTTGAAAAGATGACTATGTTTGAAACTACAAGACTATGTTAACTCGAGTAAGATTCTCTTCATTTCTTAGGATCTCCAGTAACTATAAACACTTAAAAAATATTTTTAAAGGAATTAAATATTCATATATACCTTTTAATATCATTAGACACTCCCATTTGACACTCCCATCATGCACATTTACATTGAACATAGTGCTTTCTAAAAACTGTAGGTGTCTAGTTTCTCTATATAACCCTACAAAATAGGGTATGGAAAATATTCCTGATAAATCAACTCACAAGGTTATTTCTCATTATTTCACTTAAATCATAGCCTCTTAATTAATTTTTAACCACTCTCCACTTTATTGTACATTCCTCAAAGAGAGTTTCTTGGCTTGAGATAGGATCTATAATCACTTATATGTTTTTGGTGATTTCTTTCATAGGGTGTTTGGAAACTATTGAGCTACATTTGGATAATTTAGAAAACAAACTAAATAAAAGTTTACCATGAATACAAATGGAATTAGTGACTTACCACAACATCAAACACTTCAAATATGCATATATAGTCTTTCTTAAGATGGAATACTAGCCACAATGCACAGGTAATATAGACACAAATCTAAAAACTTGCCATGATTTATTATAGCATAACATAAGAATATTATTAAAAAAACTCAATCCACTATAATCAATTATAAATCACTAAAATATATTTCCACTCAAAATCTCATACCATACTATTAATTTTTAAACCACATAGTAAATTAGTTTCTAAACTCAGTTTTCAAGATGAATCAGAGTCTATAAATTAGTTATTAAAATCAAGAAATATTTATTGATTTATGGGGTTTCTTCTCCATTTCAATCTCATATTCACCCCAAAATAATTTTACCAAAAGCATTTACAACCTTATATAAGTCTATAACTACTTTTCAATGGTTCTTCTTAACATAATGATAAGACTAAACTATTCATACCTAGCACACTTGTCTAGATGACTTATTGAATGACTTAAACATGTACCTAAAGAGATGTGGACCCATTTTCAAGAATCAAAATAAAATAGACTAAAATTTGGATATTTTTATAAAGGATTGAGGATCCAACTTGCCTCTTTAAATTTTAATTTTCAAACTTTCCAAAAAGGCAAGAAAATCCCTTTATGAATCATATTCATATTCTAATTAATTATAAGACCCCTAATTAGTATAAACACACTCCATAAGACTTATAATAACTATTAAAACCAAAAATTGAAGGCCTTTTGGAGATGCCCCTGCATCACACTACCAAGGGGAAAAGAAAAACTTTCCCTAAAAGTTATAAAAAATGCTTGCATGATGTACCACACTTGCTAAATTTTGATCTCCATTGCTTGTCCTCCTAGATCCCAAGGTATAATTTAAGATTTTAGACCTTATTTGCCTTTGTCTACTACTAAAATCAATTTCTCTTACATATGTGCATGCTCTCTTTAGCCACACTTGTACCCTCTCTTGCCTCTTTCTATTTTCCTCCATGCTATACATGCAAGACACAAAAAATCATTAAAGAAAACATGTTATTTATTATGACCTTGAGGCATTATCCAAATAAATTCCATGTTTTATTGTTGTTATTTCTCCCATTCACCTTCATGTGCTTTTTATTATTCACTCTTTTTGTTTACATCAGCCACTAATACATCTTCCTCTTATCTCTTCATGTTTTCTTCTTCACCTACAACTTGTAATTCAACCTCAATAGTTGTAAATTAATAATATAGAGTGATTTCATATGCTTGAATTATTTTTTCCTTCATTCATTCCATTATCTTGGATATTACTTCTACATTACACAAGTCTATGTTCTCTTTTGTAACCTCCTTAACCATCTCTTTATACATATGATGAAGATCAAATCCATATTCTTTATTCAAAGACTCATTCAAACTCGAATATGCCTCAAACCTTTCCTTATGTTATTGTCCCATTTCTCATTTGGATTCACTTACATCTTCTTGAATCATTATTTAATCATTATACATTCTATCTTACTTCTATTTTAGCTAACCTACTTATTCTTGTTCCATCAACATGACTCTACCTTGAGTCTCTTCTTTATCTTACCTTCTCTTGATCACTAGTTGGTCATATGATTCCTCTTTTTATTTCTTGAGCCTATGCATGGGCTCAACTATTTTATTCTTTTCCTCATCTCTCATGCCTACTTTAACACATGTCAAAACATCATTACTTTGAAATCCATCAGGCTTGATTGCATCCTTTTCCTTCATCTTTGGTTGTTTTTTCAACACCTTAAACTATTTATTCACTATACCAATCCCTTCCTATATTTTATTTGTCTTTATGATGTATTTGAGAGGCCATCTCACTCATTTTATAACCATAATTGAAAAATTAGGTCTAAGTTATACCATAACATGTTCTAATTTTGCCAAGACTATCCTCAACTTAGCAATCTCTCTCATAATCACTTCTTCTTTATTGTGGCATCCTTCTTATGTTAAGCCCTTCATCTTATTTCACTCTCTTTTCTTCACTATCTCTATTCCTCTTGAAAAAACTTTGTACTTGATTTCTTTGACCTCACCTAGGTTTCTCTCCCTTGACTCTCTGTCTCTCTCTCTTGGAGTCTCTTCTTATCCTCATTTAGGACTTCTTCTCTCTTATACTACCTATAAGACTCTCTCAAGCTCATATATGATATTTTATCTTAGAGATCTTACTATCTCTGTCCTTCTCTAAGCCTTCATGGTTAAGGTATTTGCCACTTATATTATCCCTTTATTTATTTTAACTTATTAATGCATCTCTATCTTAAACTTGAAACCTCTTTAGTAGCCTTACAACATTATTTCAATAAACTTAATCACATATACAAACTAAAGTAAAAAAAATATATGTACATTTGCTTTATGAATACATACTTCACCTACTTCCCTAATGATCCTTATTTCTTAATACCAAATGATTAATAGGGATTCATTATATTTTTTTCTTAATGAATGAAAACAATAAACAACATGCACCTCCTTGTGTACCTTTCCTACAATGCTTAATTTTATAACTTTAATCTACTAGTTATCAATAACCTTTTAATTCTATTAGATTCTACCTTTAGGTCCTACACACTAGGCACACAACTCACATTCATACATTCACTTCATACTAGGCATTCATTCTCTCTTTTTATCACTCCATCTCCTTATTTAGGTTTTATGGTTTATAACCCTTGGTTGAATCTTTGTTTTTGGTTCCTTTAAATCATATAATGTTTCTTGATATTAATATCATGATCAAACTACCCATATTTACATCCTAACCAATTTAAAACTTCCTTCAATAGAATTATCTTTACACATTGACAACTCTTTCCTTGAAACTAAGTATTTACTATCCCTTTTAAAGTGTTTTCTACCCTATACGATAGTATACGAAGTCAAAACCAAAATAAAAACATATTTAAGGATACCCTCTCTTACACTTTTTAAATGATCTTAGTTTAAATACACTATTTGGTCTCTTTTGTTTGACCTTTTATCTCCCTATTTAGGTCACTTATGTTTTATCCTAGCCTGTGAACACTCAGTCACCTCTAGTTTGTACACTAAAAATTGTATATAAAAAAAACCTCAAAATATATTTAGCTACATTAAGCATAGTCTAAATATAAAATTTTAACCATTTAAATATGGTATAATTTGTAGATAATCAAGAATTTTTCTTAAAACCCTAGAAAATAGGGTTCAGTATAACTATCAGACCTGAGGATCGTTTATTTACTAATTCAAAAAATTTGAGGAATTTAAAACTATTACGACCACTATTATAAGTTATATTAGTCACCACATATGATATTAAACAATTATTTTCCTTTTATAGGTCTCAAATCATCTTTTAAACAAGTTAAAAAGATTACTATGTTTGAAATTACAAGACTGTGTTAACCCAAGTAGGGTTCTCTTAGTTTCTTAGGATCTCCAAAAAATATCAACACTTCAAAACTATTATTTAAGGACTAAATAATTAATATATACATTCAAATATAATTAGACACTCCCTTTTGACCCTACCATCATGCACATTTACATTGAATAGAGTGCTTTCTACAAACTAGAGGTGTCTAATTTCTCTATATAACCCTACAAAATAGGGTATGGAGAAGATTATTGATAAATAAACTCACATGGCTATTTCTCATTACATAACTTAAATCATAACCTCTTAAAAAAAATTAATCTCTCTCCACTTTCTTTTACATTCATCAAATAGAGTTTCTTGGCTTGAGATAGATTCTATAATCACTTACACGTTTTTGGTGATTTCTTTCACAGGGTGTTTGGAAACTATTGAGCTAAATTTTTATAATTTATATAAAAAAATAAATCCAAGTTGAACATGAATAAAAATTAAATTAGTGACTTACCACAACATCACTCACTTCAAATATGTGTATACAATCTTTCTTAAGATGGAATACTAGCCACAATGCACAAATAGTATAGACAACAATCTTGCCAAGATTTTTTCTAGCATAACATAAGCATATTCTTAAAACCACTCAATCCAATATAATAAATTATAATTCAATGACATATATTACCACTCAAAATATCATACCATACTATCACTTTTCAAACCACATAGTAACTCAGTTTCAAAACTTAGTTTACAAGATGAATCAGAATCTACAAATTAGTTATCAAAATCAAGAAATATATATTACTCAGTGGGGTTTCTTATTTATTTCCATCTCATATTCACCCCCAAATAATTTTACCAAAAGAATTTACAACCTTATATAATTATATAACTACTTTTCAATGGTTCTTCTTAAAACAATGATAAGACTAAACTATTCATACCTAGCACACTTGTCTCGATGACTTATTGAATGAAGTCAACATGTACCTAAAGTTATGTAGACCCCTTTTCAAGACTCCCAAGAAACTATACTACACTTTGGATCTTTTACAAAGGATTGAGGATCCAACTTGCCTTTTTGAATTTAAATTTTGAAACTTGTCAAAAAGGTGGGAAAGTCCCCTTATGAATCATAATAAAATTATAATGAATTATGAGACCCATAATTAAGACAAACACACTCTCTAAGACCCCTAATTAGGACAAACACACTCTCTAAAGGCATTTTGGAGATGACCCTACATCACTTTGTCATCTAGTAGTGAGAACCCCTTAGATTTCTCAATGTACAATTCTTCTTCAAAATTCCCATTCAAAAAGGAAGATTTGACATCCATGTGTTATACCTTGAATCTTTTGAATTGTGCATATGCTATAAATAATCTGATGGCCTCCAATCTTGCTACTAGTGAAAATCTCTTATCAAATTCTACCCTTTAAAATTGTGCATATCCATTGCATACCAATCTATCCATGTTCCTATTGACTTCTCCATCTTCATTCAAATTGTTTCTAAACACAAATATTGTGCCAATGACATTCTTGTCTTTAGGACTAGGAACAAGTTCCCAATTCTCATTATTTTCTATTTGGTCTAACCCCTCATTCATAACACCTATCCAAATTTGTATTTTTTTACTTCTATAAGACTCTTAGGTTCAATATTGGATAATAGAGAAACATTCTCTTTATTTATATTACTTACCGATATTCTCCTTGTTTACATACCTAAATTCTTATTTCCAATGATTTGAGATTCAGGATGATCTCTTTGAATCTATCTAGAGGGTCCTTTTGAGTCAATTCTCTCTTTAACCTATTCTTCTTCCTCATCAACCTCTATAGTCTCTTATTAATTCTTTAAGTCTAGATTTTATAAAGTGTCCTTTGAGTTTGAGTGTGATTTCCTTGTCTCATCAATCTTTACAATGGTGATTTACACATTATTTTATATCCTCTTGTTATAAAATATATAAGTTGAGCTCAGTGATGAGTACCTAATAATATGCCTTAATAATATCTAAAATGAATTTTTTCTAAGTCTTCATCATCTCTTTTGATGAAACATTTACTCCCAAACACTCTAAAGAGTTCCATATTTCTAGGTATGCCCTTCTATAGTTCATAAAGATTCTTATTTCCACTAGTCATTATCTATCCTCTATTCAAAATATAGATATAAATACTTATTTCCTCTCTCCAATATCCATTATATAATATAAAATCATTTAACATAGTTCTATCCGTCTCTTTAACTATCATATTCTTACTTTCCACTACCCCATTCTACTGAGGTGTCCTAGCTACTAAGAATTTTCCCCTTATTCTATGAACCTTATGGAAGTCATCAAACTCATTAGATAAAAAATCCTCTCCGCTATAAAATATTAGGCACTTGATATTTCCATTATTCTCATTCTCAACAAGAGCCTTAAATTCTTTGAACTTGTCAAGATCTTATATCTTTTCTTTCAAGAACGGAATCCAGGTCATTCTTGTGCAATCATCTATGAGTAACATGAAGTAACTATCTCTATGAATTATTTAAATTATTTTAGGCCCAAATAAATACATTTTTATTAACTCTAAGGGTTTTGTATTAGAGTACTCCTTGGACTCTAACATTCTTGTAGTCTATTTACCATGTTGACATACCTTGCAAAGTATGTTTGTAAGTTTGGTGATCTTGGGCATATTCTTTATAGACTTATTGGTGCTAATATTGACAATATTTTCAAATTTTGTGTGACCTAAACTTATATTCCATATCCAAATTTAATATATCTTATTGATGAAGAATATCTCCTTGATCTCATTCAAGACATATAGATTATTCTTAGTCCTCATAGAAGTGGCAATTAGCCTTCTAGATTTGGCTCTCCTTATCTCACATCCTCTTTCATGAAATGTTAGTGTGAGTAATTTATTACACATTTTATTTACACTAATAAGGTTATGTTTCAAACCTTCCACACAAAACACATTTTGTGTCTTGGTCTTCCCATTATCCAAACTCAAAATACCCTTGCCAACTATATTGGCAATTGTGTTATCTCTAGACCTCATTGTTCTTGTATCACTATTATTCAAATAGATGAAATTATTTCTATATCCTATCATGTGGATTGATAAACCAATATTTATATACCATTTCATGCCTTTATCTTGAATATGAAAGGAACTATGAGCTAGCATAAAATCTTCTTTGGTCTTTTGTTCCTTATTTGAAAATAGTCAATCTTGACTCTTGTGCTCAATATGATCCATGCTAACTTATTTTTGATTCCATACCAATGTCTTATCCTTATTATAAATTATAGGAGATTCATATGTCTTGTTTAATATTGAGGTCCTTTTATATCTATTAGAGTAGAGTCTTTCAATGTGTCATATATTTTTGTAGATGTAACAAACAACATTTTTATACTTAACACTTGACTAAATTCTCATTTTCCCATGTTCCCATGATGACTTATCATTTATTGCATTGGGATACCTAATTTTATTTTCATGTTAGTACTCATCACTTATTTTTACTTCTCATTGTCTCTCTCAAAATTTCTCATTTTTTCTATGAGCTCCTCATGGTCAACCTTCAAGGAATCTAACTTTATCCTCAATTGGTCATACTAAACTTCCTTTAAATTAATCCTTGTCTTGACACATTATAACTAACTCTTGGTATCCTTGATATTATTATTTTGATTATTCAAATCATTAAGGGAACTTATGATCTTATATTCAAGGTTTACTTTAGCTTCTTTTTCTTCACTGACATAGTAGACTTCTCCATCATACATGTCTTATTTCTATTGATCACAAGACATCTTGTGCTTATCAGTATCACCTTCAAGTAGTTAGAATTTTCATAAAGGACTAAACTTTGATATCAATTTTTGGAAGCATAATGATTGAGAGGGGGGTGAATCAATCTCCAAAACCTTTAATCACTTTAATTTATCATTCATGAACTATCAAAGCAATATAGTGAACTAGCAACACATCAAGAATCATGAGCATGAGACAAGAGCATAACACATAAAACACTTGTTTAAGTGGGAAAAACTCAAGGAGAATAAAACCCATTGATATATATATATATATATATATATATATATATATATATATATATATATATATATATAAATGGAATATATTATTATAAGACACATGAAATTTAGTAAATCACCCACTTCACATGGAACATAAACCACAACTAGTTGAACATAAAATTAGTTAGGCTTTAATGAGAACCAACTTATAAGGAGTCACCAACCCCCTAGATGACATCGAACTAACTCAACCAACATGAACCACAACTAGTTGAACATCAACTTAGTTAGGCTTTAACAAGCACCAACTTATAAGGAGTCACCAACCCCCTAGTTGACATAGAACTAACTCAACCACTTTGTCAAATTGATAAACTTTAGGATACCTTGTTTATCAACCAATTGATGATGACCACCTCTTTAGTTCTTCACACTCTTAGTCTTCTCAAACTGCCTTATAAGATTCTTTACTCCATTAGGTCTTTTCAAGACATATTAGGTCATTTGACATTCATAGTCACATATAGTACCCATATTATATATTAATTATAGTTTATTTGAAAATTTATTATGGTATAAAATACTTCCTTTAGTCCTTTGAAGTGTTATATCTTCCACTCTAACTCATTCATACACAAGCTAGACAATTAGACCTATTAGGCCTTATTATTATACTTCGCTCTGATCATACACCTCTTGGTGAGCCATACACACTTTACCACTTATATTTTAAATATAATATCCATTATTAAATTCCATAAAAATTAATAAAATATTAAAATAGGTTAGTCATAACATATCAGACCAAAACCCCTTTTAGGCCTTAAGGAGACCTAATTTAATTAGGCCTTAATTAGTACACATTACCCTTAGGTCTTATTGGAACACCTTAAAAATAATTAAATAGAAGTAAAATATAATATTTCACTCAAATATACCCATAATAATCTCATATTATGTTCATGACACCTTTTATCTCCAACCACCACTTGAAGCATGCCATTAACACTATTCACAATTAGACATGTGCATACTCAGAAAGTTTGTCTTTAACAAGCATAAACAAAAGTTTTACCAAAAAACATGGAAAAAAAATTAAATATAAATAATATAGATGAACACATGGTCATAATAATTTTATTTATACTTCACAACTTAGGGTAAAAGGATTCAAACCATCTCTACAAGTAGCCCACTCAGAACTGCCAACTAGCCTTAAAACATAGTCATGGAAAATTGAAATTATGACACCTAAAGGAAAATAATAAATAAATTAACATACATAAAAATTATATTAAAACCTTATCATAAAAACCTATAAAAAAATATCATAACATATAATAATAATATTGGTCTTGCAGACCAATCCCATGACCTTTCTGTATACTAACCTCACTGAGTTAGACAAGTCAACTTGTGAGAAACTTTTTGATATATAAAATGATATTAAAAACTTATATATTAAAATTGAATTTTATTATGGGTATTTAAAAATTTATATATGAACTTGGATTCATCCCTAATCCATTATAACATATCCCTAATCACTTTCTCACTTCTACTTGGGTTTCTCACTATTTGCACCATTAGGCATGTTAGTGATAGGTTATTTTGGATGACCAGTTTAACAAAATTGTGATATATAAACTGATTATAAACCATAATTTAAATCAATTAAAACTATCAAACTTTGTCCTCCATCCATTTATAAACTTTGACTTTGTCAACTTTGACAACTACAATAAATTTATGAAAAACAAGACTTTTCCTATAGGGTCTACTCACTCACTTGAAGACTCAATAAAACCTAGATATTATTGGGAGAGTTTAATAAAAAATAAAATAGCTTTTATATAAATAAAAATCCATTATGATTACTTTTTATCAATATCTTTCATATTAGGTCATTATTATGGTTTTAGAGAGGGTTAACATTATTTATAGTATTAACAATTATTCATAGAGGAATACCCATAATTTACAAAAATAATGCCTATAAATTTTATATAGGAACATTACTAATATCTAAAAAACATCTCAAGTTATAATTCAAAGGTTAAACATGCAAATGAACACTTGAAAGTCCTTCTCAGGTTGATAACCCTTCATTTTGTACACACAAGAGACCTTAAAACCACTTTTCATGCCTTTTATTACAAACCATAACTTTAAAATTCATAAATATGCTTAAAAAACTTAAATTAAAATTTTAAATTCTTACCTATTCACACATACCTTGGAAATTGATCTTGATACCTCATTCAGCCACACTCTAACCATTTCACTTTACTACACCTAAGTCTTCACACCTCATTAGGTATTGAATTGGCATTCAAAAATATTTAAATGTGATATATACCTCACTTAAATTATCAAAAAACATATCACATGTTCAAATAATTTCAAACATACTTCATATTCCTTAATGACACCTCATTAGGTCAGGCAGGGTGTAGAACTAGTCAAGTTGAAGACTTAGGCTAAAGGTCTTACCCTTGTAGGCTTACCTTGAAAATATATTGAGTGTTACAATGCATAATTTTAATTATTATGGAACCTTATAAATCCTCCTATGCTTATGTGCATCCATCTCACTAGGCTACCATGCTCATACCATCTCACAAGATTCCTTCATGATATGACTAGTGTCATGACTAGGCTTCTCAAACACTTGAGACTTGAAAAATGACCTTGAAACACTTCTTGATGATTTTATACCTTGATCACATGACTAAAATTAACTTAAAACATTTTCATACATCTCAATTATTCAATCAAATAATAACATTCTTCAATGACCTCATGTATAACCTTTAAAATCAATGCCAAACCTTAATAACAGGAACAATGCTCAAAATCTCCTTGGATACCAACACGCAAACTCCATAGTCCCCTTGAGATACATAAGTATCCTTTTAATTTATTGAACATTATTTTACTTTGGCTCTACTTGAAATATTCCCATAAGACCTACTACTTGTATGATATCAGGCCTAGAGGTAGTAATATATAGCAAACTTTCAATTATTAACCTATATGATGCTTGATTGACCTTTGAAGATTCATCCTCCTTGCTTAAGTTACACCTTGTGATCATAGGTATGATAACTACCTTGAAATATACCATCTTAAATTTATTCAACATCTCTCTTATGTACTTATCTTATGAAATGAATATACCTCTTTCTGATTGAATGATTTGTAACCCAAGGAAGAATGATAGTTCTAGCATGGACAACTTAAACTCATTATTCATCACATTTTCAAAGGCCTTAGTCACAATCTCACTATTTACACCAAATATGATGTCATCTACATATAAACCACTATCAACTAATGATCATTTTCTATCTTTATGCATAGATTTTGTCTGCACATCCTCTCTTGAATCCTTGGTCTAATAGGTACTTGTCCAATCTATCATCCTAAGATCTAAGAGCTTTATTTAGACCATAAAAAGATTTTTTAAATATACACACATAGTCCTTATTACATTATAATGAGAATCCCTTAGGTTTATATACATACATGTCCTCTTCCAAGTTCCCATCTAGAAAAGTTGAGTTAACATCCATATGATACACCTTGAACCCTTTGAAGCCTACATATGCTATAAATAATCTGATAGCCTCCAACAATGCTACTAGAGAAAATGTCTCCTCAAAGTCTACCCCTTATACTTGGGCATACCCTTTTCATAACAATATATATTTATTCCTACTGACTTCTTAATTTTCATTCAACTTGTTCCTCAACACCCATTTTGTACCAATAACATTCTTGTCTTTAGCCCTAGGAACTAGTTCCCAAGTCTCATTATTTTCTATTTGGTCTAACTCCTCATTCATGTCACTTATCTAAAACTTGTCTTTTCTTGATTTTATAAGGTTATTAGGTTCATTATTATATAATAGAGAAATAATATCTTTATTTATGTTACTTAACATCTTGTAGGAACCCATCAAGACTCAATCTCTCTAAGTGCCTGCCTTAAGGGGTGCACTAGGAAAAGGGTTGGTAGACCTTTGGTGCTTCACAATATTATTATCCCTTATTACCAAATTATTACCAATCCAACCAGCTCTTAAAACCATTCCCTAAGCTATTACTCCCCCCTTGCACAATCCTCCAAGATTTTTCCTCTTTTCATCATCCTTTTCTTTCCTTAATACCCTTTTGGATAATTAGTTATACTAGGTTGACTAGGTTAACCCTATACCATCTAGGATTATTTTTCACTTTTTAGGTTTGTTAGCCTTTTGACCAAACTAGTCTAGACCTAGTGAGTTATTCTTGAAAACATACAAGGTTGATTGGGTTGACCCTAAATAGTCAACATTTCTAGAAGGATTTAGGGTAAGATCCACCTATAAATATAAGATCATTTCATCATTATTTTAATATGCTATCAAGATTTATTATTCTCTTATGATTTTTTACAATCTTCTCTTCCACCATTCTACTTGAGGAGTCTTATCTTAGGGTTTCTAATTGGATAATCTAGTCTTGTGGATAAGTCTTGGATGTTTTGGCCTTTCTTAGTTATCCTTACAAACCATAATAACCTCTTACAAATCCCCTTTGGCCAAGGGAGAGAATGAGTATCAACAGGTTCACATTTAGGTAAGTATATTCTAAATTTATTCTCCTCTCTTTCATAGATGTAAATAGCATAAGTATTGGATTGAATAATATTACTCTTAATATTTCATATATTAGGGTCTTACTCATACTTAGCTTAATTGAGATTCTATTATACATGTTTTTATTGCTTTATTAACCTCTCATATTGTGCCACAAGATTTGGTGTGTACTAGATTAGATTTACTTTCTTTCTTATTATAATAAAGTGAACATTAAACCTAGGACTCTTTTAGGGTTATTACGTGATTATGTTAGACTTTAGCCTTTGAAACCATTCCTAGCATGGTGTATTATGACAAGTGATCCCCTAATTAGGTCTAGTAGATCCCCATATTGGTCATGTTCCCACTTAACAAATATATTCCCAATTAGAAGTGTAGGTATGTTGTATCTTCTCCAAGCCAAGATTGATTTATAGATATGATAAATTTTTGATTGTATAAATTATGGTGAAATTGATGTGAACTAACCTTTGTAGGATTTGTTCATATTATTTAATTTGTTTCATTCTTTCATCATTATTTTTATCATATATTTGTCATACCGGATCAACTCTGTCAACATAATATATAAATTTTATACATAGGTTTTTAGGTATATGATACTAGATCAACTTAGATGACCCAATGTAGGTTTTCAACTTTCTAGACATTCAGACTAGATTACTAGGTCAACCTAGTAGACCCTATATATTTTTAGACATCCAATTCAAAATACTAGTTCAACCAAGTTGACCCTATACATTTAAGGCAATCAATGACAAGCTTTTATAAAGCTTAATCGACCTAATTGACCCATTTAGTATAATTTTCAAGCATAAATCAAGGTTACTGAATATAAATCTTCATTCTCTACATCTCTAATCCACCAACATTCCTTTATATCTATCTATCTCTTTCTTTATAGTGTTTATTTTTATAGTTTGTAGTCTTTAAAACTACCCTTGCATAGTCAATTAGATTGACACTATCGACCCAATTCTACATTTTGTGTGCTATCTAAATAATTGAGTTGACTTTATCAACCCTATTAATTTTTAGACCTTGCTTCCATAGTAAAAATTCAACCATGTCAACCCTATTCTATATTTTTTGCATACATTATTAACCATATCAACATTGTACCTTGTTTCAAAGTTGGAATTAACCTTGTATGCTAGTAATTAATTCACACTTTCTTTTCTTATTGCTTGCATTCTTAGAATAGATCACATAGTTTAATTAGGTGGTTTTTAATTAATTTTTTAGTTCACTATTTTATATTTTATGCACACATGGCCAAATCACATAATCTAAATAAGAATATTAACATTTGTCTACCCAAGGGCAACCTACTTGAATTTCATCACCAAGGGGAAAGTTGACTTGATACTTTGGTCAAGTATAAAATATGGTTAATGATATATTCTAGCTAAGCACCCAATACCCTTATCAATGTGGTGTGTGAAGTGAGGGGGTAGGCCCCAATACCAATCCTATATCATTGCCATTATAGTCCCTTTCATCCCAAACTACCTAAAACCATCCTTAGATTGTCATTCTATTTCTTTGCTTATAACCAACTTCTTATCACATTTAAAAACATATATCAATAATCTAATAAATATTCAGGTTTACTAATTATTTATCTCTTTACTTTCTAAGTTGATTTCTTAATATTTTCTCAATTATATTTTTTATTAAAAAAACTTGCATTAGCCAGCATTGGTGCAAGGTTTTATTGTTTGTGCCTCATTTTGAGTGGCCAACATTAATCCAATTGACTATTTGTTTCCTTTCAGCTATTCATTTTCAAATTGCTTACAAAAGTTATCTTGTTTTATTTCACAACCTATTTTAGGATTCTTAATTTTCCCTATGTACCTTTTTACATCCTATGTTCACTATAGTGGATCGACCCTATCGACCCTATATAGTTTGTAGACCCTGATTTTTCCTTTTTCAATCTTTGTTTACTATACTAGATCAACCCTGTCAACCTTTAATTATTTTCAAGCCTTATTTTCTATACTTGGTTGACCTAATCAGCCATGTACTACTTTATACCTTCCTTGTTTATCAATCTAGTTCTCTATATATCCTTATTTACATTATGATCATCTATCTTGAGTCATAACGAAATATCATATTAGAATCTTCTTGGATAACTTGAATCCATTTAGATACTATATGGGATGTTCATTTCTCCCTCTCTTTTCCCCCAAAAAACACCATCACTCTTAGGGCACCTGTTCCCCTCTTTCATCCATGAACTACAATATGGTACAAATAACACTTCAAGATGAAGTTGATAGATCTAATCATTTATATACTTACCAAGAAACTTCTCATCTTCAGAATCTTTAAAATAATGTGGGTGTAATTGATACAATTTTACTTAACAATCCCACTATTAATCCTTCTTCTAGTAGTCCTCCCCCTAATACCAACTTGGAGAATGCTCCTACTAACACCAACCCACATCCTAATACAACTCAAATTTTATCCCAAGTTATCCAAAAAATGAACATAATGAAAAATTATAATACCAACCAAATGATGTAACTTCAACAACATATAATTAATGTGGCCAATCAACCTCCAACTATGCATCCTCAAGCTAATCCCAATTTCATTCCCCCACCTCTTCAAAATGCCTAAGACAATGATATTCTTTAATTCTTAATGAATAACAAGATGCTTCAAACCATTCAAAATGAGCCTTTAACTCCCTTCATTGTATCCATTGATATTGGTAACATATCTCCACCTATCAAATATGATGGGACTAAAGACCCTAACTCATTTATCAAAGCCTTTGGCAAACTTTACAACACATGGATCCAAACTAATACCTTTGCCACATCTAAAATCTTAGTGAAAACCTTCAATGGTGATGTATTAGAATTGTATAATCAACTTCCCCAACATTCTCTTTGGAAACTTGAATATTTGGTTAATCCTTTGGTTAAAGAGTTTCAACACAATGATCTTCTTAAAAATTCTCTTAGCCACTTCATCAATGCTAAGCAATCTCCTAATGAATCATCTCATGTCTTTATTAAAATATGGAAATATTTAACTCATAAATCCAACCATAACATGACTAATGATAACTTATTCAAACTTTTGATCACAAATTTAATTCCCACTCTTTAATCTAAGGCTCAAACCTTTGCTCCCCAAACACTTAATGAAACTCTTGATAAAGCTAAATGTGTAGAGTTTTTCATGAAGCAATTTGAACTTAATCCTAAAATTCTTAAAGGATCTTTCCAAACATCTAATGATATCACTATTAATACTCTACAAACCAAACAAGGAATCACCAAAATTTATTTTTATTCACCTTCTTATACACCACCTTTGGTTTAACAAATGAAATTATCTTTGTTGCTTTTAAAACCTTTCATCTATCCCAAGGTTCTTCCCAAATGGTATGACCCTATTCTATTTTTTTGGTTACATGACAACATTGTGCATTCTCATGAATCTTGTAGAGGTATAAATAATTTTTTTGTCTCCTATATGCTTTATGATTGATTCAATCATGAAGCTATGATCAATATACACCATCAAGAATACACAAGTGATTTTCAAAAATGATAAAATTCTAAAGCTTCTAATTCAATTAACCAAAAATATTCTTCAAATAATCAATAAAATACCAAGGATGTTTATGCCATTGATGCCGATTATGACCAATATTTCAATAATTCTCAATATTTTAATATAGCTAAGGTCAATTATCATTGTAAACTAGTTCACAAAGATCCCATTACCAAGCTTAAAAAACCATCTTTAGAGGACCAACTTCTTAAATACACTATCACTACTCATATTCCTTTAGAAGACTAAGAGGAACCATATCCTCCTTTCAATCTTCCAACTACATATATTCCTCCAAAATCTAATTTACCTCCTATACATCATGTTGATTCTTTTAAATCTCATTAGAACTTTTTTTAAGAACTCAATTCTATGCCTTGTAAAATATCTCTTATGGAGTTGGTTCATAATTCACCCTATCATCATAAGTTCCTTATGCAACAACTCCAATAAATTGAAGATCCATCTTCCATAGATGAAGAACCACCTTCTATTGAATCTCAACCTACCAACATCAATACCATTAAAACTATGTGTCCTTCTTGCAAACCCTCTATTAAATTCCTTGAAGATAACATGATTAATGATGAAATTCACTTTCATGATGATGATCCACCACTTTTCATCAAAGTATCTATTAATACCACTTTTATCCATAAAGTTATAGTTGATATAGGTTATAGTATTAATGTAACATCTTTATGGCTCATCCAACAACTTGTTTATAACAAGGATCATCTAAATAAAACCCATCTTACTTGTCATGGTTTTTATAAGACTAATAAAAAACCACTTGGTTATATTTGGCTTCCATTAAGCATTGGACCTAAGACTATTCAAACCAAGTTGATGGTCCTTGATCTTCATTTTTCTTATAACATACTCCTTGATCATCCATGGACTCATCGAATGAGAGTCATTACTTCTTTCGGTAGCTAATGTATTAAACTATTACATAATGGAAAATGATACAGGCATGAAGCTGATCTCAACCCATGGAGCATTTAACTTCCTAATCTTAAATCACAATATCATATTTATACCATTACTAAGATCAATATTGATCTTTTAACTAAGTTTTTCCATGTGAATCATAATTTACAAGTTACTCTTGAAAATTATGACGATGATGAGCATAATGACTTGTAACATACTTGTAATACTACCAAGTGACCTCCCTAGATTTTGCAATAGCTTCTTCCTTCTCTATTACCCAAGGATTATACTATTCCTCTTATTAATGAGATTACTTATTTCCCCCTTCATGTAATTATGAAGGGCCTTTTTTACTAGAATATGCCTTCACTTGTAATGATTTTAGAGTGGTCAAATTATTTCAAGGTCCTCTCATCATGTCTCCTTGTACATTCAGTAATATCAAGATTTCACCCTCTAAAACTTCCCCTGATTCTCAAGCATGTGCAATTTCTCTAACATATAATGATAAATATATCATGGCCCAAGCTCAATTTTGAGACTTAGATATCCAATATTATCAGAAAACCTTTACCCAAATTCATGATTTTATCCAAGATGTTCATACCATTTTTATAGATCATACCTTAGATCCTAAAGGTTATGTGCCTCTTACCAATTCTCCTCTTATCGACACTCCTTGGGTGGTAGTGTAAATTTTACCCTCTGAACCTCTAGAAATGTTTACATCTCCTTTACCATATACTAATCTAAGCATTACATCTGATCCTTCTCCTATCATTGAACCCACCAATATTCCAACCCGTTCTATTTCATCTACTTCTTCTACTCATAAAATTACACTAGATTCCAAGGCAATTGATGTTCGTCAAACACATTCTAAATATGATCACCATGGTAATCAAATTATAGATCTTGAAGTAGATGTTGATAATTATGGTCCTCTTCCTACCTTACCTAGTGATGAAGATATCCTTGAGTTAATTTATGCTTGAGAACCTCAACTTCCTTAGCAACATCATAAACTTAAAAATTTTAGGACTAAAACTCCTTGCTTTAATAACTTCATTGCTAATATTGATCCTAAAACAAATCTAATTTATGCCTTACCTAATACACCATACCACTTTCAAGATAGAAATGCCATGTTTATTTTAAGAAACCACTCACATTGAATATGGTACTCCATCTTGTCTTTGACTAATTATAATTTCTCAAGAGCTTTCACCTACTAAACATGATACATTTATATTATTATTTTATAAATATCATTAGGATTTCACTTGGTCCTATGAGGACATGCCTAGAATTGACCCTAGCATTATGGTCCATAACACCATTACTTATCCTGATGTCAAGCCTATGTGTCAAAAACAAATAAAATTTCCACCTAAATTTTCTACTTTATGTCATAAATAAATCATCAAATTAATTTATGCTAAATTTATGAAACTAATGGATTGTTCCAAATGAGTTTCCAAAATTATTCCCATTTGGAAGAAATTAACTATGGTCATTCACATTTATATTGATTTCCACAATATTAATCTTAGTTGTCCTAAGGACAACTTCCCTTTACCTTTAATATATGCCATTGTTGATTCCATGACTGGTTACATAATATTCTCTTATGGATGGCTTCTCAAGATATAATCAAATTCATATCACTCTTAAGGACCAACATAAGACTACTTTTACCAAAGAATGGAGCACCTATTGTTATGTCAAAATTCCCTTTAGTGTTAAAAATGATGTATCCACTTACCAATGAATGATAACTCACATCTTTCATGATCTCATTGAAAAAATTGTTGAAACCTACATGGGTGATCTTATTGATAAATCTAAACATCATAAAAATCATATTTGATCATCTCCTTAAATATAAAGTTAGACTTAATCCTTAAAAATGTTTCTTTGGAGTCACATCTATAAATTAGGATTATTAGTCTCTCCATGGCATCAAAATTGACCCTACCAAAATTAGTGCTATCATCAATATGCCTATTTCTCATTCTAATCTCAACATTCATACTTATGTACGAAAACTTAAGGTAATTAGATGATTCATCCCTAAAATGACATACTGAATTCACTCCATCAATTCCCTTCACAAGAAAGGTATTGCTTTAGAATGGATGGATCCATGTAAAAAATCCTTTGATAACATGAAAGAGTCATTTCTTCATCCATCTACACTTCATCTTCATTCTAGTAATGAACCCTTAATTATATGTACTTCTTCCACACCTATTTTATTTAGGGCAATGCTTTCCCAACAAGATAATATAGGAAGAGTATATGTTATTTCCTATATTAACTAAAGCCTCATCGATTATGAGACACATTATACCAAAATTGAGCATGATTGTCTCACCATATATTTTACAACTTAAAATCTTCACCACTATATGCTTTACTAAACAACTTATATCATTATTCATTATGATCCCCTTCATCATTTATTCTATAAAGTATTTATTTTTGGAGATAGAATAGGTAAATGGATGGTCCTCCTTATGGAATTTGATCTTTGCATCATCACTCAAAAATCTATCAGAGGGAAAATGATAGTAGATCAACTTACTACAACTCCCATTTTTTATATTTATTCTCTTCAATATAATCTTCTAGATGATAATATCCTTTACATTGAAGGTCTTAATCAAGCTATTTCTCTCAAAGATTATTTTCATAGCTTTACCGTTGATCTTGAAACCAATCATCTAGATGAATCCACTACTCCATTTGATACTACTAAAACAAAATTAGTTATCAAGGAGCTTCCTAAAATTAATGTCAACTTACATGAGGATACTTGGACCCTTCACTTTGATGGTGTCAAATATCTTCAAGGAGCTAGGGTAGGTTGTATTATCACAAGTCCTCTTGGCAAGATCATTCCTTTAGCTTTTTTATTCACCTTTGATATCACCAACAATATGTCCAAGTATGAATCTCTCATTTTAGGCATCATAGCTTCTCTTGATTTATACATTCAATACATTTATGCTTTATGTGATTCTCAACTTATTTTTTATCAAGTCAGTGGTGATTATCAATGTAAAAGTGAGAACCTCATCACATATCATCAAATTATAACCACTCTTACTAAGGATTTTATTTCTTTCACTATTGAGCCTATTCTTAGAGACCAAAATTACATTGTTAATTCTCTTGCTTTTTAACATCTCTCTTTCATCCCCACCAAGTCCTTTCTGATCCTACTTTTTCTATACGAATAATAAAATCTCTAACCTCTACTCAACCACTAGATTCACTTATTTGTCATATTTAGGATATTACCATTTCAAAAATCCCTTGGTATAAATACATCATTCAATTCCTATAACATAAAACTTATCCTCCTAACTTAGACTCTCATGAAAAGACATGTATTCATATACAAGCTTTCAAGTATATATTTCGACACTACATCCTTTATTATCACAATGCTAAAAGTAACTTACTCCATTATGTTAGGAAAGATGAGGCCCCTCCTCTTCTTGAAAAAACACATGGGGGAATTTAGGGTGACCACAGTAGTGGACATGATACAACCCACAAATGCCTACATATGGGCTACTTTTTTCCTACTCTTGAAAAGGATGCAATCGAATATGTTAAAAAGTGTAATCCTTTCCAAATTCATGATGATCTAATCCATTCACCTATAGATAAACTTCAAATTATCAAATATCCTTGGACATTTTCCATATGGTGATTTGATCTCATTGGTAAAGTACATCACTCCCAATATGGGCATGTCTTTATCATCACTTCTACTAGATATTTTACTAGATGCATAGAAGCCATGCCTCTTATTAACATCACCAATCCTACCACTTCCAAATTTATTATTAATCAAATCATTTGATACTTTGTTGTTCCCCATACCATCATTTTTTAAAATGGTGGTAATTTCAAAAACAAACATGTTAAATAGCTTTGCAATAAATTCAAAATCAATCACAAATTCTCCATGACTTATCATCCATAATGAAATGGCCAAGCCAAGGCCAATAATAAAATTCTCAACAAAATTATCTAAAATACAATCCATGAAACCTACATAGATTGGCATCTTCATCTTTACCCTGTGCTTTGGACCTATTAGACTAGCATACACACTGCCACTAGGGCACCTCCATTCTTGCTACTCCATGGCTTAGAGTCAATCCTTCCTTTATAAGTTTAGATTCCCTCTCTTTGTATATCTATTCATGGTATTATTCTTGATGAAGAATTACATGAATCTCATATTCATGACCTTGATATTCTTGATGAATGTTGTCTTTCCACCTTACAACATAACCACTAATATAAGGCTTGCATTTCTCAAAAACATAACAAATGTGTTAAAGTTTACACATTTAATGTTGGTAATCTTGTCTATAAATTAAAATACACCAATGATAAAGGAGGTAAATATGCCCAAAAATGGTTGGGTCCATATTTAGTCAAATATATTCATGGTTTAAGTACTTACCACCTTAAAACCAATGAAGGCCAAGTTTTCAAAGAGCCTACCAACACACAATTCCTTAAAAAGTACTTTGCTTAAACATTTCCTTCTTTTCATGATTTCTATCTACATCCATCTAAAAAAATTTGTAGGTTATTTACACGAGAATTTCCCTCTGTAGTAAGTTCCTTCCTTTCACAAACCTTTAGTCCTCCTTTTTGGTCTTTTGGTTTCTTGATGTACCATTTTATTATTTATCTTCTTGTATTTTCTCTTGTTTTGGCACCCCTTGGGTTTTTCTTTTGTGAGTTGCATTATAAGACCACAACTAGGACCATATAGTCCTTAAAAAACTACCATATTTTTTATTACCTCACTTTATCTTTCACTTTCTTGTTGGCACCACTTGGGTTTCTCTTTTATGAAGTTACAACATAAGATCATGGATATGACCTAGCCCTCATAAAATTACCATATTTTCATCCTATGATCCTTGTTCTCAAACTTTATCTTTTGATTCTTTTGTTAGATGGAATATATGCAAATAATCTATGTTAGCATGTTTTCTTCCATTTCCCTCATTCCTATGATAAATAATCACACTTTATTGTCATTATATCCCTTTTTACCCTTTATCACATTTTTTGTGATTTGAAGAAATTTAAATTATTCCATGTGTCATTCCTCTTAATTTCCCCTTCCTTTCACTCCACATTGGATAAAACAAGTATTAAGTCAAGATAGCACTTTTATTTCACCTAGATTTGCAAGACTCTTAGACCCCATTCTCTTTGATGTTCTCTCTCTTAAAAACCTTGTCCCAAGTATTCAAATGAAAGTCATATTTTAGCACCCATGTCTGGTTTTCCAAATCTATATGGAGGAGGAAAAAAAAAAGCCATCAATAAAGTTAAAATCCAAATCATTTCAATCAAAAGGAAATGATATATAAAAGGCAACATATAAATCTCAAAGTCAACATCACACCAAAAGACATGATCATAAGCATATCTCCTATCTCTAATCAAAGATAAAAATCCATAGTTGGCCTCACATAGAGCCAAGGTGCTCTAGGGTGTGTTATAAAAATATACTGGAATAGGGGAATTCAATAGACGCTATGGTGATACCTACTTATCATGCAAGTACCCAATCTTCGCAGTAGATTGATAACTCTTTAAGGGGTCATGAGGAATGGGGAACATGTTGTGGGGAGGTAGGTCCATTTTACTTTTCATGCATATAACCTTCATGGTTTGATATAAATCATTTGTTGACCCAAGAATTTTATTTCTAAGATAATTTATTCATAGTCCTTAAGGATGAAAGTCCTCTTATTTTGATAAACCTAATTTAAGTGTCTTGACTTTGATAAAGAGTTCCTTTACCTTGGTTTTTCCTTCATTCTACCCTCCACCCATTTCATTTCCCCCCTTGATAGACACATTATGATTATAAATCTATTTTCCCTTTTCTAATTCTTTCTTATTCACCTCTTAAAAACATGATAGCACTAATTTATTTTAGTTTTATCTATCCTTAGAGTGAAACAACATTTTTGAGAAACTATGGATTATTTTTTCTTTACACCATAAATTTACATTTCTAGACTTGTCTTACTTTCATTTTACCATTTATAATTTATTTCACTTTTATACTAGTATAAACACCTAAGTTCATACCCTTTTCCATTGTTGAGTGAATATGGCTTATTAATTCTCACTCATCAATGTTTTTTTCCCTTTTATACATATTTTTCCATTATTGAGTGAGATAAGGATTGTTATTGCTCACTCATCAATGTTGTTTTACCATTTTGTTTTTGTTTCTTATTTTACCATTGATGTTTGATTACCATCCTATTTGACATGTATCCTTTGGTTTGACTTGGTGAGTTTTTCTTTATTACTTAAGGTTTACTTGTTTGATATTTTTGTTTTTTAGTAGCCTTAGCTTTTTGATTACGTGATTTACTCTTGTTTTTGACTTGGTCATTTTTTCTAACATAACACTTGTCACCCTAGCTTGAAGAATTCCCAAGTATGTCCCATCCTTATAGCACCAACTATCTTTGATTTTATTACATTTTTGTGCTCTTTAGTTTTGTATTCATGGGTTTGTTGAAAGTAGTCTCTATGGCCTACATAATAAAAACTAACAACATAGAAAATAATCATCCCATGATAAAAATTAAGTCAAGGTATACATCACATATAATTTTTAGTCTTTTAATTTTTACATTTGCTTTTCTATTTATTTAATTTCAGTTATTTACGTTCAATTAATTTGTATTTAAAATACTATAACATTTTTTTAGCATGAACATTATATGTCCTTATGTTCTTTCTCAAATCACCATCCCTTATTGCACCTTAGTGACATGTGATGAAATTCAAATGGAGCATATGTATACACATGATATTTTAAACTTTTATCAAATATTGACACTTTACATATTTCAATAACCCATTGAGACTCAATTTCTCTAAGTGCATGCCTTAAAGAGTGCATCAAGAAAGGGGTGGGTAGACATTTGGTGCTTCATAGGATTGTTTTCCCTTATTACCACATTACTAACCATCCAACCAACTCATAAAACCATTCCTTAAGCTATTACTCCTCTCTTTCACACTCCTCTAATATTTTTTCTCTTTTCATCCTCCTTTTTTTGCCTTAATTCCCTTTTGGAAAATTAGTTGTACTAGGTCAACTGGTTGACCTTGTATTATCTAGGGGTATTTTTCACTTTTTAGTTTTTTTAGCCTTTCGGCCAACCTAGTTTAGATCTAGTGAATTATCCCTGAAAAGATACAGGGTCGATTAGGTTGACCCTACATAACTAATGTTTCTAGAAGGATTTAGGAAAAAATCCACCTATAAATACAAGATAATTTCATTATATTTCAATATGAAATAAAGATTTATTATTCTCTTTCACTTATTTATGATATTCCCTTCCACCATTCTACTTGAGGAGTCTTAACTTATGGTTTCTACTTAGAGAATCTAGTCTTCTAGATAAGTCTTAGATGATTTGGAATTTATTAGTTATCCTTAAAAACCAAAATAAACTATTAAAAATCCCGTTTGGCCAAGGGATATATTGAGTCTCGATGGGTTCACATTTAGGTAAGTATATTCTAACTTTTTCTCCTCTCTTTAGTAGATAAAAGTAGCATTGGCTATAATAATATTACTCTTCATATTCCATGTATTAGGGTCTTACTCATACTTATCTTAATTAATATTCTCTTATACACGTTTTCATTGATTTACTAACCCCTCATATTGTGCCACAAGCTTTGGTGTGCACTAGACTAGATTTACTTTCTTGTTTATTAAAATAGAGTGAACATTAAATCTAGGACCCTTTTAGGGTTGTTTCATGATTATATTAGACTATAGGCTTTGAAAGACTTCCTATCATGGTGTATTATGATAATTTATCCCCTAATTAGGTCTATTGGATCCCCATATTGGTCATGCTCCAACTTAACAAATGTATTTCCAATCAGAAGTGTAGGTATGTTCTATCTTCTCTGAGCTAGGATTGATTTGTGAACATGATGCATTTATGATTGTATACACTCTTAAAATAAAATATATAGGCTAAGATTATTGATGATTATCCCAAGAATAGTCCTTCATCAGATCTTGAATAAAACTTTCCTAAGTCTTCCTCATCTCTTTTGATAAAGCATTTTCTTTCAAACACTTTAAAGTGTTCCACATTAGCTAGTCTAACTTTCCATAGTTTATAAGAGGTTTTAATTCCATTAATCCTTATCTATCCTATATTTAAAATGTAGAATGAAAATTTCACTTATTATCTCTAGTATCCATTAGATAATATTGATTCATTTGTCATGGTCCTTTCCATTTCTTTAACTATTCTATTCTTTCTTTTAACTACCTCATTCTGTGGAGGTGTCCTAGCTACTAAGAACTATCTCCTTATCCCATGGACCTCATAGAATTCATCAAATTAATTGAACCAAAAATATTATCCTCTATCATATATTAGGAATTTGATATTTACAATCATTTTATTCTTAACTAAATCCTTTAATGCCTTAAAATTATCAAGAGCTTCTGACTTTTATTTCAAGAATGCTACCAAAGTCATTCTTGTGTAGTCATCTATGAGTAACATGAAATAGCTATCTCCTTGAATGATTTAGATTAATTTAGATCCATATATATCAGTTTGTATCAAATTTAAAGTTATTATAGTAGAATAATCATTATACTTGAACCTCATTCTAGTTTTCTTACCATGTTGATATGCCTTGCAAAGTGTATCTTCAAGTTTGGTGATTTTAGGCATATTCTTCACAGACTTCTTAGAGTTGATATTGGCTAGATTATCAAAGTTTAGGTGGCAAATATTTTTATTCCATAGCCACCTTTCATCCATATTTATCACAAATCATATCTCCTTATTTATTTCATTTAATACACAAACTATTCTCAGTCCTCTTAGCATTGGAAATTATCCTTCTTGATTTGGATCTCCTTATATCACACCCTCTATCATGAAAGGTCAACGTGTGCCATTGGTTGCACATTTGAATTAAACTAAGAAATTTATGTTTCAATGCTTACACATACATCATATTCTCTATCTTGGTATTCCTATCATCCAAACTCAAGATACCCTTGCTAACAATATTGGCAGTTGTCTTATCTCCAAATCTCACTATCCCTACAACATTCTTCTTCAATGAAATGAACTTGATCTTGTCCCTTATCATGTGGATTTATCAACCACTATCTATATGCCAATTCATGTATTCATATTTGATGTGAAATGTAATTTTAGCTAACATATATTCTTATCCTTTAGTCTTTTATTCCTCCTTCACCTTGTCCACAAGGTCTAACTTCTTGATCCACCTCTCAATTGTATGACTATGTACCCTTTTGTCTTGATTGGTATTCCTCATATGCCTCATCTTGAAATACCTTACAATATGTCATATCTAATCACAATTATAGCACATAATTCTACTTCTATATTTAAATGAGCATTCATCCTATTCCTACATGAGGAATTGATTCTAGCATGATGTCTACGATCCATAGCTCTATGTCCATATTGATTTCATGAGAAATAATAATCATTGAAAGAGTTCACATACCTTGTCTATCTGATCTAAATTGTCTTTTGATGGTTGTTTAATGATTAACCTCTACCTTTGTTGTCTCTTGAAGGAGTTATATTCTTATTTACTTGTTGATGGTTAATTTGTATCTCTAATTTGAGAGTTTATGCATAGGTCGTCACACTTTTAATACCATCAATTCCTGATAGTCCATTGTCATTTAATGTTTGACTCTTTTTTTTTTTTTTTTTGGTCTTCTTTGAACCCAAGACCTATCTTATCATATGGAGAATTCTATATATTAAAAATATATTGAGTATTTTAGTGTTATTTTCAAACTTATGATATATCTTTGATTTGATTGTTTCTTGATCTAATTATTCCTTCAAGGACTCCATTTTTATTCTAAACTTGGTAAATTATTCCTTATTGGTCGTAATACTTATAGTGATAATCTCAATTTGAGTTTCCAACTATTTAATGATCTCTTCATGTTTATTTGTGTTGTTACTTAGTATCTCCTCAAAGAGATTGATTTCTTCCTCATAACCCTTAACTAATGATCTCAATTTATGATTCTTACTTATTTATAACTTCAAATCCTCTCAAGCACTCACCAATTTTGCCTTAAGGTTCACTTCACCTTCTTCTTCATCTAATTCTTCATCTTCCATAAGACTTTTCCCTTTTAAACAACCTTCATTATCAATTTATATGGCCATGAATATAACTTCATTGCTATAATGATCAACACTATCATTATCATTATTAGATATACTTGTGTCACTTATACCAAAGGAGATACTATCTTAATTTGGTATATAAACTTCTCTTGTTTTTGAATGGGCCTTTCTTACCTTCATACTTCCTAAAGCACTTTTTTCTCTTGTCAAGCTGATATAACTTATCACCATTATGTTCATAATTCTCTCCATCATTCTCATTCTTATAATTTTTAGGGCACTTGTATGTAAAGTGACTAATATTACCATAATTAAATAACTTAAATGAAAACTTGCCCTTATACTTACCTAATCTTTTCCTTAGTTTTTTGACAACCATGGATTATATCTTGTCATCATAAGTATATGTATCAAAATCATCCTTGACCTTTTTACCTTGTGAATTTTCTTATCTTTGAATTTAAATTCATTTTTGGAATGTCTTCCATCACTTATTCTCATTTCATAGGTAGCTAAGATACCATGAAGCTCGTCTATTTGTAGTTTGTTGAGATATTTGATCTCCTCTACAACAAAGATTTTTGAATCAAAATTTTATGTTAGGGATATTAATACCTTTGTACTAATATTGATTCTTAAAATTTTTCTTCTAGACCTCTGATGACATTTACCACTTCTTCTACTCTTAACATATATGATGCAATGTTTTCATCTTCTTCCATTCTCAAACTTTCAAATTACCTTTGGTGGGTCTACAATTTTGCCAACATGACTTTGGTATATCCTTCATAGATGGTTTGAAAATTTTCCCAAATTTATTTTTCTAAATCATAATACATAACCTTTAAAAAAAATTCATATGAAATGCCTCATAGGGTGGCATTCATTGCCTTAGAGTTGTTTTCACTTACCTTCTTATCTACTACATCAGTAGGTGGTGTAAGAGGTGGATTAAATCCATCAAAACCTAATTTACATATGTAATATCCCAAGGAAATTAGATAGGTATTAATACTAATTATCTAAAATGCATAGTTAATCCCACTGAATAGAGGGTTCTTATTGGTTCAAAACCCCCTTGTACTTTATGACTAGACATGTTTGTGCTTCTAGGATCTCCTTTAAGTTATTAGGCCTCCTTAAAAATACCATGATCTGATAAAAATTATTGGAAGTATAATTAATAATATGTGGGGTAAACCACTGTTTAAAAAAATTAATTTCAATTATACTTTAAAATTCATGAACCATGGAAGAAACATAGTGAACTAGTAATGTGTAAAGAAACATTCACATTAACATGAAATATGAGAACACATATATGAGTGGGAAACCCTTAAAGGGAATAAAAAATACTAATATGTTTGTAAATATTCTAATGTATTATAAAAAAATACCAAATTTAGTTGATCACCAACTCAACTTAGAGCACCAACCCTAATAAATTCAAGTACCCACTTTATTAGGCTTTAACAAACATCTACTTGTAAGGACACACCAACTTTTTGGGGATCAACCAACAATAGATTACACTTGTGAAAGCAATAAACACAGAAATAAATCAGATAGACAAGTAACTAGAATGATAAACAACAAGAACAAGAGATACAAGAAACCACCCTGAAAACTTGTATTAACAAACTCTTTACAAAAGGAATACAATTGAAGAAACTTCTTTCTTCCACACCTCTCCTAGATGTATAGATCTCTCACTAGATCTCTATTCCTCAAGAGCTCTGTCTCTCAAGAACAATCAACTCCAACAAGCCTATATTGATTCAATTCTGTATTGTTCTTCAACAACTACTACAATAATTCACACAAAGCTAAGAAGATCCAATTCTACATATAGAATTAGGAAACTTGAGCATGCACTTACAACAACCAGTTAAGCCTCTTGAACAAGGGCTCTAAAAATAATATTACTAATAATAGAGATGTGAGCTTAAGACTACAACTGAAACTCATCATGCAAACACTTTCTTTTGTCCTCAGAAATAGCATTCTAGACGCACAGGTAACTAACGTCGATTCCTGCTGCTTGCCTGTGACCGCCGCCAGCCGACCCACTGCCGACGCCGGCGCCTCTGCAATTGTACCTGACTGATGTCGATCACTCTTGACCGATGCCGATGTCTGTGTAGACCCGAAACTATCATAGTGTGCTCCTTGGTGAAGCTTTTAGCTCCATACCCTAACAATCTCCCACTTGGAGATAAATAGCTACACCAGTACCTATACAGCAACATCTTCTAGCTCCTCCATCTTCAACTCAATCATGAAGACCAACAGAAGTTGAATGAAGATTCAACTTCTCCTTTGTAACCAGCTTGGTTAACATATCAGCAAGATTCCTATCTGTATGGATCTTCTCCAGCTTCAACTCACCATCTTCCAATACCTGTCGTATGAAATGGTACTTAGCTGCATGTACTTTGTTCTTGAATGAAAGGCTGAATTCTTAGCCAAATGGATTGCACTCTAACTGTCACTATACAATCTGCAACTCTGATGCTCCCTACCAAGCTCATCCATGAACCGTGTCATCCATATCATCTCTTTGCTAGCCTCTGTGGCTGCAATATACTCTACTTCTGTAGTTGACAAGGCAACAACCTTTTGCAACTTAGATATCCAGCTAACTACCGTTCCACCTACAGTGAAAACATAACCTGTAGTGCTCCTCCTGCCATCCAAATCACCTACCATATCTAAATCTACATAACCATGTAGAGAGGTATCTGGACCTCCATAGCACAAGTGCCTACTGCTGGTTCCTCTCAGATATCTAAGGATCCACTGAACTGCTTTCCAATGTTCCTTACCTAGATTGGCCGTATACTTACTTACCACTCCCACTGCTTGAGCAATATCTGGTCTAGTACACACCATTGCATAAATCAAACTCCATACTGTGGAAGAATATGGAACCTTACTCATGTACTCTACCTCATCATATGAATTAGGACATTGTTCTTTACTCAACTTAAAATGTCCAGCCAAAGGTGTGCTTACTAGTTTAGCATCCTGCATATTGAACTGTTTCAACACCTTGTCCACATAATCTTCTTGAGACAATATCAACCTGTGATTTTTCCTGTCTCTCTTAATGCTCATGCCAAGGATTTTCTTTGCTGCTCCCAAATCCTTCATAGAAAATGTTTGAGCTAATTTCACTTTAAGCTCAGAGATATCCTGCATGTGAGATCCTGCAACCAACATATCATCTACATACAACAATAGAATAATATATCTACCATTATCAAATCTCTTGAAATACATGCAATGGTCAGATTGACACCTACTGTAGCCATGCTCAGTCATAAACCTATCAAATTTTAAATACCATTGCCTAGGAGCTTGCTTGAGGCCATATAAGCTTTTCTTCAATCTGCACACAAACTTCTCCTTACCTTTGACCTCAAATCCTTCTGGCTGTTCCATATATATTTCCTCATCCAAATCTCCATGAAGAAACACTGTCTTAACATCTAGCTGCTCAAGATGCAAATCCTCAAAAGCAACCAAAGACAATACAACCCTTATAGAAGTCATTTTAACAACAGGAGAAAAAATCTCACCAAAGTCAATACCTAGTTTTTGTGCAAATCCTTTTACCACCAATCTGGCCTTATATCTCATCTGTCCATTCTCACCTTCTTTCAACCTATAGGTCCATCTGTTCTTGAGTGTTCTCTTACCAGCTGGCAATTCAACCAAATCCCATGTTTGGTTCTCTCTTAAGGACTCCAACTCCTCAACCATGCCACGCTCCCACTGACTCTTGGACTCCACCTGTATTGCTTCTTCAAAACTCTCTATTTCTCCACCATCAGTTAGCAATAAATAAAATAAAGAAGGAGAATATCTAATTGGAGGCTTACTCACCCTTTCTGACCTCCTGATGGGTGTCTAAGACTCGTTCATAACACGCTATCCACCCAAATTCTCTAACAGTGACCGACCTCGGTCACCTCCAGACCTGTTACTAGCTGACACTGGTTCTGTCTGACTGACGCCGGTGCCTATCCTACCGACATTGGTCTCTGTATGGCCAACCTCAGTTTCTATTTTGTCGATGTTGGTTCTTAACCTGCCGACATCGGTCTCTATGTTTTCCTGCAAGTGATTATTTCTTTTTCCCATGAGCTCATATTGGACCTTCACCTCGTCCACTTCACCATTGCTCTACTCAGATTGATTTAGCTTCCTTAGCTAATCACAATACATCACTCTTTCGTTGAAAACAACATCATAGCTCCTAATTACCTTGTTAGTTTCTAGATTCCATAATTTGTAACCAAAATCATCTGAGCCATAGCCAATAAATGTGCACCTCATAGACTTAGCATCAAGCTTCTTTCTATTTTCCTTATCTATGTGCACAAAGGCTTCACAACCAAAAACTTTGAGATATGAGAGATCTACCTTTTTACTTGTCCATGCCTCTTCTGGAATACCACCATCTAGAGCTGTAGAGGGTCCTCTGTTAATCAGGTATACTTTAGTGTCAACAGCTTGTGCCCAAAATTGTAAGGGCAAACTGGCATGCAATCTCATACATCTTGCACGCTCCATTATTGTCATGTTCATCCTTTCAGCAATTCCATTCTACTGAGGTGTCCTTGGAACCGTCCTTTGCCTACAGATTCCATGCATATAACAATAATCTTTGAACTTATAACTGCAGAACTCACTGCCATTGTCAGATCTCAGGCACTTCAATATTTTACATGTTTCATTCTCAACCATAGCTTTCCAAATCTTAAAAGTCTCAAATACATCAGATTTTCTTCTAATACAATAGATCCATACCTTCCTTGTAGCATCATCTATGAAAGATACATAGTATTGTGATCCTCCAATGGAAGCAACCTGAGCCGGTCCCCAAACGTCTGTGTGAACAAGCTGCAACTTATGCCTCTTCTTAGTAGACCTAGTCTTGAGAAAACTAACCCTTTTCTGTTTTCCAAATACACAATGCTCACAAAACTCTAGATCTATGCCTTTTAAATTTGAAAGCATACCTTTGGACTTAAGAATTGACATCCCCTTCTCACTCATGTGGCCAAGCCTTAAGTGCCACAATTTAGCATCCACATCTGAAGTAGATAATACAGAAGGAGATTTGTTAGTAACACAATTACACAAATAGAGAGTACCTTCTCTCTTACCTCTGGCCATAACAAGTGCACCCTTGGTCACCTTCCAAGATTCTGCTGTGAGAGTTATTGTACAACCCTCATCCCCTACCTTTCTTGCAGAAATCAAATTTCTCTTCAAGCTAGGAACATGCATCACATCTCTCAACACCCATGTGTTGCTATTCTGCATCTTTAGCTGCACTTTACCTTTGCTAATTATTTTATAGGGCTCATCATCCCCTAGATACACTATTCCAAAATCTCCATGGATATAGTCACTAAAATATTTCCTGTTAGAGGTAGCATGAAAAGATGCACCAGAATCTAACACCCAAGATTCTATATTATTATGCAGAGAGAAAATTAAAGCATCTTGTGCAATACCTGCAACCTTGGCTTCTTCCTTTCCTTCATGCTGATTGTCCTCCTTAGGCTTTGACCAACAATCTTTGCTTATGTGCCCCATCTTTCCACAATTCCAACATTATGGCCTTCTGCCATTTCTGGATTTAGATCTGCCTTTCCCCTTAGATTTGGATCTTGATCTACCTTTCTTGCTCTTCTCTTTCTGCCTCCCCATGCTCTCAAAACTTAAAGCATTCTAAGATGTCTCTTCTATGCTTTTCCTGCAAATTTCCTCATTCAAGATAACACTAACAACATCCTCTACTTTCAAAATATTTGATGCAGATGCAGTATTACTTACTACCATTACTAAGCCATGCCAGCTTTCAAGCAAAGAACATAATATTAAAAGAGATTTTATTTCATCATCAAACACTATATTGACTGAACTTAATTGATTCACAATTCCATTGAAATCATTCAGATGAGTAGAAACAGATCCACCTTCATTCATATGCAAATTAAATAACTACTTCATAAGATATACCTTATTAGAAGCTGAGGGTTTTTCATACAAATTTGCTAACGTAGTCATCAACTCTACCGTAGACTTTGCCTGTGATAGATTAGATATCATAGTGGATGCTAGACTCAATCTTATAGACCCCAGAGCCTTTCTATCAAGAACTTCCCATTCTTCATCCTCCGTGTCTTTGGGCTTCTTTGCAACCCCACCTAACGGTAAGTAGAGATCTTTCTGATACAGATAATCCTCTATCTGCATTCTCCAATGTTGGTAATTTTTGCCATTAAACTTTTCCATTCTCAGTTTACTTTCATCTGCCATTGCTTCTCCCACTCAAATAGAAATCCCTGCAGAAACCCCTGTGAGAACCTGTAATCAATACACACTACACAGATCTAAACCACCTGTTAGTGAACCTGAGCTCTGATACCACTTGTTGGTATCAGCTCTTGAACCTACAACCAATGTTTTGATACCACTTGTTGGGGATCAACCAACAATAGATTACACTTGTGAAAGCAATAAATGCAGAAATAAATCAGATAGACAAGTAACTAGAATGATAAACAACAAGAACAAGAGATACAAGAAACCACCCTGAAAACTTGTATTAACAAACTCTTTACAAAAGGAATACAATTGAAGAAACTTCTTTCTTCCACACCTCTCCTAGATGTATAGATCTCTCACTAGATCTCTATTCCTCAAGATCTCTCTCTCTCTCAAGAATAATCAACTCTAACAAGCCTGGATTGATTCAATTCTGTATTGTTCTTCAACAACTACTACAATAATTCACACAAAGCTAAGAAGATCCAATTCTACATATAGAATTAGGAAACTTGAGCATGCACTTACAACAACTAGTTAAGCCTCTTGAACAAGGGCTCTAAAAACAATATTACTAATAATAGAGACGCGAGCTTAAGACTACAACTTAAACTCATCATGCAAACACTCGCTTTTGTCCTCGGAAATAGCATTCTGGACGCAAAAGTAACCGATGCTGATTCCTGTTGCTTGCTTGTGACCACCGGCGGCCAACCCACTACTGACGTTGACACCTCTGTAACTGTACCTGACCGATTTCAGTCGCTCCTGACTGACGCCGGTGTCTGTGTAGACCTGAAACTGTCATAGTGTGCTCCTTGGTGAGGCTTTTAGCTCCACACCCTAACACAACTCCCTAAGTGACTCAGCACCAACTTAGCCACCTCAATTTTTTGATCACATTCCATATCTATACTCTTATTTTATGGTATACAACTCATTTTAATACCTCTTTATCCTCAACCGTGCATCATTTTATTCACTCATATTTTTACACACATAAATAGGCCTAAACTACCTTGTATATATACTAATATCATGGTCACACACCACTTGGTCATCCACACACATTAAAAATATTAGTTTTGCCACATAATAGGTCTTATTACATATTATTAACATGTTTCAATAATAATTTGAACCCTTTTTGGTCTACCACAACTCAATTAGGCCTTACTCCTCCTTTAAGTCTCATGGAGACCGAATTATATTTGGTTTGCTAGATTCATGCTAAAAGTTAATATTATTGATCCAAAATAAAAAATACATTAAAATAATTATCCAATTAAATATTTTGACCTCCTCCATTATTTATTATATTTGCATCCTTCATTCATACCATAAAACCTCCTTTAGGATAAAATGCCATATTAAGCATGTATACCTCATAAGTCTATCATAAAATAATGAAGGTTAAACACCATTAATATACTCAACCATGAAAAATAAAATATGAATATATATATTATAAATGACCTTATATTCATCAAAAAATTCTTGGGTCACCTTCACTCAGGGAATAAGGGCTCAACAACATCTCTACAACTCGCTTACTTAGAACTACTAAATCACCTCAAAAATTAGTCATGAATAATTAGACCTCTAACACCTATGTAGACACTTGTCATGATTTTTTATGAATACTAATGATACTATTAGATATCCAAAATATCCTCAAATAGAGAATCCATATGTTCTAGTTTTAAATATTGGTCTTGTAGACTAATTTCTTGACCTTATGTCTCACAGTCTTATCTAAACAAGACAAGCAATTTTGTGAGAAACATTTTCACCACATACACTAACCCAAAAATATTATCCAAATCATGATCATTAATTTTAATTCATAAATAAATTATTCATTCACTTTATTTCATCAATATATCATGCACAGACCCTCAAATCTAACTCTTCATCTCTGCATGGTTTTTACATTATCTACACCATTAGGTCTATCTATGAGTTGCGTACTTGGATGAAAAATTTAGAGAAATTAAATGCTATAACCTATGTTAAAAACATCATATACATGTAAAATTAGTCTCTATCTTCTTATACCATCCATTTACTCTTCTTGACCAATTCAACTTTTGAGAGCTACATCAATTTCTTGATAAATAGGCCTATAGTTGTACATTTTCTCTCTTATCTAACTAACCAATACCATTTGGAGGTGCCTGGGAGATTTTGATACATAATTCAATGATTATCTATGAATTTTAATCCATCTTAAGTTTATTTGAACAAAATATTTCACACCAAGTCTTTATTAGGGTTTTAAAGAGGTTTAATACACATTTTGGTGTTAACGATTATTCATAAAGGATTTCCACTTGAATCCAAAAATAATGCCTATAAATCTTATTTAGGACCCTTCCCCATATATCCTAAATGTATAAAACTCCCATGAAAAGGTTATATGTGCCAATGAATGTCTAAAAGTGATTCTCAGGTTTACATACCTCATTTTGTAAGCTAAAGAAGGCCTAAAATAGTGATTCATATACTTTTCATTCAAATATTGAACTCAAAATTTGTGATCATACATAAAAAAACTTATCTCACTTTTGTATATGCTCTTATGTTCATATTTTCTTTGAAATTTGATCTTCATACTTCATTAGGTTAGTCAGAGTCTAGGAGTGGTCTAAGTGCAAACTTAAACTAAAGGTCCCACCCCTATAAGCTCACCCTAAAAATCTCATGAATGATCATATACCTTACTCACATGTTAAAATAATTACATGAAACCTTCACATGCCTATGTTCATTCATTTCACCAAGCAAATACCTCTTCATTTCATGCCTATGCTTCTTATGCACTTGACATCAATGACCTATACCTTTCATGCTGACATTAATAATGATATAATTCATGAAGACATAAGATAATAGTTATCTTAAAATTCTCTCTTTTTCTTTCTCTCATGACAACATTCTTCCATGCACCTTGTCATATCACACACTGCTAACTATATTTAAGCACCTTTAACATTAACCTTCACAATATGAACCATTGACATCAATGAAAATTCTCAATAGGTAATAATGTTAGTGTTGGTAGGAGGAATATTCCCTATATTGGTAGTATGGGATAGATTATTGAGTGGAGGATTCAGAACATTGGTATTAGGATGAGGACTAATGTGGATAAGCTCAATTATATTACATGATTTAGTAATTGATTTAGGATTAAGAAGACATGAATGAATGAATTCAATAGTTTCATTTGAATTGATAATAATATAAGTGAGGTTCTAATCTAAATCCTTGATTATGCAGTGTTCTTGACTAATTAGAGGTTGAAAAGAAGACATAATTATGAATTTATTAGGTTTTTGAACTAGGTTGGCCACCTACCATACTCTGTTAGAAAACAAAATAAAAATAAATTAGGTTAGCCACCAACTAAACTAAGTTAGCCACCTACTGAACTATGTATAAAAATAGAGGAAAAAAATATTTCAGCCACCTATGCAACTAAGTCGACCACTTGTTGAATTATGTCTAAAAATAGAGGCAAAATAAACTAGGTTAGATACCAACATAACTAAGTTATCAAAGACCTAGAGAGTTGACCACATTGATTTAGTTGATTTTTGGGAAGGAAAATAGTAAGATGAAATTATACTAGGTTGGACAAGTTATATAAATTTATCCTGGTCAATCTAGTTAAATCTTAGGAAGAAAATTAATAGTCTAAATTAAGGCAAAAACAAACTAGGTCAACTAGATTGATCTAGTTAAAATCTGGAAAAATCCAAAACAAACTAGGTTGACCAGTTTGACCTAATTAATTATGTATATAATTTTAACAAAATTTATTAACTAAAAAACATTGAAAATAAATTTGAAGTATTGCTTGATATTATTGAGAAACAAAAAAGAAAAATTTAGACATTTTATGAAATTGAATTACTAAGTTTATGAGACTGAACCTAGAAGATTGAACAAGATAAACCATGTTGATTTAAGAGTTTGTCCTGAGAATGTTAAATTTTTATTTGACTGGGTCATCCAAGTAACTTTTTGATCCTATGCACCAATACAGAATTAGGTTGATAGGCTCGACCTAATTGGAAAGATGCATATAAAAAAATGGAACTAGGTCAATAGGCTCGACCTATTTGAAAACTTGTGCACAAAATATAAAAATGGGTTGACAGGCTCAATATAGTTGATTATAAATAAAAATTAAGAAATTTAAGGGTTAGATTCACATCGGATTGACTACAATGTATGCAAGTGAAATAATATAGATCTACAACTTATCCTACTTAGTAAAATCCAAGATTAGAGAAGGTAATCAACTAGCAATCTATTTAGAAATACTTTTTTATATCAATAATATGACTAATAATGGATCCACTAAAAATACACTAAAGGATCTCTTATCACACAATAGAAAAGGAGAGGTTTCCAAGGCCTCTAGTCAAATTGTATTTTATGATAACCCTGGCTAGGTCTTATGATTTTAATAATAGTAAGCAATCTAATCTACTAATTTAACATACAAGCAAATATGGTAAATGAATATACAAGATAATCTAGTGCTAAAAAAAATTTTTGGCACAAATGAGAATATAAAAAACAAGAAATGATAACTATATAACATAGAAATAATCTAATCAAGGAAATATATAATTTAGTCCATTAATTATATAACATCTACTTATCAAAATATGAAGGGTTAGGAGTATATTTATCTTTGTTGAAGTGAACACATCATTCTTCAATGTCTACCTTGGCCAATGGTGCTCTACAAAAAGTTGTGTATTTTAAGGATCACAAATATAGATAATCTCTAAGCTATAATACTTATACTATACATCCAATAACTCCATAAGACAAGTGTTACTTCTCCAAGATAAAAACCTAAGTAATGAAGCCCCCTATTGATAGTTTAAGTAGATTTATGACCAGTAATGATGCGTAATTGAATGATCCTCTACTTATAAATCAAGTTAATGGGGTATTTATAGATAAATATTAACCCTAAACCCTCTTGAGAATTTATCCAAAAAGTTTAGATGGGTCAACCTTTTTTGGAAGGAAATAAAGCTATTATGACTTAAACTATGTCAATTTAGGATGATAAAGTTATGTAACATACTTTAAATTCATAACAAGTTTGACGTAGTCTAAATAGTAATACAAGTGGGTAAAAAGGTTTTTTTTATAAGGTTGGGGATATTTTATGCAGTTAATTTCTTAGGGGAGTGTATAAGTGAGTTTTTGTTTTTTAGGAAATTAGATAAGAGTAGCTTTTAGTGGTTTTAGGTAATGGTATAGGGTCCAACAATCATGCAAAGAACCAAAGGTATACCAACCCCTTTCCTGATGTACCCTTTAAGTTGTTCACTCAGAGATATTGAAACTTGATAGGTTACTATAATATATAAAGTGGTGGTAAGTGATATAGATTAAAAATATTGTGTGTATACGCATATAATCAAGTAGATAAAAATGTATTCAAACCTAGGTAGTCAATAAGTGTTATATTAATTCTGGTTTTATTTGTTCAAGTCAGATATAAATGATATTTTTAGCTTACTAATGTATAAAATAATAATTCAATAATTTAATTTTATGTAAAATAATTCATTTATAAATAGTGTGCATTCATCTATAAACACTAAAATTTTGCCTTAGTTTTCACGTGCAAAAGAACTATTGGATTTTAAGTGATATTGTTGTTTTATATCCAAACCTCATTTTGTGTTACTTTCATGTTAGTGAAAGTTTTTGTTCATAATTATATTCATTTATCCATCATTCAAAAAATAAAAAAATAATTGCATTTAGCTCACACAAGGATAGTAAAATCAACATTCTCATAATTAAAGTAGATTTCTCTCTTACTTTGCATGCACTAAAAAATCAATTGGAAAAGATAAAAAGAAGTATTGTTTCATTTTAGTTTCAATTTTTAATAATTATTCACTTTAATTTATTCATTTTAAACAATTATTTATCTTTGATTCCAATCTTATATTCCCCAAAACAATAAAAATAATTAAACTTCCAAAAGTCTTATAAAATAGAACACATGCACTTTATAAATTTTCTTTGATAGTAAAACAATTTCACAAAAAAAAAAAAAAAAAAAAAAGGCTTATATGTTTAAATTTTTCCTAGTATCCTTTATAAGACTCTTGGTTTTTTCAAAGAAGTTCATTTCCCTAGGGTTAGATCACTTGGTTCTACAATTAACATATAATCAAGTATTAATGCAAAATTGGAATTGAGGTTTTTCATGCTACACCCATTCCCCACCTCATTATTGATTATTTCAATTCATCAGAGGAGTAAGATTAAAAAAAATTGATCCACAAATCATTACCCTCCCTAGAATAAAGGTTGCCAATATAATATAATTCAGGCATATGTTCTAATCTTCACTCCCTTTTCTTTTCCTTGGGTCTAGCCTCATCATATATAATTTATGTGTATGGATGCCATTGATTTGGACATAGTTAACCTATTATATTTGATCTCATACCTTGATTCATTAAGCCTAATCATATCCATTTCCCTGTTACTAGTATTGATCAAGAGATTTACATCCTTGTTATCTTAGACATCGAAAGACCCTATAACATTATTCCCACTTAGTTAGACACTATAAATGAGAAATGAAACAATGTGAAGGTATCTTGGCTCCATCAAGAGAACCCCTTACCACCATCCATTATAAATCCAATCCATAATTCTACCCATTTATCATGTAATATGTTGCCTGTCTTGGTTTAACCTTATGAAATTGAGTGCATATTTAAAATGTGATAATTTAATACATACAAATTGGTGAACCCATATTCTTGAGGTTAGGCCAAGACAATTGATGTAATAGATACGAAATTAGTAGAACTATGGATTAGGTTGATTTCTGGGAGGAATCAAATTTATAATGGGTGATGGAAATAGGTTCTTAAGATGGAACTAGAATACCTCCAAAACATCAAATTATCATTGAGAGTGTCTAGTTGAGAAGAAATAATGCTCTAGGGTCCTTAGGTGTTTAAGATAACATAGAGGTAAAGCTACTGATAAATGATAGGAATGAAGAAATGGGGATGGTTAAGAAAAATGACTCAAGGGATAATATCAAATATATTAGGTTAAGTATGCCCAGTAAATTTCATCCTCAAACTTGAATGATATATGATTAAGCTAGACCCAAGGATAATAAATCTGAGTGAAGGTGGGGATCAAGGCCTGAATCACATTATATTAGTGAACTCTATTCTAGTGGAAGATGATGATTAGTGGATTAGTAATTTAATATTAATATTATACGTAACTAATAAAATCAATGATGAGGTGGGGAATGTATATAGTATATAAAACATCAATTCTCAATTTGACATTAACATTTGATTATGTGTTTTTGTTACAACTAGGTGCTCTAATCGTAGGGAAAATATATTCTCTAAGAAGACTAAGTGTCTCAAAAAGTGTCATCCAAAGGATACTAAGAAAAGTGTAAACATATGATATTTTTTATTAAATATATTTTTAAAGGATTTGCTTTACTATTGAATCCAAGTTTTAGAGTGTGCGTGCTCGATTTGATAAGACTTTTGGTAGTTTGATTATATTTGTTGTTTTTAGGAATATAGGACTAAAATGAAAGATAAATCCTTGATAAAAATGAAAAATAAAAGTGAATAATGATAATTAACTAAAAATAAAATTAAATAATATTTTATTTAATTTTCCAATTGATTTTTTAGTGCATGCAAGGTAAGAGAGAGAAACCTACTCTAACTATGCAAATGCTGATTTTACTTTCCCTAGGTGTAAGTTAAATGCAATTATTTTTGTTATTTTATTAATGATCGATAAATTATTATAATTATAATTATTAACAAAATAAATTTTAAAATTACCACTCATAACCCAATAGTTCTTTTACATGTACAAACTGAGACAAAGTTTTTGTGTTTCTACATGAATGCACACTAGTAATGAATGAATTATTTGCATAAAATTTTAATATTGAATTATAATTTTAAAAATTATTAATCTAAAAATAATTTTTATGTTTTACTTGAATAAATAAAATAAGAATCAAAACAACACCTATTGATTACCTAGGTTTGACTAGGGTTTTCTCTATTTGCCAGTGTGTGTTTTTGTATAGATAAAAAATTTGTTTTAAAATTAAGATTTGATTATGATTAAAAATTAAAGTATTTAACTTTTCCTATAATATATATTTAATATTTTATAAACAAATTGATATTCTCTAGAATAATATATTTCACTAATGTAAATAAATAAACTAGTTAATGTTTTTGGGCAAAGATGGAGAGAGAAGAGTTATTTTTCATATCAAATTTTATTTTTATGGAATATAAATATAATATAAAGTAATAGTAATTTAAACTATCTAATAAAAATAAATAAAATAAATTGAAATAAAAAATACTCCAACCTAATCATGGCAGAGATTAGGTGAAAGTGTTTAGCATATGTTGTTGCAGTCTTTAGTATGTTACCTCATTTATCTAGATAAATATTACAAGAAATATCTAAAAATGATGATGAAAAAATGGATATCATAATAGGGGTAATAATAACAGATACACAATCCTAAATAAAGAGCATCTGATCTTTGGTTGGTTGAGTGCACTAATTACAAAGACTGGGTTGCAAAATCATTGACACTTCCTTGCTTTTAATGGTGCAATCAATAAAAAAAATAATAGAGGTAGAGATTAAAATAATGGTATCAATATTTAAGTATAAAAATATTAAAAAACACTAGTATCTAATTCAAATTTTTGGATCCAAAATCAAGCCAAAATTGGTTTACTTGTAGAAGAGAGATGGAGGTTGCAAGAAGGAGGTTAAATGAGTTGGACTAGGATTAGTACTTAAGAGAGAATAAAAATGATTGAAAATATAAGAGGGAGTGAATTGTGCTAGAATTTAAATGAACACAAGTTGTAAATATCAATAAATTCAAAGGTAACGTGCAAAAAATAATGAAATCTTGATTTATGGGAGATAATTTTGGAAGACAAGCAGAAGGTGACAAAACCACCACTCTTTATAGGGGTGGTTATTTAACTACTTGCCTCCATGATGTAAACATCATGAGAGGTTATATAATTTCCTTATATTTAAGATGGAACTATCCCATGGGGATGAAACTACCACAATGGTTATGAAACCAAGGAGGAAGTTTTGTATTGTAGAGTAGCGATCTAATTACAAATAGTGAAAGTTTCATCATGCATAAGAGGTTTTTGAAATTGAGTTGAAAAAAGCTATAGAGGAAAAACCAAAGAGAGGAAAAAGGGGGATTAAATAGAGGAAATAATTTAAAATGAGAGGGATATTAGAGAAAACCCATTTTTTAAGCATACACTAGGATATAAATTCATCATCATTGGATGTCATTTCATAATGTCGTACCATGTAAATTTTGGCTGCATACAATCACCTCATCCATGAAACTTTTATAAATTATAAAATAAGACTATCATGTCATGTAAAATCTACATTTTTTGTAATGAATTAGATAAATATCTTCTTCTAGTTATTTTTATCATGCATAAACACATAAATAGTTTGTCCCCAAAAAAATAATTCCTATTTCAATCATGGAGTCTAAGTGGTATTGGTAGTTGAAATATGATATAAATAGACTAAATTTTAGTTCGATTTGATGGTATTAAAATACCAAAATCATGGGACACAAATGTATACAATCCCTTAAATTTTAATCATGAATTAATTCCATGAAGGCATCATTGCAATTGTAACTATAAATGGTCCTGACTATGCACACAAAGGATTAGAAAAAGAAGGAAAAATCACCACCATTAATAATTTTGGAGTGTAGTATATTATGTATTTGGGAAAAAATAATTGGTTGTCAAAACTTGAGCTTGTGAAGATGAAGCTTCCACCTGATCAACTCAGCTTTCATATTTATTTAGCTTTTCAAATTTGGTCAAACATTACAAAATCCATCTCAATAGATTCAAAATCAATGATGGAACTTATAAATAGTATAAAAAATATTTCCATAAAATTTATTTGCATATTCATATAGGCCCTAAAATAATTAATTAAAGCTTCATACTATGTTACCTTATCTTTAGAAAAGATAATTAATTGGATTATGTGGTCACTACTACCAAAAATTATTCTTTTTACCTTTTTTTTGAAACTATTGGAAGTATTTATCAATAGGATATCAAATAATGGTTTAGTTACCAATTATCATTGTGGTATGTTTATACCAATTATGTGCATGTCACCAAGAATCTAAACTGACTTTTGTTGTTGGATAGTTAGCTACTCAACTAATTTTTGTGTTTGTCTATGTCACTCCATGAGTTGAGTTATATTGGTCTATTGGGGAAATTATAGTTGCAAATAAATGATCTCATATAATTATTTAAACACACTAATATATTTCTATTATTTTTCATTCTAAACCATATGGGAATATTACAAATTATATAGGAAAGTTGTTTCTTATATTTAGGTAGATCAAATATCACCAAAATATCTCTCTAATAAAATAAACAATAACACATTATATTTGAATATATTGTGAGTAAAAATATATTCAACTAACTAAAAAAATATATCTAGTAAACTATTACAAATATATTAACATATTATTGTCACTAACAATAATTATGTTATATTAATAGTTTGAACACACTATACCTTAACAATCACCCCCTTGTGAGCATTATTAATCCTATCCTACACCCCCTTAATGTGAGCATGGGGAGAATATACATCTTCAAAAATTGGTATGAATAAAATCATATGCCAATGCATACTTTTAAGTTTGTATACTACTATTTGAATCTTGCTGTCAAGATCTTGATGCACATGACTAATACTATGTGAAAGAACACATCCCACATTTACTCCATGTGACCGTAATGGATGTGTCACTGATCGATCATCTCCATAAAGAAGTAGGATAGATAGATGATCTCTACAATCAAAGGATTTTTGTAGTTAGTTTCCCTCCTATACAACTATTTGTGACATTACATTATTTCCACACTCTCCCTTGTCTCCAAATAACAGAGATGTTTTAAACTAGGGGAATGAAAACACATAGAACTTAAAAAACATGAAAATATCATGAGGAACGAATCCTCATTTTTATTTGATGCATCCTCTGTCAATGTCTATTTCCACCCAAATAAAAATAACATAGATAGTTTACGATGCCACTAAAGAATCATCCTTAGCATTAGCTAGTTTGGCACAGAGCACACCACACATGTGAATAATTATTTCCTTATATTATTTATTCAAACACACACAAGTCACCAAATTATTTTTGGCCTCATCTTTTGTGACTAACAAGAGGCTCTGAATCCTCTAGCCTCTATTTCCTCCATCCTCTAGTGGATGATGTTGATTACTCAACTAATGAAGAATTGAATCTCATGTTTAGTAGAAACTCCTCCTATAATATGTACATCATGTACAAGTGAAAATATATCCGTGAGGTAAATATTTTTATATTTTACAATAATGCTTCAATTTTGAATCTTTTGACTATTGACTTTGACTCTTTTGTAAAGAAATTTTTTTATAGACATTAACAACAAATCATCAAATTTTAATATAGCATAAGGATATTATTAAAATATTGACTAAAGAAATCAACTATAAACTGAGACACCTATTAAATCTTAAAAGAAATCTAATGATAGATTATTTATATCAATATCATAAAACTTATTGATAAGATCTAAGCTATTGATAAGACTATTAAAAAACATATAAAGCTTTATTAAAATCACTTAAAACTTGACATATTAATAAATAATTAAATCATTATGATAATAATTTCACATTAGATACTAAAATACTTTCACACACATGACACAACTAGTATGAAAACACCATTTGACCAAAAACATACCAAAGAATTAAGACTTTCTAATGGACAAACCATGAAGAGTAGGAAAAATAATTCTACCCAGTATTTGAAATGATGTCAAGGCAAGGGAACATGGAAAAAGCTTGATCGATGATGCTTGGTAGAATCACATATAAGGATGAATGTTTTAAACTCTAATGTGATACACTGTAGTGTGAACCAAACATTGATGTAGAGTGGGTTGATGCTATGTTGATCTAGAAACTCAATGTAAAACATAACACTAAACCCAATCAAGTGTAGATCAGCATTGGAAGTAATTTAGTTTGTAGCAAAGATCCAATTTTGCATTCGTATTATCCAAATATAATGACATATTTGTGCATGTTAGGATTATTACATGTGGATCAGGTCAGGGTGGAAGGAATATCACTTATCAATATCTAGATCTTGACTAAGCTACTATAGGATAAGTAGTGATGGATGTTTTGCTATAGAATATGTTAAGGATGTTAGGTCACCAATTGACAAATTTAATGCAAATGGGAATATTTACAGTCTATAGGAAATACCAAATCTATCTAAAGATATCCATAGTCATCAATTCTTTAAATGTAAATACTATCAATCTGAGGCCAAAGCTAATGTATAATTGGCCATGTTAAATTCATGAATATATATTCAAATTTTATCTACCAAAAATATATATGTAGACACACATATCTTACCGAGCATGAATATTGACAGGTTGTGGGCAATGTAGACAATAAACAAAACTTGTAACCTCAAATCTGTTTGAATAATAATTTTTAGACATTAATTCATGATAAATATCATCACAATGATAATGGATATTAGATGCATTAATAGTGATATTTAATATCCTAAAAAATTATGGTGCAAGTCTTCTATATTTATCTAAAAAAAATATCATCTATGTGACTGATTATCTAAGCAAAACATTTTTTCTTAGACTCCAAAAACTATGACTAAATACAAAAAATAAAAATGAAACTAAAAACTCTCATAGAAGGGGTGACCATGAACAATAATGGATCTACCCCATATAATCTTAGAATCTCATCCACTCTAATACCAGATATTGGGGAAATCAGAGTTATAGAGAAATGAATTCATATAATTATTTAAAAACACTAATATTTCTATTATTTTTTGTTATAACCCATATGATAATATTGTAGATTATATAGGAAAGGTATTTATTATATTTGGAGAGATCAAATATCCACCAAAATATCTCTTTAACAAACTAAAAAATAACCCAATATACGCAAATATATTTTGAGTAACAATAAATTCAACTAACTAAAAAAATCTATCCTATAAACTATTAAAAATGTTTTAACATATTATTATCACTAAAAATAATTACATTATATTAATAATGTGAACACATTATATCTTAACATGGTCATTACAAAATTATGGGACTCATCAATGTTGGAGAGATATAACAAGCTAAAATGTGTTGGTATTACCTTTGCATATCTATTTTCTTAATAAAATATATTTTATCATCCAAATTCTTCACTAATTCATAAAAATCACCAAATCATTCCATTGTGGTTGCAATTCACCTCTACACCAATGAATAAAGATACAATGTCATAGAGGGTTTTCTATAAACTATGAACATTGTCTAATATGTCATTTGAGGGCTCTATTTTCTCTATGCCTTTAATATTTTATTTTTATACTGAATATCACAAGACATATTTTTTATTATTCCCCCAATATCATCTACCATGGATATGGGGTCTTCTTGAATTTCATCTTCCTTTCTAGAATTAGTTTTCCTCTTTTTTATCAGGGAGCATAGTTCCTCTTCCCTTACAACTTTATGCTATCACCAGTAGTAAAAACTCTATGGTATTATCACCAAGGACAATATTCTTTGTACATTCTTATGGAGAACCCTATGGTTAGTGTTATCACATAGGTTTTACACTCATTCCTTGATGTAAAATAACTCATTGTGTCATACCTAATGATACAATGGGAAAACCTCTAAGCTATGGGACTTTGGTAGATTGAAGTTAACCTTCAAATAAGGCTAACTTCCTTTCACTAAATCTAATACAATTGATAAGATATCATTTTTATATAAATTTTTCTCATTTTTAGTGTTAGTTCTCCTAAACTATATTTTGACTAGGAAAAGAGTTAAGAATGAAATTTTACAAAAATGAAATGGTGATTACACCAAATATTTTAGTGGGTCTTAATGCTTACATGATAACACAATAGAACAAAAAATTAATTGAAATTTGTTTTAGCACAGACTCATGAAAATGAGAAATCAAAGGTAATATTTGTTATTTTTATAGAAGGGACAAGATTCACTTATTTTCATCAAACAATATTTTATAAAATTAAATACCACAAAATAATTTATTGTGACTAAAATTAGAAATGTAATATTCATAAATACTTGAATAACTCTGCATACATAAGGATCTCTTAAAAAATAAAGGCAAATCTTCAATTTATTTTCATTCTCAAGGTTATAACTTTTAGACAATACATTAAAAATGCAAAAATATATCACTAACATCAAAAATATATGTTGGGCCATGGGGTTTGCCCATATCTATCCAAAACTATCCCATAGATGAGATGTAGTTATCAAAACTTCAATCCCAGTAAAATAAACCATGCATATCTAGAACTCCATGAAAAAGTGGCATGATCTTCTATTTTTGGTGCACTTGACTTTGTAAAATGGTTTAGAAAGTAGCATGCAAGATCTAGTTTGATCCTCATCCATAAATGACATGTATGGAACTAGAAGATCTTCATGCAATTCTTCTCCTTCTTCATGAATCTATAGATATCTCTTCATCCAAATGGATGGTCCCCAAAATGGAAAAAAATGCTTCATCAAATATAACTTTCAAAATTTACTTTTGAAAAACCCTAACTTATGATTTACAAGTGAGATTTTTATAGCTTGAAAGTCACATTATCTTGTCAAAATGGAATTTGCAATTTTCAATACATGTTTTTGCACTTTTAACAATTACAAATTATGAAAATAGAAAGTTTAATTTACAATTGATTTTTACAACTTTCACCCTATCAAAAATATAAAGTGTAAAATACATGTGTCTCTTTCTCAAAAGCACTATAAAAGGTAGTTGTAATTTTAAAATATATAACTTTACAATGTATTTTTAAATGAAATTAAAATTCACGATAATGTTTCAATAGAAAGGACTAATCACTTTTCAAAACTTTCCCTACTTTCTTGTCATTCTTGACCTACAGCTTCTAGACATATGCATCAAAGGCCTTGAAAATTTATTATATTCTTTCTTCATCTGATAAAGTGATGGATGGAACTTAGGGTGAAGATTATAGTATTTGTAAGTTCCTATTCAACTACTTCCTTAAACTTATTGTAAACATCCTCTAGCTAAAAGAGGTTTTTTGCATCATCTGTTGGTTAGTATGACATCATATTCATCATTATTTCAATATCATACAACATATCAATAGTTGTGTCATGTGCCACTTTAGATTTGTGAGTAGATTCTATGAGTATCCTTATCTAAAATTGAGATTCCCTATGTAACTCCTCTTTATCTACATCATTCTTCAATATTTTTTTGAAAACAATGATATCCATGTTGATAGAATACACAATTTATAACTTGGGATGATATAGATTTAATGTTTGTATCTTTCCCTCATATTCATTAACTTATTTTCTTAGGACATTATTTCTCTCTGATAACTTCATAATGGTCCATATTATATAAATATCCCTATTTACCTTAGACATAAGTTCTTCTAACCATTCTTTGGTTTTCCTTCCCATATTAGCAATCTTAGTCACCACATCAAGTATTGATTGATCTAGAATTTGGCTAATTGGTTATACAAACTCTAGTTGTTTTGATGATCTAATAGGCTCTATGAGCTTGTTCAATACAGCTGTAAGTTGAACCACTTTATTATTTAATTCATCCTTAATGGCCTTATCATGATCAATTCTTTCAAAGAGGGAGTTGATGTTGGACTAGACATCATGTTTTAACCCTTCTTTTCTTAGCCGTATAAGGTAGATTTTTGAAATCTAATAATCTCCCACCATAATATTTTCCTTTGATTTGTTTGGTGGGGGTACTACAATTTCAACATATCTTGCCCTTTATCATCACTGAGAATTATGGAGAAATTTTTGTGAGTAGACTTGGACTTCTTTACTTATGATAGGCCAAATCCAACTTGCTGGGGGAAACAATTTATTTATGCCTCTTTCTCACTTATTATGCTATCTAACTAGGGGGAAAATCTATTTATGTGGATAAATCACCTTAGAAATCAATAGCTAATGTTGTTGAACTAGTAAGCACTATGATAATTATAGAATCTTGAGTAGATGTTACCATTGATCACTCAGGAGATGCCTGTGAGATTTCATATCCATCAGTTTGTTGTAAATATACATTCGCACCAAGCACTTGTGTTTTTTTAATCCCAACTAAAGGTTCTATGGAAATTTTTAAGGTGGAAGAGGTGGAAGAAATGGAAACAATTGTGTCTATTTGGGGTGTGGAAGATGAAATAGACACAGGGATTCTGACTTTTGGAATAAGTGGGAGGGTGGAAGACAAGGAATTTAAGAAATTAATTAGATGTGTTAGACCAATCAGGGTTGGTGATGTAAGGACAATGAAAGGGAATGAAGGTGAAATAGTGCTTATCCCAAGAGTTGGGGTGTCTTGTAGAACTAAATTCAAGATTACTGAGTCTAAGGCAATATACTATTGATTGGTGTTAGAAATCAATAGAGATGGAATGGAAGGAATTATTAATAGAATTGAAAATGGAACTAAAAAATGAGGGAATGAAAGTGGAGGAAAGTAAAGTGGAAAATTAAGAATCCACTGATGGGAAAACTTGAGCATCCACTTGGATCGATTACACAAGTTGGAATGGACTTATTATGGTAGGTGAAGTGGTAGGAACAAGAGGGGGAGTGGATGTTTCAAGTGCATGGGAAATTAAAACTTGATGTGGTGGTGTTGGAACTTATGGAGTAATGTATACAGGGGGTGAAAAAAATAAATTTGGGTTTTCACTATGATAGATATGGGGACTAAAGCTATGGAAGCCTTTACTATAGATGTGTCTTCAAAAGAGATAGAAATTGGTTATTCTGTACTTATCCCATCCTTGCTTGATTGCCCCTTTTTTTCCTTAGTCTTCTTCTTCTTTATCTTGGAAGTACCTGGATCTTCTAGTTAATCACTATTCATCTAGTTATGGCCCTCTATAAACAAAATAACTCTCTCTTCCTTAAGCTTCAAAATATATTTTCTGATATCTATTATTTACTTCGTTACATGTACTCCCTTACTTAGTCAATTAATTATTTTATTGATCACACATGTTGTCCTATATAACAAAGAAAACGATTCTAGAGCTGACCACCTAATGATTTTTAAGGGTTGAGTTATGATTTGTTCATAATAATTTGGGTCCACTAGGGACTCATCATCCACCAAGTCATCAAGCACTAGTGCCAAATCATAGTCATTAATATGTTCCAAGGTCATTCTAGAATAATTTCTCATTCTGACCCTCTCATTCTCATAATCCTCCCAATAATCCTAAAAATATAAAACATAAGCATATGTAGAAAGTACTAGTGTGTTGGTGATATTTCCATAAACATCAAAAAATTACCTAGACTCCAAAGTCTTTAAGGTCATTTGGCACATTTATACTTCAACACATTTAGCCTTAAGGAGGGATTGACATGTGTATCTACCAATAAAGATTGGGAAATGAATTCCTTCATTATTCCTATTATAAATGAACTTGTGGGTCTCAACAAGTTGTCTAACCAGATCTATCATTGCCCACTTATCGCTAACATATCAGGGAAGTGTAAAGGGGCAACCACTAAATATGGCTACTCTGATACAAAAATAGGAGGGGAACTAAATGAATTATGAGTTCCATTTTATAATATCTATAATTGTTGCTGGTGAGAATCTTGTCCACCTTAAATATTTATCAAAAATAATAATGATTTAATAGCTGAAAGTATAATTGACTCTTCTGAAGTGTTGTCTACTTGCTTCCAATATGAGGTTTGGTCTAGATAGTAGTTGTATGCTCTAATTATTTCTCTAGGTACTATCTTAAGGCTTGGGAAAGATATCCCTTTGGCCAAAATGTATATAAGTTAATAGGTCATGAAAAACTTGCCAGTGGTTTATATCTCCATCTATTATTGTAGCAGGGAATCATTTATGAGTTGAGCCTAGTGAATGTATTGAATTTTTTGTCAGATGACCTAGATGTATTGGTACATCCACTCTTAGAAGCCCTTGGCATTAGGATTGATGATCATGTGCAAAAATATGATAATGTCTCCCACCTCATCAATGAAATAAAATCTATATAAGGTCTTTGGTAATCTAGTAGAGGTAGCCTTGTGGGACTTAAGCAATTATTTGTTAATCATCTTCTAACATACATATATATTGTCTTCAAATAATTATGTGGATATATATGGAATTATGTCAAGATAATCTTATTATGAACATCCTCTACCTAAAATAGGTTATCAACATCATCTACTTTAGCACATTTGGCCTAATGGAGGTATTGACATGTATATCTACTAATGGAGATTAGGAGAAATGATTTCTTGATTTATGCCTATTAGAAACAAGATTGTAGATCTAAACAAGTTATCTAACTAGCTCCATTAGTGTCAAAATTTCACTAACATATCAATGAAGTGTATAGAGATTTCCACTAAATCTAGCTACTTTGATATAAGAATAAATGGGGAACTGAATGAAGTATGATACCCATTTGCTAATCTCTATAATTATTACTTATGAGAATCTTGTCATCCCTAGTTCTTTATCAAACACGATAATGATGAAATAGATGAAAACATCATTGACTCTTATAAAATGTTGTCTATTGGCCTTTAATGTGAGGTTCAAATAGTAGTTATATACTCTATATGAAGTAAGAAGTCATGAAAAAATTTCTAATGGTTTTTACCTCCATAAATTTATTATGAAGGAATCACTTAAGAGTCAAGCTTAGTGAATGTATTGAACATTTTTTCAAATGACCTAAGTGTACTGGTACATCCACTCCTAGAAGCTCTTGGCATTAGGATCACCAGTGATCATGTGCAAAAATATGATAATGTCTCCCACCTAATCAATGAAATCATCTCTATACAAGGTCTTTGGTAATCTAGTAGACATGGCCTTGGGGGACTTCAGTCACTATTTGTTAATCATATTCTAATATCCATCTCTATTATCTTCAAAGAATTGTGTGGATGTCTATGGAGTTATGTCAAGATAACTTTCAAATTATGAAATTACAAATACTGAATCAATAAATTCAAGGTCTAGATTGAAAATAATTTCCCCTTTCTCATTTAATACATCTCTTCTATTATGATCATAGTGTTGGGATAGTGTTATCACCAACTCATGGCTTTAAATTGATATTTGAAATGTTGTAGCTTGGGGAAATCCAGAGTCATAGATACTTTGGATCTAATCATTTTTAAACTTTACACCTCTTCAAGTCCAGAATTCAACTATGTCAATGTGACCTAAATTAGTATTTTTTATCTCTATTTTATTTGACTCTAAGATAAGATTCACTCCAGGTCCATTTTATTTGAAATTCATTTCTTTTAGAGATATGCAATTTGGCTAGGAATCTTATATAAAACTAACAACAAGAGATGGCATAGTTTATAGGTGTTTAAATGAAATATAATCTTTGATAAATATGGAAGGTGCTCTGAGCAAGTAAAATTTTTGATATAAATAAAGGGTGTTTGAAGAAGGTGAAAACTCCATGGATCTAGGAAGTGTTTCTAACAAGTTGGATCATCATGGAAAGGGAAGGTGTGTGAAGCAATGTTGATTCCCATGAGGATGGAAATGAAATAAGTAAATTATTTGTGGTGACTTATAAGCTTATATGGATCTTGGCTACTTGGGATAATGGTAAAACCCATAGAGATTTTAGGTGATCTGGGCAAGTCTATTATTCATAGGGACCTTGGAAGATATTAGGGGAATATTTGTTGGGATTGATTTGGAATATATTGAGGAATATTTGAACGGTTTTGATAAATCTCTAGATTAAATTATGAATCTCAATGGAAAAACTAAGCTTTCTTGATGTACATCTTTGAAATATCACCTTAAAAACCCCAAAACCAACTAACTACAAACCATGAAGGTAATGACAATCTTTAGATAAACAATGAGCCACTATGAACCTATAAATTTTAAACCATAGAAACACAACTAGACATGCCCTAAAAAACCCAAATATTTAATAAATTCAATTGAAACACAACTAAACTTTTGTGGAAATGGAAAGGATAAAAACAAGTTTTAACTATAGGAATAATGGTAAAAATCAAAAGGAGAATACCATACAGTTTATAATCATGGAGTTGTACTTACAAACATGGCTTGGCATGTGGCTTCAAGGGTTAGATGCATGTAGAAGGTCATCAGATCTTGAAAACCAAATTAACAATTTTAACAATGAAGTAAAAATCCCTAATTCACATTACTTAAATAGACAAATTCTTGTAATTAATGATCTCTAATGGTGGTTGATGTCAAAGATATGAGGTGCTTGGAACAAGTCCCATGTTTCTTGATTTAGGGCTTTGATTTTATTAAAAAGTGTAAGGTGGAACCTAAAATGCAATTTGAAATTTTGAAACTAAAAAATTGATCTTAGAGTTTTGGATTCTACATCTTTGGTAGTTAACGGGAAATAGAACTCAGGACACAATTTGTAATTTTCAAATTATGCTTCAAGTTCTAGATCCTATGGGGAAAGTTGTTTGGTTTTGTGGGATCCAAAGGTTAGTATGTAATTTGCAATATTACAATTGTAAATTGTGTGTCAAGTTCTAAATTCCACTAGTTTATGGCTTTATAGAATCCAAAGCTCGACATGTAATTTGTAATTTTTAAAATTGCAAATTCCATGCCGAGATTTGGATTTTGATAGTATTGGAAGGCTAGTACATTATAGGATCTAGAGTCCATGAAGCAATTTGAAAATTTCAAATTATGTCTAGAGTTTAAGATTCTACAATGTAAAGGGAAAATGGGTTTTTGGGTCAACTTAGGGGAATTTTTCAAAAAATTAGGGGGTCTCTCTTAGGGTATTTAATATTTTGATATTTTTGGGATAAAAATATAAAAAAATTTGGTAACCTCTGTAGGGTGATTTCCTACTAATAATTTTTCATCTGGTAGTCTTTTAATTTATTAGGCATGGAGTTAATTTGGCTTAACAAACTCTAACCTAGTAAAGAACAAATTGGGATTTGCCTAAAAAAACAAGTAAAAATGGATAAAAAACAAGGGAAAACAACATAATTAAGGACATAAAAACTCATAATGATTTGACCTATGTAGAAGCACTTATTTTAAAACATAAATAACCTTATTATATAATATTTTTGACTTTTGGAATGAATTCCCACCTCAAAAAAAGCTTTGAGGTATATCCCATTGAGCTTGGAGAGATAAAATACATTATCTCCTTTACACTAAGTTATAATATATGAACTTCTCCATATTTCATCAAACTTGTTGTGCTTGATTGGTTTATCCTTGTTTGCATCCCATTTGAGAACCATGTCTCCTTCAATGAATCTCCTCTCAAATTCCATTTTATAAAATGTATTCTTTGTTTGATATTGATTAACTTCTAATACCTTCATTGATTGGTTCCTAATTCCTTTGAGTTATATGAGTTTGGCCAATCTTATTTGTTATTGCATCATTATCGATCAAATCTAATTGGTGATTGAGCTCCATAGATGGTAGCTCAATTGATATTAGGACTCGTGCTTATCTTCCATATAATAACATGAAATGGGAATTACCAATGGCTCTCTTAGGAGTGATCTTATTATCCCAGAGTGTTGATTTCAACTTTTTGTGCCAAGTTATTTTGTTCTTTCATTGTTCTTTTGATAATTTTGATAAGGTTCTTGATGGTTGACTCAGCCAAAGCATTACCCTGAGGGTAATTATTAGAAGAAGTACTTAGATACACATTATGCTTGATATCCCATTCACTCACCTAAGTGCCCATGAATGATTTAGAATTATTAGAGATAATGGTATGAGGTACACTAAATATTGACACTATACCATTCATGAAATCAATAATAGATGCCTCCATGACACCTTTTAGTACAACTTCATTGGTCCATCAAGTGAAATAAAATTTCATTTTAAGGAACCATTTGTGGCCTATGCTTGATGGTGGATTGATCATACTAATAAAATCTAATTCCCATTGAGAAAATGGTTGATCTACTTGAGTTGACCTGAGAGGAAAGGTTACTAAATTTTTCTTACTGGTGAAGTAAACACACTTTTCATAGTTCCTTACCCATTGGTGGGCATATTTAAGTAACTCATACCAATAATAACATCCTCTCATTATCTTGATGGCTATGGTTCTTACAGAGAAATGTCCTCCTAATGGGCTATCATGAAATTACTTGAGCACCTTAAGAACTTGGTCATGTTTAATACATCTTAACATAACTCCATTCATATTATTTATAAACAATACTCCATCAATAAGGACATAAGGAATGAAATAGAGTCTGTAATACCTTTTCTTAGACTATTAAAGAACATAAGGGTAATTACCTGTCTATAGGAAGTTGGTCATATCTTCAATCCAACTATTGAAAATAGGTGGGTTGGCTAGCTAAGGTGCATTTTGATCATATACTACCTCATATGTCATTTATTCACACAAACCCTTTATTCTCACCATTTTGGTAACTTTGATGTCTACATCATACACCATGGCCTTAGTGATCCATCCTACTCTTTTTTATTTATCTCCTAGCTAAGAAGAAAATTTTTAACACTGGTGACTCCCCATCATATGCATCTTATTATTGGAGAGAATATGTCTAAATTTATTGAGAGCATTAATTACATCATATACATTTTTCTCCATAAACCTAAAAATATACTCATTACCCTTTAGATATTTATTGAAAAAAGATATTGGATATTCCAATTATTCTTTATTTTGTTGGGTTACAATAGCTGAGATGTTTCCTTCCCCTCCAAAAGCATAAAGAATAAAATCTTTATCATAGTTGGGATTGACTAGGGTGGGAGCTGAAGAGATAGCTTATTTAATGGCATAAAATCTATCTCTTCCATCTTGTGTCTATTTGAAAATGTTACCCTTACTAAGCATTGTAGTGAGGGGTTTTACCAAAGAGATAAAATTTGGGACAAATATTATCACAAAATTAATCTTTCCAAGGAGACTTTTCAATCCTTTCTTATGGCTTGGTAATGTTAATATAGATATAGAACTAACTCTTTTGGGTCTATTTCAAGACCTTTTTTTGACACTATATACCCCAATAGCTTCACTTCATGGAATATAAAAATTCACTTCTTTGGGTTTAAAGAAACCCCAAATTCTCTGTATCTTTCAAAAAAAAATCTAAGGTGATATAGATGTGGTTCAATATGCTTTGACTAGACTATGATATCATCTAGATATACTAATATCATTTCATTTACCAACCCTCTAAATTCCATTATCCATGGCTCTCTAAAATTTTTCACTAGCATTAGTCAAAGTGAATGACATCTTTTTGTATGCATATATGACCCATTTTATGGTGAAGGTAGTTTTTTAATGGTCTGATTCTTGCACCAGGATTTGGTTATACCTAGAATAACTATTTAGAAGGGAAAACCTTTCAGACCCTACTATAATTTGTAAAATTTGATCCATATGCAGGAGAAGGTAATGTTCCCTTAGAGATGCTTTATTTGTCCTTGAAATCCACACAAAGTCTGATTTTTCCATTCTTATTCCTTACAGGGACCAAATTTACAACCTAAGATGAGTGCTTGATAGGAAAAATAATATTAGCTTTTATAAGTTTAGATAGTTCACTTCTCATTAGGGTTTCTATTTTCAGATTAATTGGTCTTTATTTTTGTCTAACAAGCTTGGTATTCATATTTTATGATAGAATCAACTAAGGTCAAACCTTATTAGATCATGATAACTCCAATCAAATTTGTCATCAAATTCTTGGCACAATTCAATAAACTCTTGATTTTTTGAGTGTTTACATACCTTTCCTAGTTTCAAAGTTTTTCCTTTTGAAATGACAACCAAATCTTAGTCTTATTCATTAACTATAATGTTCTTTTTCGTGCCTTTTATCTAGTCATATAAATTAAATATGTTGTCTATCATAATAATACCCATAGGTAGTATGTTTGTCTTTAGCTGGATGATTTGATCTCTATATTGATCTTGGAGTTCTAGCTAGTTCCTATCTAAGAATTTAGCTTATTATCTTAAAATGTTTATAATCTATTGATCATTATTGAAGACTTACCAATTAGTTACATTATTAGGAATAGATGGTCTTAATACTAATTTTACATGTTGGTTGTTTTATTTATTTATTTCCTCAAGTAATTTATATTGGGAGCCCATCAAGGCCATATAATTAGTATCTTTATTCCATGATCTTGGCACTTCTTGAATATTCAAAGTGGTGAAATCTTCAAATAGGTCCCAAAACTTGTGTTTATAAGATATCAATAAATTATTCTTAGTCATGTTTCTAAATATTACTTGGTGAACAATCAGTTCACTATCACCAAATATCTATAGGGATTATATCCTTCTCTCTTTGGCCAACTACAATATTTGAATCAAAGCTTCATATTCAGCTACATTTTTAGTACAAATAAATTAAAGTTTTAAAGAATAGAAAATTTATTATTTTGGGGAAGATTAATATAACACTTTTACCCACTCCATTTATGCTTCTCAAGCCATCGAAGAATAGTTTCCATATTCCTTAAAGATCTTCAACTAGTTTTGAAATATTAGGCATGATTGCATCATTCTCATGTATGAAATATGTACCTAACCTAGTTTCTTGTACATGGTCATAAGGATCAAACTATATATCTGATCCCCATTCATCTAAGAGAATATATGGAACATCTTATTTGGTGGTCACATCTTCATGATCAATTTCCTCTTCTTGATCCTCTTATATACAATTCATGTCCAAATGAGGAGTGTATGGTTTAATATGATCCTTAGCTATTGGTTATATCTTATTGTTAATATTGTCCCATACCTCATCCTAAGAAACATGTGAGACCAATATGTGTGTGTGTGTGTGTGTGTGTGTGTGTGTGTGTGTGTGTGTGTGTGTGTGTGTGTGTGTGTGTGTGTGTGTGTGTGTGTGTAAATATCCTCCCATTTTTGTGATAAAATCTCATGAAAGGAAAATTGAAAAATAAGGAGGAAGATTGATAACTAAGATATCTTAAGAAATTGAAAAACTTAGACAAGCATGGATAGTGATATTTAAATATTTTATTATTCCTATTTTTTTAACAATAGTACATTAAAATTAAACCAATCTATTATTCATAAGTGTATATTTTATGCCAAGAGCATCAGATATCTTTTTGGACATAACAAAAACACTAGCCCCTAAATCTACCATGCAATTATGAACTAGATGCTTCCCTACTATTAGTGAGAGATAGAAAGGGGGAGGATTAAAAAAATTCCCATCTTAAATTCAATTTTTTGTTTACATAAATCAATTTTATAATTAGGCCCTTTGGATAGAACCTTATTTGCTATTTATAAAATTTTCAAAGCCTCTTGTAGTAAATCTCTTTGTGTTGATCTAGAGAGTGCCTCCCACATAGTAAAATTTAGATTGCTCTTCTTTATTTTCTCAACTATACTAAAATGGATATTTCCAACCTTTTTTTTCACCTTTTTGGGTTATATATCCTCTTTGACAAGATTTGGAGTCAACACTTTCACTTTGGGCTGACTAATGGGTATAAAGGGTGGTCTTTGTACTATGTTGTTCTTTACAGGTTTTGCTACAACTTTGGAAGTTATAGCTTGTTCCACCTTGGGGGGATGATCACTTTCAATTAAATTTTATTTGATCATTTATTGTCTACCATTATACCTCCACCATCAAAAAGTGACTTTTCTTGATTTACCCCATAAAATTCCTCCTCTTTTTAGTTCAAAAGAGTAGCCTCTCTTTGATCAAGTTCTTGTGTATCTGGTTATTGGGAAGTGCACTCTTCTTATTGTCCTTATGTACTTATCATGCCTTACACCATAAAATCTTGACTAATGATTCCATTAGGATAATTATTCTAATTATGTGGATGAAAATAAGGATAACACCACTCATAGTCTTGAACCAAGCTATTTTAAATAGGTATAATGGATTTAGAAGTATTTGGTGTAGGTAACTCATGGACATTTAGGGGTTTTAGTTATGCATTTTGACTTTATATCTACTGATTTCCTTGATATTATTGCCTATATCCTTGATATGGATTCCTATTGGGATGGTATAATAGGTTATCCCACTAGTAAGGCTTATAATTTTGAGAGTACTACCTCTTCATTGATACTAACTCATTGCCAAAACTCCTGAGTAGTGACTTGACCTCATATAGTTGATCCATAAGAGTAGGGGTCAAAGCTAATTCTCTCATCATGGTGGTAATTATATAAATTATAAGAGGTTTAGGAGATATTTCTATAAATAGAGGCATTGGTGGCCTTGGGGTAATTTTTCTATCTTGGATTAAATAATTATCTACCTTTATCATAATGTCATATGTAGTGAAAAGTGTGGTACCGCCCATAAATTGAATCATAACAACAATATCACTATTTAGGGATCTTAGGTAATACAAGAAGGAATTATTTTGAGTTAACTTGACTAGATTTTATTCCATGTCTTCTAAAAATGGAAATTAAAATTGGTCATGAGCTCATGAAAAACCCATTCAATGGCAGTCAACTATTCAACCAAAGAAAGTTGGTCACTCTTATCTTCAAATTTATCACATAGTGTGGTTTCTAAATCATCCCAAACTTGAATAGAGTTAAGAGCAATACTTTTGTGCCATTGTAAGGATTTACCCTTGAAAGAGGAAACTAGGAGTCTGATTTCAACATTCTCTTGTACTATGTTATGGACTACACATAGATTGGCAATATATTATATGTGTTCCATAGGAGTAGTGGAAGTTTCACCAATGAAATATGTGAGGTTTTTAAAATTTGATGTGGGTAAGTCATCATATTGATCCAAATGGAGAAGGCTGTCCCCATTGAAAGCTATAAAATTCAAATTTTTGGCCATTGTAAGAGGAATATAATTGATAAGAGTAAGATTACCTATAGGGGATGTAAATAAAGTTTCTATATATAATTTATAATGAGATACAACTGATTTTTATCTCTTTTTATGTGGAAATCACAACTCTAAAAAATTAGCTTTCTTACCTTTTATAGTTGATCTTGTTTGTTGGCTTGGCATATGTAACCCTTGAAATCCTAAAAATGTAAACCAATGGAGTCACTAGGTTCCTTTGGAATGCATCCAAATCTCATGAAATGTTCATTGATAATAGACACAATATCTTTGTATTTTTTGTGTCACACTGGTGCGTGCTAAAAACTGTTATCACATAGGTTTTGCACTCATTCCTTGATGTAAAATAACTCATTGTGTAATACCTCATGATATTATGGGAAAACCTCCAAGCTACGGGATTTTAGAAAATTGAGGTTAAACTATGGAGATGGATGAATTCCTTTCACTAAATTTTATGGAACTGATAAGATATCAATTTTATAGAAATTTCACTCATTTTTTAATATTCTTTCTCCTAAACTAGATTTTGACTAGGAAAAGAGTTAAGAATGAAATTTTTCAAAACTAAAAATGGTGATTTCACCAAATATTTTAGTGGGTATTAATTATTTCTTGATAAACACAACACACCATAGCATCAATTGAATTTTTTTTATCATAGACTCATGCAAATGAAAAATCTAAGGCAATATTTTCTATTTTTGTAGATGGGAGAAGATTCACTTATTTTCATCAAAAAATATTTCATAATGGTAAAGTACTACAAAATAATTTCTTGTGACTAAAATAAGAATTGTAATATCCACAAATAGTTGAATAACTTTGCATACACAAGGATCTCTCAGACAAGAAAGGAAAATATTCAATTTATTTTTGTTCTCAAGGTTATAACTTATAGACGATACATTCAAAAAGTAGAAATATATCACTAAAAATAAAAAGATAGATTGGGCCATGGGGTCTAACCATCTTTATACAAAATTATCCCATAGATGAGATGTAGTTATCAACAATAGAAACCATGTAGATCTATAACTCTATGAAAAAGTGGTGTGATCTTTTATTTTTGACATCACTGACTTTGTAAAATGGTTTGGAAAGGAGCATGAAAGAGTTGGTGTGATCCTTATCTTGGAATGGCATGGATGGAACTAGAAGATCTTCATGTAATGCTTCTCCTTCTTCATATAGCTAGAGATAAATATTCATGTAAATGTATGGTACCCAAAATGGAACTCAACACTTCATCAAAGATAACCTTGAAAAGTTACTTTTAGAAAACCCTAACTTGTTAAGTGAGACTTTTACGACTTACAAGTCACATTACATTGTAAAAGTGGAATTTACAATTTTTTATACATGATTTTACACTTTTAAGAATTATAACTTGTCAAAATTTAAAGGGTAATTTGTAATTAATTTATATAACTTTCACCCTATCAAAAATATAAAGTGTAAAATATGTGTCTCTTTCTCAAAAAATCTATAAAAGATAGTTACAATTTTATAATATACAACTTTAAAATGTCTTCACAAATGTAATTACAATTCATGAAAATGTTTCAATAGAAGGGACTAATCAATTTTTAAAACTTCCTCTACTTTCTTGTCATTCTCATCCTATAGCTTCTAGACATATGCATCAAAGGCCTTGAAAATTTATTGTATTCTTTCTTCATTTGATAAATCAATGGATGAAAATTAGGGTGAAGACTATAATATTTGCATATTCCTATTCTACTACTTCATTTAACTTATTATGAATATACTATAATTGAAATAGGTTATTTGCATCATTTAATGGTTAGTATGACATCATATTCATCATTCCTTCAATATCATATAACATATTAATAACTTTGTGATGTGCCACCTTAGATTAATGAGTAGCTTATATGAGTATCCTTATCTAAAATTGAGATTCCCTATGAAAATCCTCTTTCTCTACATAATTATTCAATATATTTTCAATAAAAAGGATATCCATGTTGATATAATCCATAATTGTCAACTTGGGATAATATAGATTCAATGTTTGTATCTTTTTCCTCATATTCATTTACTTGTTTTTTTAAGACAATCTTTCTCTCTATGATAACTTCATAATGGTATATTATTATAGAAATAACCTTATTTCCCTTAGAGATAAGTTCTTTTGACCATTCTTTGGTTGCCCTTACCATAATAACAATTTTAGACACCACATCAATTATTTCTTGACCTAGAATTTGGCTAATTGGCTATACTGACTCTAGTTATTTTGATGATCCATTGGGATCTATGAACTTGTTTAATACAACTGTAAGTTGATCCACTTTGTTCTTTAATTCATCCTTGGTGGCCTTATCATAATCAATTATTTCAAAGAGGGATTTGATGTCATACTGGACATCATGTTTTAACTCTTCTCTTATTGGTCATCTATGGTATATTTTTGAAATCTGATAATCTCCCACCATAATATTTTATTTTGATTTGTTTCGTGGGGGTATTAAAATTTTAACATATCTTTCCCCTTTATCATTACTGAGAATTTTGTAGAAAGTTTGGTGAGTAAAATTAGACTTATTATTTACATATGATAAGCTAAAATCCAATGTGTTGGGGGGAAATTTTTTTTTATGCCTCTTTCCCATTGATTATGCTCGTCAATTAGGGGTAACATCTAGTTGTGTGGACACCATCACTTGAGAATCAATAACTAATGTTGTTTCACTTATAAGCACTATGATAATTATAGAAGCTTGACTAAATGTTATCATTGATCACTTGAGAGATGCCTATGAGATTTCATATCCATCAGTTGGTTGTAAATATACATTTAGACTAAACACTTTTGTTTCTCCAATCTCAACTAAAGGTTCTATGGAAACTATGGAGGTGGAATAGGTGGAGGAAATGGAAATATTTGTGTCTATTAAGGGTGTGGAAGATGGAATAAACATACAGATTATAAATTTGGGAATAGGTGGAAGGGTGGAAGCCAAGGCATTTAATGAATCAGTTAGGGTTGGTGATGTAAGGAGAGTGAAAGGGGATGAAGGTGAAACAATACTTATCCTAGGAGTTGGGGTGTCCTATGGAACTAAAGTTAGGATGACTAAGTCCAAGACAATTTACTATTAATTGGTGATGTAAATAAGTGGAGATGGAATGGAAGGAATTATTAATGGAATGGAAAAGGGAAGTGAAAATGAAAGAGGGAATGAAAGTGGAGGAAAGTAAAGTGAAGTGAAAACTTGAGAATCCACTGATCAAAAAACTTGAGTATCCACTTGGATTTATTTCATAAGTTGTAATGGACTTATTGTGGTAGGTGAGGTGGTAGGAATGAGAGGGGGAGTAGAGATTTGAGGTGCATGGGAAATTAAAACCTAAGGTGGTGGTGGTGTAACTTATATAACAATGTATACGAGGGGTCAATAAAGGGAATTGGGGTTGTCACTATGACAGATATGGGGACTAACTCTATGGAATCTTCTACTATAGATGTGTATTCAAAAGATATGGAAATTATTTATTCTACATTTATGCCATTCTTGATTGATTTCCCCTTTTTTGGCCTTAGTCTTCTTCTTCTATTTCTTAAAAGTTTGTGGCTCTTTTGGTTGCTCACTAGTTGTCTCGTTAGGGCCCTATATAGATAAAGGAACTCTCTCTTCTTTAAGCTTCAAAAGCTTTTTTATAATACCTATTATTTCCTATGTTACCTATACTCCCTTACTCTTCAGCTAATTGATTATTCTATTGATCACACCTATTATCCTATCTAACAGAGAAAATGATTTTAGAGCTAACCACCTAATGGGTGGTAAGGGTTGAGTGATGATTTGTTTATAATAATTTAGGTCCACTAGGGACTCATCATCCACTAAGTCATCAAGGACTCATGCCAAATCATAATCAGTGATATGTTCCAAGGTCATCCTAGAATAATTTCTCATTTTGACCCTCTCCTCATCCTCATAATCCTCCTAACAATCCTCAAAATATAGAACATGAGCATATGTAGAAAGTACTAGTGTGTTAGTGATATTTCCATAAACATCAAAAAATTACCAAGACTCCAAATTCCTTAAGGCCACTTAGAACATTTATATTTAAACAAATTTGGCCTTAAGGAGGGATTAACATGTGTATTTAACAATTGGAAATGATCTTGTGGGTCTCAAAAGGTTGTTTGAATAGCTCCAGCATGGCCCACTTATCACTAACATATTAGGGAAGTATATAGGGGCATCCACTAAATACAACTACTCTAATACAAAAATAGGTGGGGAACTGAATGAAGTATGAGCCCCATTTTATAATCTCTACAATTGTTTCTAGTGAGAATCTTGTCCACATTAGTTCCTTATCAAACATAATAATGATGCAATATATGAAAGCATCATTGACTCTTCTAAAATGTTTTCTATTAGACTCTAATGTGAGGTTTGAATAGTAGTTGTATACTCTAATTATTTCTTTAGATACTATGTTAAGGTTTGGGAAAGATCTCCCTTTGACCAAAGTGTATATGAGGTAAGAAGTGATGAAAAACTTACCAATGGTTTATAACTCCACCAATTGTTTGTGAAGGGAAATCACTTATGACTTGAGCCTAGTGAATGTATTGAATGTTCTATCAGATGACCCAAATGTATTGGTACATCCACTCCTAAAAGCTCTTGGCATCAGGACTAATGATCATGTGTAATAATATGATAATGTCTCCCATTTCATCAATGAAATCAACTCTATATAATGTTTTTAGTAATCTAGTAGAGGTAGCCTTTGGGAACTTAAGCCATTATTTTTTAATCATTTTTTGACATCCATCTATATTGTCTTCAAAGAATTATGTGGATGTCTATGGAGTTATGTCAAGATAAATCTCATATTCTAGGATTGCAAATATTGAATCAATAAATTTAGAGTCTATATTTAAAATACTTTTACCTTTGTCATTTAAGAATTATCTTTTGTTAGGATCATAGTTTTGGGCTAGGGTTAGCATAAACTCAAGGCTTTGGAGTGATAATGGAAATGTTTTAGCTTGAGGTAAGCTAGAGTCATAGATACTCTAGATATAATCAATTTTAAACTCTACACCTATTCAGGTCCAGAAGTCCCGTAGGTCAATGTGACCTAAATTAGTATCTATTATCTCTACTATATTGGACTCTAAGCTAAGAATCACTCTGGGGCCTTTTGATTTAAGCTTCATTTCTTTTGAAGACATGAAATTTTCCTAGGAAGATTGTGGAAAACCAACTACAAAAGGCACTAGAGTTTTTAAGTGTTTAAATAAAATATAATCTTCAGTAGAGATGGAAGGTGCTCTAAGTAGGTAAACATTTTGGTAGAACTAAAGGGTTGTTTAATCAGGTGACAACTCCACAAAGTTAGGAAGTGTTTTGAATAAGTTTGATATCTAGTGGAAAGACAAGGTGTGTTAAGAAATGTAGATTCTCAAGGGGATGGTAAGTTTTTGAAATAAGTCCACTATATATAGGGACTTAGAATTTTATGGGGATATTGGGTGTTTGGGACAATGGTAAAACCCATAGAGATTTTAGGTGCTCTGAGCAATTCTGATGTTGATAAAGACCTTAAAGGATGTTAAGAGAAAATTTGTTAGGACTAATTAGGAATATATTGAGGAATATTCTCATGGTTTTGATGAAGCCCTAGATTATATTGAGAATCTCAATGGGAAAAATAAAATTTATTGATGTACATCTTGGAAATATCACCCTAAAAACCCAAAACCCAATTGACTGCAAACCTTGGAGATAAGGACAATCTTTAGATAAACAATGAATCACTATGATCCTAGAAAATGTAAACCATATAAATGAAACTAGACATGCCCTAAAAATCCCAAACATGTAAGTAATTCAATTGAAATGCAACTAAAGTTTTGTGGAAATGGAAAGGATTAAAACAAGTTTTAATTGTAAGAATAATGGAAATTTTCACAAGGAGAATACTATGCGATTTGTAATGGTAGAGTTGTAATTGTATATATAACTTAACATGTGGATTTGAGGGTTGGATGCATGATGAAGGTCATCAAATATCGAAAACTAAATTATCAATTTCAATAATGAAATAAAAATTCCTAATTCACATTACTTAAATATAAAAATACCTATAATTAATTATTTCTAATGGTGGCTAGTGGAAGAGCTATGAGGTGCCTAGAACAAGTCCCATGAATTCTAGGTTAGGATTTTGATTTGATTAAAAAGTAGAAGGTAGAACCTATGATATAATTTTCAATTTTGAAAATTGTAAATTACTCATGGAGTTTTAGATTATATAGCTTTGGTAGTTAGTGGGACGTGAAACTTGGGACACAATTTGTAATTTTTATATTATGCTTCAAGTTTGAGATCCTATGGGTAATGTTATTTGGTTTTATGGGATCTATAGATCAACATGCAATTTGAAGTTTTAAAAATTGTAAATTACATGTCAAGTTTCAAATTCTATTAGTTTATGGCTTCATGGGATCTAGAGCTTGACCTTCAATTTACAATTTTGAAAATTGCAAATTATGTGCCAAGTTCCATATTCCACCAAACTTAGAAGGCTAGTGCATTATGAGATCTAGAGTCCACAAAGTAACTTCTGAATTAAAAATTGTGTTTAGAGCTTCCATATTTCTCAATGAAAATGGAAAATGGACTTATTGGTCAACTCAAGGTATTTTCTCAAAAAAATAGGGGTTCTATCTCATGGTATTTAATATTTTGATACTTTTGGGACAAAATTATCAATAATTAAAATTTTGAATTCTAGTGATGGGTAGGAATAGGTCAAGCTACAAATTGAGGAATATCCCAACTCATTATTTTAATTCAATATAGGGACCACTTGCCACATCTATAGGCAAATATTATTATCAGCCAGGTGGGAAGAAATTGATATCATGGGTAGATTGGTGACTGGAGAGAGACCAAAAATAAAAATAGTTGAAGACTCCTTACTAGTCCCCACCTAAAATAGTAATGAGGTATGTTTAGATGTCCCTAATATATTCATTGAGAAAGTTGACTCCTCACTATCAAACTCTCTTTCACCTAAATATAGTGATTTTAGACCTAACATCAATTCCTTCAGGTATTGGGTAATTTTAATATGGTGCCTTAATGGATATACAAATATCATCTCCATGCCTAAAAACTTCTTCTTGATTAATTTGAATAATTCAAAGGATTATATCAAGATCCCAATGGGGGGTCCCATGGTTTATGGGAAAATATAATATTTACCTTTGCAAGTGGAAAGTGGGATTTGATTTAAATAGTGTGGCCATGGAACATATTCCTATTTGGGTTAAATTACCAAAAATGGTTTTGGAATATTTGGCTCTAGAGATTATTCTAGGGATCATAAAATCTCTTGGCCAACCTATTTCTATAGACCCCATTACCAGGTCTAGACATAGACTTCTCACTATAAGGTTCTATGTTTTTATCCTAATAGATAAACCCTTGATCTACTATATTAAGATAAGATCCAAATATGGGGTTTGAAACCAAACTATTATATTTGCAAGAGACTCAGAGATTTGTAAAACTTTTAATGTTTTGAATCATTCCTCAAAAGATTGTCTTTTTCTCCAAGAGGCCTTCACAATCCCCCACTCCCTACTAGGTGAAAAAAACTCCTCCTTCAAACCTTCCCCTTGTCCCCCCATGTATCCCATCCTAATATTGTTCCCCTTATCCTGGGATAAAGGTTATCATCAATTTATTTAGATAAATTTTATAATCCCTCATCTAATCCTATCCCAACCTATCTCTTCCCAGAAAAGAATCCCTCCTTGAAGATCCACACTATTCCCATATCTTTAGATAAATATGAAATGATTATCTCATTGAAATCATAATTGGTCAAGGTCCCTTTAGATCCTCTCTCTTGGTATAAAAATTGGTAGAGGTAGCTTTTGATTATCCTATTTAAACTCCAATAAAATATTAGGATGAGGAGGAGATTTGCTTTGAGGGCCAAGAAGTTTTGAAATCTCTTGTCTTTTTTTAATCATTAATTTTTTGAGGACACCCAATTTTATAAGATTGCTTACCTGTAAAGGTACTATTAACCTCAATCCACAAGGAAGAGATATATCAATCTTTTTATCTAGATCTTGGCTAATGTTCCTTAATAGGTAAGAATGCAAACCATGACAAAAATAAGGAAATAGAAGAGGATCAATGAATGAAGGTGCAACCTAAAAAGGGTAGAAAGAAAGAAAAAGTAGGAGAAGATCTGAAATCTACTGGTAGATTTACTAATATGATTTTTAGAAGATAATAAATAGATAAACAAGTTGCAAAGGATGCTCAAATAACCCTTAGACAATTCCCAAGCACCAAAAAATGAAGATTATATCATGGAACTTAAGGGGTTTAAATAATCCTAAAAATAGAGATTTGTCAGAAATATTGTTTATAAACACAAAAATGATAACTTTATTCTTTAATAAACTAAGATTCTTGAGGACAATGTTTTGAAAAATAATAATAATATTTGGGGTATAGAAAAATATATTAGTAGTCATTTTATAGGTTCTTCGAGTGGTATGGCTATTTTTTGGATAAAGGGATCAATTCTCTTAAAAGCTAACTCTCACATAACTATTCATTTCATATAAATTCACAATAAAATGGAGTGGATTATTTTAAATATTTATGCTCCCAATTATATAAATGATAGAAAAAACCTTTGGGTAGATCTGATTGAGATTAGGAAGAATATAAAATATATGAACTCAGTAGTGGCAAGTGATTTCAATTCTCCCCTTCCCCAATGTAAAAAAGGGGGAATATATTCACTTAATATAGCATGATTGATTTCACTGACTTCATAGTTGAGGTAGGGATCATGGATTTGGAATTAAATTGTAATCCCTACACTTGATCAAATAGGAGACTAGGAGAAAACCTTATCCAAGTCTAATTGGATAAGTTCTTAATTTTTATGAATTGGGATATTTGATCCAATAGTTCTCTTTCCTATCTTCCTAGGATTGGTTTTGACCACAATCCCTTGATCTTCATAAAAGAAAAGATGACCAAATCTAAGTGTAATCCATTAAAATTTAAAAAAATGTGGTCAACACACCTATCTATTACTAATTCTTTAAAAGAGTGGTGGTATTTTCTAGTCCAGGGATCATATATGTTCACCCTAACCATGAAACTAAAACATGTTAAGAATAATCTTAAGATATGTAATAAAGAAGTGTCTAGTAATATTTTTTCCCAAAAGAACAAAATTGAGGAATATTTATGTATAATTGAGGAGTAGATCAATGTTTTTGGCTTTAACCACACTTATCAAGCTAAAGAAAGGGAGCTCCTGAGTTTGTTTCATAACTTAGAAACCAAGGAATAAATCTATAGGCATAATAAATCAATAAAAACCTAAATCAAGAAAGGATATATGAATACTAAGTAATTACATCAATTAGATTCTAAGAATTGTTAGTACACTAAATTTTTTGAAGTCAAGGGAGAAGATGGGGTTGTTTATCGAGAGGAAAACTAAATTGAGTTACAAATTGTTAAATTCTATAGGAATCTTCTGGCATTCATCCCCTCTTAGGATATTCACTTAGAGGATCAAGTTCTAAATCTTATTCAGGGTGTCATATCTCAATAAGATAATGCTTTTATTGTATCTCCACATTCTAACAATGACATTAGAAATATTGTTTTCTTTTTTGAAGGATAGAAAGCCATAGGTCTGGATAGATTTCCCCCTTTCTTATTCCATGTTTTTTGGGACATTATATAGAATGAATTTTGTTTATTGGTGTTTAAATTTTTTAAATCAAGGACAATGCTTCAATAATTTAATTACACTTTTATAGTTTTGATCCCCAAGAAACATGGAATGACTTAACTAAAGGACTCTAGACCTATTAGCCTTTGATCCACCTTCTATAAGATCTACACCAAAGGTATAGCTTTAGAAATTAAAAATCTCCTTGATAATATGATAACAAAATAAAAAGGGTCATTTGTGTTTGGTAGATAGATATCAAATGGCATCATCAATGCACACAAAATAATCCACTCTATTGTTAATTATTCTAAGAAGGGAATGTTCCTTAGGATCGATATGAATAAATCATATGATAGGGTCTCATGTATTTTTTTGGGATAAGTTTATACAAAAAATTTGAGTTCAACTAGGTGGTATGGAATCTTATTTCATCCTAAATTTCTTCTCCCATATATTTGGCCATCATAAATGGGGTCCCTAAATGTTTATTTTTAGCTAGTAGAGGCCTTCATCAAGGAGACCCTTTATCACCATACCTTTTTATATTGATGTTTGAAACACTAAGTAGAATTATCAAAACTACTAGATATTTTAGAATTATCAAGGGAATTAATATGGATCTTAATACCAAACCAATAACCCATCAACAACTTGCTAATAATACCCTAATAATGGGATAAGTTTCAGTGTTAGAAGTTAAATGTTTTATGAAAATTCTCAATATTTATGATGAAGTGTTGGTAAAATGTGTTAAATTTATAAACAGTTATTTATTATTTATCAATACTGCAACTAGCTTGTAGGTGAAGACATCTAGGATTCTCAGGTGCTTAATAAAAAATCTCCCATCTTCCTATCTAGGTATTCCTCTCTTTGAATTGAAAATGAAATACAAATTTTGGAATTCACTAATTGACAAGGTCCAAAATAAGTTGGTAGGTTGGAAAGGGAATATGTTATCTCAAGATTGTAAATTTCAATTACTCAAAAGTTACTTGCAAATTATCCCTATCTATTGTATGTCCTTGTTTGCTATTCTGAGTAAAGTGGTGGACCAATTAGAGAAATCACATAAGAATTTTCTTAGAGGGCTGAAGGAGATAGATTCAGGTTTACCCTTATCTCTTAGGAAAAATCATACTTTCATAAAGGGAAAGGGGGCTTGGGCCTTAATAAGATGAAATCAATGAACCAAGCCCTATTATCCAAACAAGGTTGGAGGGTGTTGAAGGACTACAATCAATGGATGATAATAATTCAAGATAAGTATATGAATTCTAGGGAGGGTCCCTATTTACAAATAGAAGCAGGCCCTAACAATGGGTCTGATTTTTAGAAATACATTTGTAAAAGAAATGATCTCCTTAAAGAAGTCTTAAAATGGAGAATAAGAAGAGGAGATAAAGTTTATTTTTGGGACGATCCTTGGATTAATTGAGATCCACTAGGCTTCTCTCAAGATTTTATGGGCTTAGAGGTTATTTCAAGGATCTCAAGGGCCATAAGGTGCAATATTACTGGAAGGAATAAGATGGAATTAAAAAGTTGAAGGTCTTGCATAAAGAAGGAATGAATCACCAAAAATTTCTCTTTCTCTAGGAGTTAAACAACCAACTCTAGATTACTCATATTAATAGATTCTCCAAAGATGGTGAACTAATTTGGAAGGAAAATACCAGTGGTCTATTCTTAGTTAAATCTAGATTTCAATTGTTATGGGACCAAGAAGGATTAGAGGAAGATTAGAATATTTTGTGGGTAAAAAATTTGATGCCTAAAATCAATGTTTTTAATTGGTTGGATACCCAAAACAAAATTCTAACTATGGATAACTTAATGAAAAGTGGTATTATAATTTCAAATAGTTGTTTTCTATGTAAAAATGAGGTTGAATCATCTGATCATATCTTCCTTTTCTTCCCTTTTTCTTCATCTATTCTTCATTGATTGTTCCTCTTATCTAACTACTCTTGGGTCTTCCTGGATTCTATCAAGGACTTGATTTATCAATGAAAGGCCCCTTGGGATTACTTCCCTTGAGTTTTTGGTGGGATATACATCTTTCCCATATTTTTTGGGGAATCTAAAATTCCAAAAACAATTCTATTTTTGACAACTTGAATCCCTATCCCAATTCCACTTTTAAGAGGATAATGGTGTCTATTATGGAGAATTGATCATCATTTGCTTCTTATTTTTGAGATCCCCACTTTCACCTTTATGAATTCCTTCAATATTTGAATCTAGTAATCCCTAATCAAGTTCAAAATTAGAATGTTTATAGATCATTTATAAAGTGTAATCTCCTTCTAGATTTATAGTACAAGATAAATTTTGATAGAATAGTGAAAGGGAACCCTGATCCTGTAGGGGGTGGTATGGTAATTCAGTATTCCAATGCTAATCTTATAGTAGCATATGTAGGGCCTCTAGGGATTAAAACTATCCACATAGTGTAAGCCATAGTAACATAGTGGGGGATCAAGCTGTATATCAATATGGGAGTGGAGAACCTTCAAGTGGAAGGGGATTCACTTAATATTATCAAGTATCTGAAGGGACCTTCCCAACTTTTTTGGTCAATTTCTAGCATTATGTAAGATGAAAAATACCTTTTATTTTTGTTCAAAGGATTCACCATTTTCCACAGCTATAGGGAATGAAATAATGGTGATAATAAGTTGGATAATATAGGGGTTAGGAGTGACTCTCTCAAGGGTTGGTATGGTGATGTGTACATTCTTAATGATGTCACATCTATCATTCAATATGAAAAAGCCCAATCAAATGTGTGATTTAATGATTATCAATATTGATAAATCCAAACCACATGGGGGTATTCATAAAGTTATGTGTTTTGAAATCATGATCTATTCACATTTTAAGGCTGCACACAAGCAAAAAAGCTTGTCTCTAATTATAATAATTAAATAAAAAAGTTAAATAAGGGTTTTATAGTTTTGATAGTTATTTTTTCCCTTTGAAAAAATCATAGTAAAGATAATAAACTAAACATGGATGGTGATAGAGATAGGTTGGAATTGATTTCATGTGCAAAGGTTAAGGAGGATCCTTATGCTTGGAAGAAAATGGTGAAAGGAGCTATGTCAAACTTCATGGAGAGGATAATAGGGCATGATGTGGCTATTTCTCATGATCTTTCAAGAGGATGGTCTGAGAGAGAAGTTAAGATGCATGGCCTCAATATCACCATCTCTAAATAAATTATTAGATAAGTTATAGGTATGGTTTTTAATAGGTTTAGGGCCTTTAAAGATAAAAAATGAAAGATGAGATATTTAATATTTTTTACAGTACTGAAAATAAAAAAACCTAAGTCCTTTAATCAAAAAGGTTTTCTCCATGTCGACTTAACTAAAAATGGTTAAAAGTGTGTTTAAAGGTTATGAAATATATAACCATAGAGGGCAAGCACAATATTATCTTTTCCCATCATTTCCTTTTGCTCAACCACTTTGGAGGGAACCGTATTAGCATTTTTTTCCTACTTATGTCTCTAGAGGTTTCTATCAACAATTTCAATAATAACCCATCTACTGACCTTATCCACCAGGGACTTATCCTCTTAATTGTTAAATGGGGAGAGCCACTTTGGATTAAACCTATTTTAGAAGAAATTCATATCCAAAATGACAAAGAATATTCTTCTCGAGATAGTGAGGATTATTCAAGAAATGGAGAGGAGAAGCCCAAGAGGATAGGGGAAAAAATATTTTAGATGATTTATCCCCTAAGGGTCATGAAAATGGAATCCTTGTATATGTTGACATTATTTATAGTAAGGGTCACTTTCATTATAATAATAATCTAACTATTTAAATTAAAAAATCTATGCAAAATATTTAGGTAAATGTTGATGTTCAGAGGTTGTGTTCTAAAATCTCAGATGAAGTTTATAAGCTATAATCATTTTTGTCCCCAGAGTATTTTTCCTCAAGGAAGTGAGATAATCATAAAGAGGGTGATGAGAATGTTGGAATTTTTATTTCAATACCACATTTTAAAAATAATATAAATAATCAAAGCATATAAGGAGAGGTAGAAAGGAATAAATTTGGTCAGGAAAAATTGAAAGTTAGAACTATGGGGATTAAAAGGAAGAAGGGAATTATAGACTCTCTAAAAGGCATAAGTAACAAGACTATGGGTAAGGAAAATCATAAATATATCACTAGAACAATAAAGTTGGTTTTTTATTAAGATTTAGATGACTGAGGCTCTTAACTTCTTAGGAATGAAAATAGAGCAGAGCCATAAGGTTCAACCAACTAACAACAAGCTATAACCATAAAAAAGCTATATCCTTTCCTTTAAAAATGGCTTTCCAAAAAGTGGACCCATTGTTAGGCCCTTATTCTAAAAGGAAATAGGAATCCTCCCTATAATTCATATAATTAGATTTAATTATCATCCATTGGTTGTCATACTTTAGTACCCTCCAACCTTATTTGGCCAGCAGAGCTTGGTTAATTGATTTCACCCTTCGGAGGCCCAAACCCCCTTTCCCTTTAGGGCAAACATGTTTTTTTCAAAGAGATAAGGGGAAATTTGAACTTATCTTATACCCCTCCAAAGAAATTTATTCTATAATTGTTCTAATTGGTCCACCACTTTACCTAGAATTGTAAACAAGGACATAAAATAGATAGGGATACTCTACAAGAAAATTTTGAGAAATTGCAATTTACCATCTTGAGATAGCATATTCCCTTTCCATCCTTACAACTTATTTTGGACCCTATCAATTAGTGGATTCCAAAATTCAGATTTCATTTTTCCTTCAAATAGGGGAATACTTAGATAAGAAGAAGGGAGATTTTTTATTACGTACCTAATAATCCTAGAAATCTTCACCTGGAAGTCAGTTGGAGTATTGATGAAAAATAAAGAACTTTTTATAAAGTTAACACATTATCCTAACACTTCCTCATATAAATTATGAATTTTCCTAAAGCATTTATATTTTAACGCCAAGTCTTCTCCCACCATCAAGGTATCATAAAAAAATTATTCATGGGTTACTAGTGTGGTATTAGGAGCCACCTTAATACCCTTGATAATTCTAGAAGATCTGGCAGTTTCAATGATTATAATCAACATTTCAGCCATCAAAATAAAAAGGTAGGGTGATAAAGGGTCTCCTTGATGAAGACCTCTAACCACTAGAAATAAACCTTTAGGAACCCTATTTATGATGACAAAATACATGGGGGAATAAATGTAGGAATAAATTAGATTCTATACCACCTAGTTGAAACCAAAATTTTGTAGAACATTGTATAGAAAGATCCATGAGACCCTATCATAGTCTTTGTTCATATCAAGTTTAGGAACATTCCCTATCTATAAGAATTGGAGACTAAGTGGATATTTTCATGTGTAATGATGATACCATATAATATCTATCTAGCAAACACAAAGTCCCCTTGTTATTCCACTATCAACTTATCAATAAGCATTTGAATTCTTAAGGTTGGCCCTTTGGTGTAGATCTTATAGAAGGTGGAGTAAAGGCTAATAGTTCTAAATACCTTTTGTTGGTTCACTCCATGTTTCTTAGGAATCAAAACCAAAAAATATTTCTTAAAATTTTGAATCATTGTCCCTGATTTAAATAATTCAGACATCACTAAACAAACTTCATTTTGTATAATGTCCTAGAAAAATTGGAAGACAAAAGAGGAAAATCCATTCAGACCTTATGCTTTATATCCTTCTAAAGAGAAGATAATATATCTAATGTCATCATTAGAAGGTGGTTAAATAATATAAGTGTTATCTTCTTGAGATATGATCTGTCAAATAAGATTTAGAACTTATTCCTCTATTTGAAGATCCTAAGAGGGGATGAGATCCAAAAGATTCCTATAGAAGTTAATAATTTGTAACTCAATATCTTTTTCCTCTTTACAAAGAATCCCATATTCTACCTTGATTTAAGAAATTTTTGTGTACTGGGGATTATTAGAAACTAAGTGATGGAAATACTTATCATTCCTATCTCCTTCCTTGAGCCAGATTTCCTTTGATTTTTAGTGCCAATAGATTTATTCTTTGACTTCCAAGATATGAAGTGAACTTATGAACTCTCTCTATTTATCTTGAGAAGAAGATTTAGAACCAGAAACATTGATATATTCCTTAATTATATATAAATATTCCTCAATTTTATTATTTTGGGTAAAAATATTCTTGAACACTTCTTTATTCCATATCTTAAGCTTGTTCTTAACATTTTTTTAGTTTCATAGTTAGGATGACCATATCTCAGCCCTGAATTGGAAACTGCGACCACTTTTGTAAAGAATCAATGATATATGAGTGGGTTAACCACATTTTTATGAATCTTAATGGAATATACTTAGGTTTAGTCATCTTGTCTCCTCCTATTCTTGAGATTTTACTAAAGTTGAAATAGGAGAATCAAAAGCTACCTATACCAATTTTTCTACCAAAGAGGGATGAGTTGAAGGTACCTTGACCAATTATGGATCGAGCAAAATAAACTCTTAAAATTTATCTAAAGGTATGGGACTAGGGTGGATATTAAATGGGTAATTATTATTTGGGGTAAGTTGTATTAGACTAGGAACATTTAGGGGGATTAGAACCTTAGCTGAAACAACTACTAACAATCTCTCTCATAAGCTAAGGGGAGGAAGAGAAAGATGAGATGCATGGGGGGTGAGGGGAAGGGTTTAAAGAAGGAGGTTTATTCACCCATCAAGGAGTGGGGGTGATGTAGAGATATTTAGGGAGAAATCTTCCTTTATGTTTTTTAATTGACTGTATCCTTTCAAAATATCACTTTCAATGTTCTACTTACCTTTCTTGATCTCTTATCTATTGATTTTCTATCAACTTTGTGTTAGGCTATGTAGTGTCCACTCACTATTTGTTTATCATCCTCCTTGAATGGATTCAAGTCCTGAGATGTTTCTTGATGTTAATATACCCTTTCTCAACATTCACATTTTATTTCTACCTTATACTATGCATCTCATTTGTAAACATAATTACAATATTTCCTTAGATACTACTAGTCACTCTTATCCTTAGGTCACAAGGGCTAATATTGATTTAGGTTTCCAAGATTTAATATTTTTCCATAGATAGTCCTTATTAGTGTTATTTCACTTATTTATACCATTTTTGAGTCCTTAATTACTCCTTAAGACTCACATCCTTCTTATGGTCACCATATATCCTTAAGGATTAGAACCTTTTATTTTAGCCATTATGGTTGTTTGAGCTATCTTTCACATTTACTTAAAATATATAAGTTATTTAGGGATGATTAATATCTCTATTATACTTTTGATGAAGTTTCAATACCTATCTTATTCACTTTCATCATCATCTGACCTTGACTGCTCTATGGTTATCCTTTGTTAGGCCTACTTTAGTCTAATTATAACTCAATCATTAATATCTATACTTTCCTATACTTTTTCACTCAAAACTAATTTTAATCTCTTAACATATACTTAGGGGAACAAAACTCCCAATTTTTATAATTTTATATCGATGGAATCTCTTTATATTGACTCAACCCTAATCTAGGGTTTCTTAGTCTTTTCATAGGCTGAGAGGCTTATAAATCTTATAACTTGAGTTTGTTAGCATTTCAAAGATTAAAAAAAACTTGAATAGATATATAATGACCTTATTTAAATTTCAATACACTTCACTCATCCTTTTAATGCACTCAATCCTTGGAACACAACAAAACGAAGTGGACTGCATACATAATATTGACTATGACAAAGATATAGGGGGTCTGTATTTAGTACACTAGTCTAAATATTATCCCAAGAATTTACTCTAACATCTAGCATAACAATGACTTAAATATCTAGATATGTCCACTCCATTTCTCAATAATAAACATTCCTTAAAGTATGATTATATTCAACAACATAATACTTATGCGAAAAAAGGGTTTATGGAACATTTCTCTTGAACTACATTATCATTTATTGGAATTTTCCTTTTCCCATCATCAATACTTCCAACACTAGTTAATTTATTTCAACCATAGTCCACATTTTATTGTCTATATAACTTATCTTTATGCATTTATAGTTTATATAAGATAATTCCCAAGCAATAGAGGTCTTTGTACTCAAAATAGGGTTTACACATGTACACTTGAAACCAAGTCTTGTACCTCCTCATATACATGAATAGAAATTATTATTATTTCCATAAATGAAGATAAGACACTTTTCTCATACGCATTCCCTTTTTCTAATGCATTAATCCTTCTTATCCTACTAAATAGCAGTTCCTTGATTGACTAATAAGGTTTGTCAAAATATAGTAGGATTGTCACTAGTATATGACCTATATATTATCCTTTAAACATTTATTTTAACACAAAAAACCTTATTGTAAACACCATAATCTATTATCATATTTTTCTCAACCATCATTTTCATTTTTAGTACTCAACATAAAAATAGAATATCAATGCCTGTAAGCAGGGTTCTCTCTTTGCATGAACTGTATTTATGGATTATCACCTTCCTTGTGTTCAAATAACAAATATCTCTCCAAATATACTACACATTCATCTCTCAATCAAAATATATTCACATATTTAATTTAATTCTTACATACCAAAGGATTTCCTCCTTCTCTAACTATGACAATAGTCTACAAGGCCTAATAGAATCAGTGATCCATTATACTCTTAGTCTTACCTTGTTTCTTATACGATCACAACTAATTGAGGGTTTGTACTTTATAAAATTATATATAGATTTATGCCACACTAAAATCCAACTATATTCTATATAAAACATTCCAATATTTTCCTTTTAAGGCTGTACCCTACAGTCCTTCTTGGTTATCTCTACCAGTAACTTAACAACCTAAAAATTCACATACAGATGACAAATATGTGGCCTCAAGGTAATTAAATGCAACATAAATGACTCAAAACACTCAATAAAGTTAATAATATCAACTTAAATTCTTCTTTGTTCATGGTGTTCAATAAAACATACAATTTGCTCTTTCTAGATTCTCTTATCATTCATGAGGGGTAATATACAATTTTATTCAATCTTGGACTCTCCTCTCTCTTCTTGGAGAGTTCTCTATATTCCAACCTATTCTCTAAAACTTAAATACCACTACTACTAGCACCAAATTCTACATTGGTTATCAAAAGTGGTTACAAAACATAACTATCCTTTATCAACCCAATGTATGATTAGTGGGTGACTTAACAAAACATGATTTATACCTTATCAACATATCCCAAATGACTTATTACCACCTTATATATGACTTAATTAGACTCCTTAACCCACTTGACTCATCTATTCACTCCTTACTTTCTTGTAACCATCCTAGACTTAGTTTAATTATTTAAATTTTCAAATTCTTATTTTTGGATGGAAAACTCCTATTGTCTATATAAATTACTATAATGACTCCATATGGATAGTAAATACTCAAATGGACCTAATAAGGTCCCTCAAACACCTTGACACCAAACTTTGACCAGATTTGGCCCATTTTTAATAATAAAATATTGCTTCTTGGCTTGATGATCCTACATCATACTCCCCATGAGGGAAATCACTTAAGACTCCATCTTTCTTTCTTGCCTTCAAATTTATCTTCTAATAGTCTTTGATACTTTCTTGACTACTATTCATCTATTTGGTTCTTTTTTTCTTTCCAAACTCTTTTTTTCTTCCTCTTAGTCTTATCTAGCCTTCTTATCCATGCATTTTCTATGCTTATGAATTGCTCTAACTAGTGTATCTCTTTGTTTTCTATACATTCCATTTTTTCAAAGTCATCTTGAATCTTCTCATACTTAGCTACAATCAACTTGTGTGAATTTGTTTTCCTCATTCTTGATTCATGACTTGTTTCCTCATAAATCTTATTTGATTCTTGCTTCTTGATTAATATTTGCTCCTTAATCATGTTATATGCTTCTTCATTGGGATCTAATTGAATCTCATATATGTCTATTTCTATCCTTTGTTCATCTATACTTTATTTTTCTTCCTCTACTTCACATTCCTTCATATCTTGAGGCTTTTGCCTATCATCTTGCTCACTATGCAAGAGAAAATTCCCATTCCTTTCTTCCTCATCATAGTACAATATTATTTGACACCATTTTTACTTTTCATATCCATTTTTATCAAATGAAAACTCAGATTTTTATTTTTCAAATGAATAGCTCACCTTGTTTGCTTCTTCATGCTCCATTTGCTTACTTGCTTGCTTACTTTTTTGCACAAATTCTTGTGGTTTCCCTTGTTGATCCATTATTGATAGTTAATCTTTGACCTTTACCTGATATAAGTCATATATTTTTATCTCATTTTATGGACTAGATATCTACTTCAACATTTGCATTTCCTCTTTTAACTTTTGTGCATCAATCTCTTTATATTCCTCATCAAATTTTGGTCTATTTAGTTCTTCATTGTCTTGGGTAGCTTATTATTTACCTAGTCCTTGGAATCCCTCTTTTGTGAGAGTCATATCCACTACCTCATACTACACATCATACTTTTCAAGTACTCCTTGAGGTGTTTCTTCTCCATATTTCCATATTACACATTTGTTCACTAATGCCATGGTTTCTACATATAATATGTCTTAATGATTGGAGTCAACTTCAAATTAATAATCATATACAACATATGAAAATAAATCTATTGAAAACTTATCTTCTATGCATCCATATGGCTATACCTTCACTTCTTTCTCTTGGTTTGCTTTCACCATCTCTCTCATTTTCTTTGTAGGCTTGTTAACTTCATCAATCTTCATTACTTCTTGGAGTACACTTGCATTATGATTTTATTGGGCTCTTTTCATGCTCTTTCTCACCCATTTTATGCCTAGTATCTTCTTGGTCTTACACTTGATTCTCTTTTCATCTCTTTCATGCTTCTTGTAATGATCATCTACTATGTCATCTTGATGTACTTTGTCTCTTGTGTTTTGCTTCAATATGTGTGCTTATTTCCTACCTATACTCTTTCTTTGGTTGACCTCTTTTTTGAGGTTCAAATCCTCCTTCTCATCACCTACTTATTTTAGCCACTTAGGCCATATATATCCATACCCTTATGTTCTCCATGAGGGATTCAAATTTTCCTTCTTTTCCTCAACCTACATATCATCCTTTTCTTCTTAACTTATGCAATCAAAATCAATGTTCAAACATTCATTTACCTCCAATATAAACTTCTACGAGCATTTATCTTCATTCATGTATTCTTAGATGACCTTCATGTCTTATTTGTATGCTTTTTATCTTGTTTTAGGTACTAGGCTTGGCAATGTATCATAAAAATCCTCTTTCTCATCATCTTATACATGTGAAATGTCTTCAATATTCATCATCTTGTCTACTTAAAGAGTTCTTTTATATTTGTCATCTTCTTGCCATTTGATGGGTGTTATCCTGACCCATTCTTCATCAACTTTGAGGTCTCATGTTCGGTCTTCTCCACACTTGTCTTCATACCTAGAAACACAAACTTGAAATTAATATTAGCATACAAAATGAGATACCACATAGTCTATATGAATGTCCTTGGCACGGAAATTGTCCAAATTCTTTTCTTGATTATTTTATGCTCTACTTGGCACTTATCTCTTATTGTTCTCCTTAATGAAAACCCTCTTCTCAACTTCTCTATCTTGTTGTTATCTTGGAAACATTTATATTCTTTTGCCTCTTTGGGTTTCTCCTTATTTAGTCTTCTCATATTTTGAGACACCTTTCTTGTGCCTTCTTATTCTCATAAGTGACTCCAATGGCCACTTCACGTTTCTTCTCACATTCCAGCCACTCCATTGGCTTTCTTTTTCTCTTATGATCTGAATCATAAGCTCTATTCTCTTTATTCCTTTTCCAAATTCTCTTTTTTATGTCCTCTATTTATCTTTATATGTCTATTTCTTCCACTATTATTTTCTTTCTTGGCCTATTTAAACCTTTCTCTTAACAAGTCCATCTACCTTACCTTTTAGACATATTTTGGGCCTTTCCTCTTCTTGAGTCTTCACTTGGGATCTCTTCTTAACCTTCTCAACTCTATTTTTTATTATTCCTTCTCTCTCATCTCTCTTAGAGATTTAATGGTATCCTTTCCTCTCTATCTTTTCTAACCTTCTCTTGACTAGCTTATTGTCCTTCTCAAAGGACTTTGGGGATTTTATCTCTCCTCATTTTGATATTACTCTTTTTAAACATCAATGGATCATTAATGTATCATCATATTCAACCTCAATACCCTATATGGTTACTTATCATTAATGCATCATGGCACTATGTATTCAACCCAAATACATAAATTGTAAAGAAATCAAAACACAATTTTACCTAAACATACCTTTCCTTGATCTAATACTAAATGATGCAGAGTTATTTAGTTAAAATTATTCCCTTATGTTTCCACATTGATTCTATCCTTTCAAAAGATCAATTTCAATGTTCTACTTGCCTTTCTTTATCTCTTCTCTATTAGTTTTCTGTCAACTTCATGCTAGGCTATGTAGTATCAACTCACTATTTGTTTGCCATCCTCCTTGAATGGATTCAATGATTGAGGTGTTTCTTGATGTTAATATATCCTTTTTTGACTTCACATTTCATTTTCACCTCATACTATGCATCTCATTTACAAAATGAATTACAATATTTCCCTAGTTATCACTAGTCACCCTTCTCCTTAGGCTATAAGGGATAAACTTGATTTAGGTTTCCAAGATTCAATATTTTTACATAGATAGTCTCTGTTAGTCTCACTTCACATGTTTCTACCTTTTATGAGTCCTCAATTACTCCTCAAGACTCACTTCCTTCTTATGGCCACCATATGTCCTTAAGTCTTGTAGCCTTTTATTTTATCCATTTTCATTGTTTGATTTATCTATCACCTTTCCTTAAGATCTATAAGTTATTTAGGGACACTTTATATTTATATTATACTTTTGATTAATTCTAAATACCTAGCTTATTCACTTTCATCATCATCTGATATTGATTGCTCTGTGATTATCCTTTGTTAGGCTTAATTTAGTCTAGTTATAATCTAGTCATTAATATCTATAATTTCCCATACTTTTCACTCCAAAATTAATTTAATTCTCTTTGCAAATGCTTAGGGGAAGTTTGGTAATAATATATTGGTGGAATCTCTTTATATGGACTCAACCCTAGTCTACATTTTCCTAGTCTTTACATAGGGTGAGAGGCTTAGAAATCATATAAATTGAGTTTGTTACCATTTAATATATTAAAAAAAAAACTTTCCAAAGTATATAATAACCTTATTAATCTTTCCATACACTTCATTCATCCTTTAAATTCACTCAATCCTTAGAACACAACAAAACCCAATGGACTTTATACACAATATTAATTGTGACAAAGATACGAGGGGTCTGTATTTAATACACTAGTCTAAATGTTGTAAAAATAATTTTTTATAATTTATATCATAAAAATACCTTTCCTATCTAGTTATTTCCACTTCCTTTCTCAAGAACAAACATTCCTTAAAGGCTGACTAATTTAACAACATAATACTGATGCAAACATAGGGTTTATGGAACATTTCTCTTAAACTACATTAAATTATATTAGAAATTACCTTTTACCATCATAAACCATTAAAACATAGGTTATTTTATCACAGCCATAGTGCACCTTTCATTGGCTATATAACTTATCTTTATGCATTGATAGTTTAGACAAGACAATTCCCAAGCAATAGAGGTTTGTGTACTCAAAATAGGGTATACACATGCACACATGAAACAAAGTATTATCCATCCTAATATACATTATTATACCCTATTATTCCTTATATACATGAAATTAAGACATTCTTCTCATACTCATTCCCTTGCTCCAATGCATGAATTCTTATCAATCCTTTAAATAAGGGTTCCTCAATTGAGCAATAGGGTTTGTTAAATTACAGTTAGCTTATCACTATTCTATGACCTATATATTATCCATTCAATCATAATTGTAAAAAAAAAATCCTTATTTTAAACACCATCATATATTATCATCCTTTTCTCAACCATCAATTCCATATTTAAGACACAACATATAAATAGGAACTCAATGATTGTAAGTAGGCTTCTCTCATTATGTGAATTGTATATATGGATTATCACCTTCCTTGTGTTAAAATAATAAATAATTATCTCTAAAGATACTAAAAAATAATCTCTCAATCAACATATCTTCACACATTTAATTGAAGTTTTGAAGACCCAAGGATTGTATCCTTCTTTTACTGTGACAATAGTATACAAGGCCTAATGGAATCAATGATCAATTGTACTCTTAGTCTTACCTTTTTTTTATATGATCACATATAATTTAGGGTTTTTACTTTATAAAATTATACATAGATGTATGCCACACTAAAATCTAATTATGTTTTATATAGAACATTCCAATATTTTCCTTTTAAGGCTGTAACGTATATTCTTACTTGGTTGTCTCCACTAGTCATTTAACAACCTATATCTTCATATAAATGTGAAAAAAGGCATGGAATAAATGACATTCAAGGAAACATACATGATTAAAAACACTCAATATATTTAAGAATATCAACTTACATGCTTCTTTATTCATGGTGTTCAATAAGACATACAATTTGATCCTTCTAGATTCTATTATCATTCATGTGGATTAATATACAATTTTTTAAAATATAAAACTCTCCTCTCTCTTATTTGATAATTATCCTCTCTATTCCAACCTATTATATAAAAATAATTTACCACTACTACTTTCACAAACTTCTACGTTGGTTATAAAAAGTAATTACAAAACTTAACTACCCTTTGTCAACTCAATGTGGGATTAGTGGGTGATGAAGTAAAACACAACTTCTACCTTATGAACATATCCCAAATGACTTATTACCACCTTATATATTAATTCATTAGAATACTTAACCCACTTGACAAATATATTCAATCCTTACTTGCTTTTAACCCTCCTAGACTTAATTTAATTATACGAATTTTCAAATTCTTATTTTTAGAGGGAAAACTCCTATAGTCTATAGAAATTAATCTAATGACTTAAAATGGAAAATAAATACTAAAATATACCTAATAAGGTCCCTAAAACACCTTGAAACTAAGCCATATTTGGCCCCTTTTTTAGAAAAACTCTAAAATAGTGCTTCTTGGCTTGATGATCCTACATTAGGGGGTTGGGAAGGCCTCTTGGATAGAGGATAATATTTTGAGGAGTGATTCAAAACATTACATGATTTATAGATCTATAAATATCATTTTTAAAAAATCCTTTGTTTCTATATTCCATATTTGTATCTTATCTTAATATAATGGAACAAGGGTTTATCTACTAGGATTAAAACACAAAATCTCATGGTAAGAAGTTTGTATCTGGACCTAGTAATAGGATTAATGGAAATAGGTTGGCCAAGAGCTTTTATAATACCTAGAATAACCTCTAGAGCCCAAAATTCCAAAGGAAATTTTGGAAAGTTAACCTAGATAGGGATATATTCCATGACTACAATATTTAGATTAAAGCCCATTTTCTAATTGTGAAGGTAGACCTTAGATTTGCCCATAAACCATGGGCCACCTATTAGGATCCTAATATAATCCTATAAATTATAAAAATTAATCAAGATTTTTTTTGGAAAGGTGATGATATAAATCTATCCCTTAGGACTCCATTTAAAATTTTCCCATTTTTAGAAGGAATCAATGTTAGGTCTGAAATCACTAAATTTGTCCAAAAAAGAGTTTGACAGTGAGGAGTCAACTTTTTAAATGATTATATCAGGGACATTTATCCATACCTCATCACTTTTATAGGTGGGGACCACTGAGGATTATTTAATGATTTTTCTTTTTGGTCACCCTTTAGACACCATGTCTACCCATGAAATTAATTTCTTCCTAATTGGTTGCTCAGATCTTTGCCTCCAAATGCAATAGCTAGGCCCTATCCTAAAATAGATGAACAATTTGGTACCTCCTTCACAAGATCATCCTAAGTATACAAATTTCCTTCTCCCCTGCCATCACTATAATTCAAAAGTATGCCCTTTGTGATCTCCATCATCATAATTACCAATTTTTTAATCAATTATTAGACGATAATCAATTCATAACTACCAAATTGAACTAGTTTTTTGCTATTGCCTAGTTATATAAAAAATATGGTGGTATCAACCTTTATATTTTTTCAAAATATAATCCTATTACATAAGCTACAGGTTGGGCACTATTTATTTTTTGGTAAATATCACTGGTACATGCATGTTGGGAAAAAAATTAAAAACCAGTTTAGCATGGGGAAATACATATGGTTTTACTATTGCCTTATGAATTATGACCACCTTAATTGCCAATAAGTCATCAATTTAATCCCTATGATCAAGGTAAAAGTCATCTTAATATTTCTAAGGGTGGATATCTTCATCCTCCATGTAAAATTATGTGTAATTTCTGAATTCTATAACTAGAGTAGTCTTGTCAAACTAAGTGTCTTTAAACTCTTGCTTAATTCCAAAGAAAAAACTTAAAGGCATTGGTTTTGAATTTTTTGTTTTTGTGTTTAAACAATTTGATCTCTATATCATAATTTGAAATATATGAGATTTATGCTCACTATAGATCTCTCAAAAAAAATTCATAGCTATAAAATTGGAAAATTTAATTTGATTTAACCAAGAGATGTTGGATCTAATTGATTTGATTGCCTTGTGAATTCAATTCTTGAATTCTCCATTTATGATAATTAATTATAGAGTAAAAATTTTCATCACCCATCCATAAAATTTTAATTTGAATTGATAAAATTATATTTCATACGTTAACTTGACATGTGTAAAGTCTTTTTCACTATTTGTAATTGCTTAGTCTTCTTGCATATTTCACACTTGTCACTATGTCATTGTTTTTTGGCCTTTTGCCTATGCTACATGTGTCTACATGAAACATTTGTTGTATTTCCATTTATTCACCTATTTATAGGTGTATAAGGTTTTTTGATGTATAGGGGCATGCTATGATGAAAATTATCATGAGAATGGTAGCAAATATATTAAAATGGCCATGTGGACCAATGGGATTGTGACATGTGGAATTTGACTATACAAGGGAATCCATATGGCACTCTCTAATTAATTAATTAATTAATTTTAATTTATCATATATTTCACATTTTCACTCCTATGAAAAGCTATGTTAACATGTGGTAGGGTCTCATTCAATCATTTATCCTATGGGTTTTCCCCATTTGTCATAAATATGATGATTAAGTGATATTGAGACACTTGGCATGATCTCACTTGGTCGAATGCTTGC